>OZ012660.1:67556105-67923707 GCA_963942545.1 Oxycera nigricornis
CCCGGCTGACTGCAAACCCGGCTGCATGCAAACCCGGCTGCTTTAAAACCCGGTTGCTTGCAAACCCGGCTGCCTGCAAACCCGTGTAGTGTATTCCTGGTTCCAAACCCAGGACTAGCCTATACACAACTACCAGAACCCAGAAGCAGCATGGTTTGCAGGCAGCCGGGTTTGGAACCAGCCGCAATTACAGGCTGCCGGGTTTGCCGGAAGCTGGGTTTGCAGGCTGCCGGGTTTGGAAGCAGCCGGGTTTGCAGGTCGCCGGGTTTGCAGGCAGCCGGGTTTGCAGAAAGCTGGGTTTGCAGACAGCCCGGTTTGCAGACAGCTGGGTTTGCAGACAGCCGGGTTTGCTGGCAGCCGGGTTTGCTGGCAGCCGCGTTTAAATACAACTGGGTTTGCAGACTGCCGGATTTGCAGGCAGCCGGGTTTAAATACAACTGGGTTTGCAGGCAGCAGGGTTTGCAGGCAGCGGGATTTGCAGTCAGCCGGGTTTAAATAGAACTGGGTTTGCAGGCGGCCGGGTTTGCAGGCAGCCGGGTTTAAATAGAACTAGGTTTGCAGGCGGCCGGGTTTGCAGGCAGCCGGGTTTTCAGACTGCCGGGTTTGCATGCAGCTGTGTTTGCAGGCTGCCGGGTTTGGAAGCAGCCGGGTTTACAAGCAGCCGAGTTTGCCGACAGCCGGGCTTGCAGGCAGCCGGGTTTAAATAGAACCAGGTTTGCAGGCGGCCGGGTGTGCAGGCAGCCGGGTAAGCAGACTGCTGGGTTTGCAGGCAGCCGGGTTCGGAAGCAGCCGGGTTTACAGGCAGCCGGGTTTGCAGACAGCCGGGTTTTCAGACTGCCGGGTTTGCAGGCAGCTGGGTTTGCAGGCTGGCGGGTTTGTAGGCAGCCGGGTTTACAGGCAGCCAAATTTGCAGACAGCCGGGTTTGCAGACTGCTGGGTTTGCAGGCAGCCGGGTTTGCAGGCAGCCGGGTTTGCAGGCAGCCGGGTTTAAAAACAACTGGGTTTGCAGGCGGCGGGTTTGCAAGCAGCCGATTTTCAGACTGCCGGGTTTGCAGGCAGCCGGGTTTAAATAAAACTAGGTTTGCAGGCGGCCGGGTTTACAGGCAGCCGGGTTTGCAAGCAGCCGGGTTTCCAGGCAGCCGGGTTTGCACACAGATGGGTTGGCAGGCTGCCGGGTTTGGAAGTAGCCGTGTTTACAGGCAGCCGGGTTTGCAGGCAGCCAAGTTTGCAGACAGCCATGATTGCAGACTGCTGGGTTTGCTAGCAGCCGGGTTTAAAAACAACTGGGTTTGCAGGCGGCCGGGTTCGCAGGGAGCCAATTTCCAGACTGCCGGGTTTGCAGGCAGCCGGGTTTGCAGGCTGCCGGGTTTGGAAGCAGGCGGGTTTACAGGCAGCCGAGTTTGCCAACAGCCGGGTTTGCAGGCAGCCGGGTTTAAATAGAACTAGGTTTGCAGGCGGCCGGGTTTGCAGGCAGCCTGGTTTAAATAGAACTGGGTTTGCGGGCGGCTGGTTTTGCAGGCAGCCGGGTTCACAGGCATTTGGGTTTGCAGGGTGCCGGGTTTGGAAACAGCCGGGTTTACAGGCAGCCGGGTTTGCAGGCAGCCGGGTTTGCAAGACGCCGGGTTTGCAGGCAACTGGGTTTGCAGACTGCTGGGTTTGCAGGCTGCCGGGTTTGGAAGCAGCCGGGTTCGCAGGCAACCGGGTTTGCAAGCAGCCGGGTTTGCAGGCAGCCGGGTTTAAATAGAACTGCGTTTGCAGGCGGCCGGGTTTAAATAGAACTGGATTTGCAGGCGGCCGGGTTTGCAGGCAGCCGGGTTTGCGGGCGGCCGGGTTTGCAGGCAGCCTAGTAAGTGATGTTTCTTCGTTCTTAGCGAACCAAAAAAAAAAAATTATTTAAAATTAAAATAAAACAAAGAATATTCAACTTAGCGTGGAGATATTTTATTCGCGTTTAATTCGTACAGCGGTCAAAGTTTTTTCGAGTGTGATCAAGAACTGGGGACGCGCCGCACATACCTAAATGCTTTTATCAATCGAAATTGCGGACGCTATGTCTGCTACTCTGCAGGTGTACGATGCACTTTTGCAGTGAGGTCTCGTTTCACCTCAGCCAACACTTTTTTGTACTTGTCAGCATTATGAGTATATGTGACTTCTCCCCCTTCTAGATAAGAATTCTCCTGAATTCTATTTTCTATTTCTAATTTCACATTTTTCTTTTTGTAATACAAAAACATAATTACAATTATCAAAAATACTATTATAAAGAATATAGTTACATTTATGCCGTATGTTACATTTTTATGAAATTTCAGTTCATCAATTTTATGTATATTTTCAAAATGTTCTAATGCAATATCTTCTAAAGTTATTTTGTTTGTGAAATTAACATAATTTTCATTTACAGGATAGTAGAACCTCTCTTGAATTTTATTTACATTATTTGAAAAGTAACTATTTAATATCTTCAGTGTACAATTATTAAAATGAATTAAAGCATTGCCATTGACGATAATATTTCTTTCATCACAATCTTGAGTAATATTTAATTGTTTGGAATTTTTTATTACGATTGTTTGTTCATCTATTTGCATTATTTCAATGTTTTTATTGGTTATCAATTTACAATCTTTTCGATATATACAATGTTTACTTACGTCTAATTCGTTGAGTGTTTTAAATTTTTGAAATGAATATGTTAGATTATTATATGTGAAAACTGTTTCTTTGTCAGCGTCGATTTCTTTGAGTTGATTATTAGGCATTGGGATAATTAATTTCAATTGAATACTAATAAATTCTCTAGGGATCTTTAAGGCAAACATAAGAGTATCATTATTATTTTTAGCAAATCCTAATTTTATGTATTGCATTCGGTTTACATCAATTTGATATTTTTGAATTTCTTCATCGGTTAGTATATTTGGATGTAGAATCCCGTGCTTTGCAGAAACGACATTGTCCTGGAGATGTTCGATTTTACTTTTCAACAATTGAATTTTAAAAAATTGATCGTAATAAATTTCATTTTTGATTCTGTCTTTGGAGATGCCATTTACTGTTGCTAAAATAGTGATTCTATCGTTTTCGATTATGCTCTTGAGTTGTTGAAACGTTTTATTAAAATATTCGTTAATTTTGATCTGCTTATTAATTTCAGTAATGGCGTTATGGCTATTGGATTCAACTATTTTCATATGTTCGTCTATGTCACGTCTGTCTGTATCGTCCATAATGCCAAAGAGCCATTTTTGGGTGTTTTCAACTAAATTAATTAAACCCCTTTTACGTCTTTCTACTCGAGGCACGAGCGTTTTAATTTTGTTTCTTAAGTGTTTAAGTTCCAATAGTAATGTATCCTTATGTTTTTCATCGAAAATATCTATATTTCTTTCAAAAACTGTAACTAATTCTAGAATCTCCGAAGTTTTCATAAAATGTATGATGAAATGTGATTTCGTAACTATTTCGGCCTTGTTCAATTGAATTTCGGCGAAACCTTTCTGTGTGTCAATTTTGTGTACGTTTAAATGTGCGTCGGTAAGCGTCCAAACTAACGTAAATGCCAACGCCATCAAAACTATTGAAAATTTCTGCAAAGGTCTTACCATTACTATATTTTCTATATTATTGGATGAATGTTATAAAATTAAATGCTCTTGCAAAATTTCTACCATCATTATTTTTCTGAAATAGGGTATATCGTTTTGAGAAAAAGTTAATTCGTGTCCACGGGCGATGTATTCCGCTGTAATGCAACTGAACACTCCGCAATCGCTGCCATTTGTTTGTTGCGGTGAATCTATCATGTTTTCTTTAACCCATCCCGTAGTGTCGAACGGAACTTTTAATTTTTCTAAAGATTCCTGTTTTAAATACTCCTCTAGTGTCTCTAATACTTGTGAGTGAGGCCTATGCAACGAGTCATAATAACGAATGGTTTTATTTTTAAAGTCAACAACTACCATGCACCAATGATTTGTCCCTACGTGAATTGGCACCAATAAGACATCTAAATCAAATCTATTTTTTCGTTTAGTCCACTTTTTAACTCTCTCATATCCTGAGTGCACTACCTTCACCATAAAAAATGTGTTCATTGCATGCGCCTTAACCTGGTAGTTCTCAGTTTGTTTTTCACTCCTTTCTGTTATAAGGCCCATATAAAAATTAATAATATTATCATTTAACCAATTGTTTCCTGTTAACGATTGTATATCATTCCTGGTTATGTTCAACCCAAATCTTGTTTTTAAAATATCATTTACTGCTCCTTTATTATTTACATTATCTATTAAAACTAACTGATCCTTGGTGAATTCTGGGAATTCAATGTCAATTATATCGCTATCTTCATTTATTTTATTATCAGGATATTTACAAAATTTTAAAGGTCTTTTTATGTTCACTGGATGGACATCTTTATATACTTTGGTTCTTGTTTGAGTCTAGCCGCCCTATAGTTTTTAACAAATCCAGTTGTTCGTGTTTCTTCGTAGTCTTCCCTTAATTTATTAGCTCTTGATATATATTTTTCTTTACTTCTGATTAGATTAGATTTTACTTTTTCGTAGTCTACTTTATGAAATTGTATATCATTTGGTGGGAACTTGGTTGTTGAGTGAAACCTGGAATTGTAATTCCTAACAGCTCGTTGAATTATTCTGCGGGCTGAAAAGCCATTTTTTTTATAGACTAAGATTCTAAATTTTTCTGCTATGGTTTCGTGAAAACGTTCAATATCACCTAGACCAGTATGGCTATGAGCTTTAGTTAAATGCAGCTCTACATTTTCTGCTCTCAAAAAATCCTTCAATAATATGCCATTAAACTCATTTCCTCCTATAATCTTTTTCGGTTTCCCTACTCTAGTGAAATGTTCCTCGAATGAGTCAATAATTGTTATATGATTGCATTACCGAATTTCGAAAGTTTGTCAATGATAGTTGAAAACGAAAATTTCATAATGGTATATATATCTATTTGAATAAGCTGATTTATATCACAGGCTGTCTCTGTAAATTTAAATTTGGGTCTTAGTGGTCTTCGATCATACTTGACTTCTTGACACAGATCGCATTGATTTATCACGATATTGATTAATTCCAAGAGTTTGGGATAATAGATTTTATTTTTGATCGCATTAAACGTTTCTTGTATGCCGGAATGCATACTTTCGCTGGTATGGTACAATGATATTTGTTTGACCGCTTCCACCTCAGTTTTTAAATCTATGGCTCTATGTGAGTACCTGATAAATTTGATTTGCTTATCATTTGAAAACATTTCTCGCAGTTTTTCTAGGACTGTATTATACTGGTGGTCAGAGATTTCAGAGTAAATGCCTATTGTGCCCTTTTTTATAAATCTCCTGAAAATATCATGAAGATTCTGGAAATCATATTCAGCGATGTAAATTATTCGTTTTTTATGTATTATTTCTGATTCGCGCATTTTATTGCTGGTTAAAATTATTTGAGTCTTATACTTGTTTACTATTTCATCTTTTATAGGGATGTGGTCAAGCAGTTCTTCTTCTGCCGAATGCTTTGTAGCCATGGTTTCATTTTCATCTTCTATGTTTAATAAGACTCCTAGGTCAGAATATGAATTTGTACCTTTATGTGATTGGCTGGAGGTTTCGTTTTCACTGGAAATTTTTATTCGGCTAAAAAAATCAGCTACTTTATTTTCGTGCCCTTTTAAGTACTCAATTTTAAATTGGTACTCGCCTAATTTGAGCAGCCACCTTTGGTGTCTAGGCGATAGGTCTTTACCTCTATATTTGGCCTGCAGAAATTTGATTGGCTGATGATCCGTGTATATGATAAATTTGTTGCCATAAAGATATGGTCGGAAATAATTCACCGACCACATAATGGCTAAAAATTCTTTGTCAGTTGTCGCGTAATTCCTCTCGTGTGAATTAAGCGTTCGTGACGCGAAGCATACAGGGTGGCCATCTTGAGACAAGACGGCTCCTATCGCAAAGTTGGAGGCGTCAGTAGTTAGATGAAATTGCCTGTTAAAATCTGGGAATTTCAGGATTGGGGTAGAACTTATAAGAGTCTTCAACTTCTCGAAAGTTTCGATGTAATTTGGATCATTTAGATTTATTTTCGTTTCCTTTTTCAGATACTTAGTTATTGGTTGTGCCACTTTGGCGTTGACAAGGATAAATTTTCTATAAAAACCAGTTACGCCTAAAAAACTTTTGATTTCTTTTTCAGTTTTGGGTAATTGCAATTTCTTAATTATTTTTATTTTTTCTGGGTTTGGTTGCAAACCATCCCTTGTTATAATGTGGCCTAAAAATGGTGTCTGTTTGTGCATAAATTGGCACTTGTCTATTTGGATTCTAAGTTTATTTTCTTCCAACACTCTAAATATCTCGTTCAGAGCTTTGATATGTTCCTGAATTGATGTGCTATAAATCAGTATATCATCCAGATAGACTATACAAGTTTTGTTAATGAAATCCCTGAGGACATCATTCATTAGCCTCTGGAAAGGCGCCGGGGCATTTTTGAGCCCAAATGGCATACGAACAAACTCATATAACCCATGAGGTGTTACAAAAGCCGTCTTTTTACGATCTTTCTCTTTTACGAGGATCTGGTGATAGCCCTTTGCTAAATCAATAGTGGAAAAATACTGGGCTCTCCCCAGTTTGTCCAGTATCGAGTCTATGTTAGGCAGCGGGAACTTATCGTCCACCGTTACTTCGTTTAATTTTCGATAGTCGATAACAATTCGAAATTTTTTCTCACCCGAATTGTCACTTTTCTTGGGCACGACTATCAAAGGACTTGAATATTTTGAATTGCTTTTGCGAATTATCCCCTGTTTTTCCATTTCGCTTATTTGTCTACGAACTTCTTCCTCATGCTTCGGAGGGTACCTATAAAGCTTCGAATTTATCTGAGCGTCCGTAGTGCTCTTAATTTCATGTTTGATTTTTGGAGTACTAGTCAAAACATCCCCTTCTTTAAAAAATAAATGTTCAAATTGATTTATGAGTTTAGTTATTTGACGATTTTCTTCGTCATTGAGATGGTCCAGTTGAAGACGTTGGATATAATCTCTTTTTATTCCCTCTAAGGTGCACACTTGATATGAATATGGATTGTTCATAAAGTGAAGTATTTGATCATTGAGTGTTATTGTTCCGGTTTCTAAATCGATAAGTGTGTTTAATTTATTAAGTAGATCAATGCCAATAATGAATTGGTACTTCCTATTCAACAAAGATTGAACCTTCCAGCGTATTCTGGCTTCCGGTGGTGGTTTAAACTCTTCTGGAGCTCGCGTATGCACTTCATAACTTATAGTGTCTTTACCAATTATTGTGGTGAAATGCAAAGGTTGAATTTTCATTTTGTCAAAACCTTCTACTCGACCGTCTATTATGCTAAATGAGGAACCAGTATCAATAAGGGCAACATATTTTACGTTATTTATTGTCATGTGAATCATGGGAAGTTGTTCCGAGGCTAGTTGTAAAAAAACTCTTCGGAATTATTAGATTGAATATTACCTCTTTCATACGTTTTCTCAGATTTTTGGGTTTTATTACTTTCAATTCTTTGAGTGTTATAAACTTCCATAGGTTCTACAGCACGATTTCTATATTGATTAGAATTTGATCTAGACTGATTTGATCTATAATTTCCTCCCCTGTATTGGCCTGAATCATTATTTCGATAATTTTGATAATTATTGAAGTTGCTGTTACGATGATAGTTATCTGGGTATTTTCTGCTTTGCCCTGAACCGAACCTTCTGTTATTATTGTAATTGTTCACGAGCACTGATTCTACATTACTTAAGTCAAAATGATTTTCTTCTTCATAATACACTATCAGATTGTCTATTTGCATTTTTATTTCTAGAATAATTAATACTAGTTCACTTACATTATTTGCCTTGATACCGTTGATGCGTTGATATATATCCATCGGTTCGATTTCCGGTTTGAATCGTAGCTTCAGCTTTGCTTTGATGCTCTGCCAGTTGTCCACTTCGCGGTGATTAATGATACATTTCTTCGCTTCTCCCACGATCTTCTCATAAAATATCATTCGGGTCGCCGTTCTTCTGGTTGTGTCATCCTGAATGGTGTTGAGGTAATATCTGACACTTGAGATGAAGGAGTTGATGGTCGTCTCTCCTGTACCCGAAAAACTATTCATATGTTGCAGGTGTTTTAGCTCCTGTATATTTCCTCGTTCCTGATTTAGCCGGAGCTGCTGGATCGCCTCCATTGCCTCTTTGAGCTGGGCTTCCCTCTGTTGAAGGTGTCTCTGCATTTCTTCCATTACGTCTATTCCCCTTGCCGAATTTAGCAACTGTACGCGCCTTGATTTGCGAACTTCCACGATTGGTTTATTATAGGTTTTATTTTATTTTGATAGCAAGATTCCTGGCAGCCTCACCAGAGATTTTAAACAGTTTTTAAGGCCTCCGTTAAACTGTTCTTGCTCTATTACTTTTATAGGTTGCTGTTCCGCACGAGTCAACCTTCGCGATTAACGAACGGATTATCACGTTTTTTAGCGTTATATTTTGCACTTTTAACCGTGATTTTGATAATTACCGACTGCGCCAGTGATGTTTCTTCGTTCTTAGCGAACCAAAAAAAACAATTATTTAAAATTAAAATAAAACAAAGAATATTCAACTTAGCGTGGAGATATTTTATTCGCTTTTAATTCGTACAGCGGTCAAAGTTTTTTCGAGTGTGATCAAGAACTGGGGACGCGCCGCACATACCTAAATGCTTTTATCAATCGAAATTGCTGACGCTATGTCTGCTACTCTGCAGGTGTACGATGCACTTTTGCAGTGAGGTCTCGTTTCACCTCAGCCAACACTTTTTTGTACTTGTCAGCATTATGAGTATAAGTGACTAGTTTTCAGGCAGCCGGGTTTGCAGGCAGCTGGGTTTGCAGGCAGCTGGGTTTGCAGAATGCCGGGTTTGCAGACAGCTGGGTTTGATGGCAGCCTGGTTTGCAGAGAGCTGGGTTTGCTGGCAGCCGAGTATGCAGTCAGCCTGGTTTGCAGACAGCCGGGTTTGCAGGCAGCTGGGTTTGCAAGCAGCTGGGTTTGCAAGCAGCCGGGTTTGCAGGCAGCCGGGTTTGCAGGCAGCCGGATTTGCAGACAGCTGTGTTTGCAGGCAGCCGGGTATGCAGTCAGCCTGTTTTGCAGACAGCTGGGTTTGCAGGCAGCTGGCTTTGCAGAATGCTGGGTTTGCAGACAGCTAGGTTTGCAGGCAGCCGGGTTTTCAGGCAGCCGGGTTTGCAGGCAGCTGGATTTGCAGGCAGCTGGGTTGTCAGAATGCCGGGTTTGCAGACAGCTGGGTTTGATTGCAGCCAGGGTTTGCAGACAGTAGGGTTAGCAGGCAGCCGGGTATGCAGTCAGGCTGGTTTGCAGACAGCCGCGTTTGCAGGCAGCTGGGTTTGCAGGCAGCCGGGTTTGCAGGCAGCTGGGTTTGCGAGCAGCCGGGTATGCAGTCAGCCGGGTTTACAGATAGCCTGGTTTGCAGGCAGCTGGGTTTGCAGGCAGCTGGGGTTGCAGGCTGCTGGGTTTGCAGAATGCCGGGTTTGCAGACAGCTGGGTTCGATTGCAGCCAGGGTTTGCAGAAAGCCGGGTTTGCCGACAGCCGGGTTTGCAGGTAGCTGGGTTTGCAGGCAGCCGGGTTTGCAGGCAGCCTGGTTTGCAGGCAGCTGGGTTTGCAGGCAGCTGGGGTTGCAGGCTGCTGGGTTTGCAGATAGCCTGGTTTGCAGACAGCTGGGTTTGATGGCAGCCGGGTTTGCAGACAGCTGTGTTTGCAGGCAGCCGAGTATGCAGTCAGCCTGGTTTGCAGACAGCCGGGTTTGCAGGCAGCTGGGTTTGCAGGCAGCCGGGTTTGCGAGCAGCCGAGTTCGCAGACAGCATGGTTTGCAGGCAGCTGGGTTTGCAGGCAGCTGGGTTTGCAGGCTGCCGGGTTTCCAGACAGCTGATTTTGAAGGCAGCCGGGTTTGCAGACAGCTGTGTTTGCCGGCAGTCGGGTATGCAGTCAAGAATATTCAACTTAGCGTGGAGATATTTTATTCGCTTTTAATTCGTACAGCGGTCAAAGTTTTTTCGAGTGTGATCAAGAACTGGGGACGCGCCGCACATACCTAAATGCTTTTATCAATCGAAATTGCTGACGCTATGTCTGCTACTCTGCAGGTGTACGATGCACTTTTGCAGTGAGGACTCGTTTCACCTCAGCCAACACTTTTTTGTACTTGTCAGCATTATGAGTATAAGTGACTAGTTTTCAGGCAGCCGGGTTTGCAGGCAGCTGGGTTTGCAGGCAGCTGGGTTTGCAGAATGCCGGGTTTGCAGACAGCTGGGTTTGATGGCAGCCTGGTTTGCAGAGAGCTGGGTTTGCTGGCAGCCGAGTATGCAGTCAGCCTGGTTTGCAGACAGCCGGGTTTGCAGGCAGCTGGGTTTGCAAGCAGCTGGGTTTGCAAGCAGCCGGGTTTGCAGGCAGCCGGGTTTGCAGGCAGCCGGATTTGCAGACAGCTGTGTTTGCAGGCAGCCGGGTATGCAGTCAGCCTGTTTTGCAGACAGCTGGGTTTGCAGGCAGCTGGCTTTGCAGAATGCTGGGTTTGCAGACAGCTAGGTTTGCAGGCAGCCGGGTTTTCAGGCAGCCGGGTTTGCAGGCAGCTGGATTTGCAGGCAGCTGGGTTGTCAGAATGCCGGGTTTGCAGACAGCTGGGTTTGATTGCAGCCAGGGTTTGCAGACAGTAGGGTTAGCAGGCAGCCGGGTATGCAGTCAGGCTGGTTTGCAGACAGCCGCGTTTGCAGGCAGCTGGGTTTGCAGGCAGCCGGGTTTGCAGGCAGCTGGGTTTGCGAGCAGCCGGGTATGCAGTCAGCCGGGTTTACAGATAGCCTGGTTTGCAGGCAGCTGGGTTTGCAGGCAGCTGGGGTTGCAGGCTGCTGGGTTTGCAGAATGCCGGGTTTGCAGACAGCTGGGTTCGATTGCAGCCAGGGTTTGCAGAAAGCCGGGTTTGCCGACAGCCGGGTTTGCAGGTAGCTGGGTTTGCAGGCAGCCGGGTTTGCAGGCAGCCTGGTTTGCAGGCAGCTGGGTTTGCAGGCAGCTGGGGTTGCAGGCTGCTGGGTTTGCAGATAGCCTGGTTTGCAGACAGCTGGGTTTGATGGCAGCCGGGTTTGCAGACAGCTGTGTTTGCAGGCAGCCGAGTATGCAGTCAGCCTGGTTTGCAGACAGCCGGGTTTGCAGGCAGCTGGGTTTGCAGGCAGCCGGGTTTGCGAGCAGCCGAGTTCGCAGACAGCATGGTTTGCAGGCAGCTGGGTTTGCAGGCAGCTGGGTTTGCAGGCTGCCGGGTTTCCAGACAGCTGATTTTGAAGGCAGCCGGGTTTGCAGACAGCTGTGTTTGCCGGCAGTCGGGTATGCAGTCAGACTGGTTTGCAGGCTGCCGGGTTTGCAGGCTGCCGAGTTTGCAGAGGGCTGGATTTGCAGGCAGCCCGGTTTTCAGGCAGCCGGGAATGCAGTCAGCCTGGTTTACAGACAGCCGGGTTTGCAGGCAGCTGGGTTTGCAGGCAGCCGGGTTTGCAGGCAGCCGGGTTTGCAGCCAGTTGTGTTTGCAGTCAGCAGGGTTTGCAGACAGCCGGGTATGCAGTCAGCCTGGTTTGCAGACAGCCGGGTTTGCAGGCAGCTGGGTTTGCTAGCAGCCGGGTTTGCAGGCAGCCGGGTTTTTAGGCAGCCGGGTTTGCTGGCAGTCGGGTTTAGATACAACTGACTTTGCAGGCAGCCGGGTTTGCAGGCAGCCGGGTTGTCAGGCAGCCGGGTTTGCGGGAAGCTGGGTTTGCAGGCAGCTGGGATTGCAGAATGCCGGGTTTGCAGACAGCTGGGTTTGCAGGCAGCCGGGAATGCAGTCAGCCTGGTTTACAGGCAGCTGGGTTTGCGAGCAGCCGGGTTTGCAGTCAGCCGGGTTTGCAGATAGCCTGGTTTGCAGGCAGCTGGGTGTGCAGGATCTTAACCTCCATTCGGTATTGCAGTTTTTTCCCTTGCTCACAACCGTGTGAAACTCTAGAGGATCACTGAACCTAGAGTAAACAAAAACATAATTGGGACAACGCAAAGTGCATTAATGTAAGCAATATTGCAATCTTGCAAGTAAGCGAATTCCGTGAGAATTAATTTGAATCGCGAGCGATTGGTTAGGGTAAAAAGATTTAAGACTAGAGTAGGGATTTTTATATGATAATCAATTTAATGTACATAAACAGTAAGCGAAATTTTACAATAAAAGAACTGACTGAGCTGAGGCTCGGAAGAATTAGTGTTCTCACAGTACAACGAGTTGGTTGGTATTTTAGAATACGTTGCCTACTATTCGGCAACTCAACTGCCTGATACTTTGGCAATTCCCTCTATAGAAATATCGGCTGCCTGTCCACTCGGACTGCGCCAAATATGTGGCAACCTAAGGGATGCCTGTAGGTGAATCGTAACTTTTATTTTACTTCTCTCTATTGACGAAATCGTATCTTTAGAAGAGTGAAGTCCATATCATTAGAGGAGTATCGACTCAGAAGACAACGTGAGTCCTCACTCGGCGATCCTGATTTATTACTTGGCGTTCCAGCATCTTTACATGGCGATCCTGCCATCTCATTACTATTTTTACATGGCGATCCTGCCTCTTTACATGGTGATCCTGCGACCCACGATCCTGCGACCCACGAACCTGCGATATATGATCCTGCAGCCCACGTACTCGATCAACTGGCAGAGGATTTAGAAGAAGGCGAAATTAATGAAATCCAATCGGACGAAGAATTTCATAAAGTGTTCGAAAGATGTCTGATCCGCAACGCGAAATTTCACAGGACAGAAGAGCGACGTGAAGAGTATGTGCCTATGCCGGTATCCAAGGCACCCAACTACAATCCGACACCGCTACCCGGACCACGAAGAAGACACATTGAGGAATTTGTAAAAAAACAACATGAAGATCGTCCAAAAATTATCAAACTAAAGCGAAGGCGACGAGGAGGAAAGATCTTCAATCAACGACGCGAAAAAAAGATACTACATCGATTGATATCAATATCAGCAGGCGAAAATAAAATAAAATTCTCAAATAAGTTAAATAGCCTAAAAAATATATAATTTAAATATAATCTGAACACAAAATTATAGTAATCCAAAAAAAGTGGGATCATAAATAATAAAAATTAAATAAATAAATGTAAAAATGGGCAATACTTGTAGTAATAATTCCAATATACTTACAGAATATAAACAAACTATAAGTACCACGATCATCTTTTCAATAATCTTGGTGTTCCTATACTTGTATAATAGCAAGCAAAAGAGATATGCTAGGAAAATCGTGGACAGAAACATTCTAGCGAATAGGGTCAATGTTTAATTTATCAAGTATATTGACAGTTTACAGATGCCTGCAAACAGAATAAAATTTCTATTAACTGAATTACAGACTATTTCCTCAAATTTGAAAAAAACTAAGACCTACATGGTCAAAACTCTAAAAGAAAAACTAGAAGCAGTAAAAAAAAATCAAAATGAATGTATTAACCTATTCAGCCAAATAAGAGAAGGCACAGAACCTGGTCTCAAATTAACTATATCCAATGTTTGCAAGGCACTAATTTGAGCATTGACTGAACGGTTAAACGCAGAATATATCTCAGTAAAAATAGAAGACGAAATAACCTATACTGCAATGGCAGACTTTAACATTGAGACGGTAATCAAAACAATACCGAACTTCGACGGTAAATTTTCTGAGCTGGAGACTTTTCTAATAGTAGTGAAACTCATCGGTAAAAGACTTTCACCAGAAGGAAAAACAGAATTATTGAACTTTGTATTACATGTGAAACTAAGCCCTAATGTTAGGACATCGTTGAACATTTCAGACATTCCAGACTTGGACCATTTTGAAACTGAACTGAGACGAAAATACAAAAATCCAAAAACTATCCCGCAAATACACTCACAATTATCTACGGTCACACAAAAACGACTACCCATTTCTGTCTACAAAGACAAAATATTAACTTTAGTCAATGGACTAAATCAGCTTCAGATAAGTGAACTAGGTCAGAACCCAATCCAGGCTGCAAAACAAGCCATACAAAGCGTAAACGACACATACGCATTAACAGTGTTCAAAAACGGTCTGAACGACCAGATAAGGGAAACAATATTCGCTGCGAGACCTAAGAATCTAGGTGAAGCAATTTCTCTTTCGACAGAAGTTGAGAGTACCGAAACGCAGCAAAATAGTGTTTTACATATAAACAGATTTAATAACAGAAATGATTATAATCCCCAAAATATCAGATATAGGCCGCGTGATCACTTTCAAAATAATCAATATGTCAATAATCGAAATTACGACGGTAATAGACCCGCGAATAACCAAAATTACAACAATAGAAATTTTACCCGCGCCAGAAATTTCCAAACGAATAGAAATTTTAACAACTCTAGAAATGGAAATGATCGCACTAATAGAAATTATTCAAACAATAATAACACTAGAAGAATTCGCGTAATATCGGACCAGGGAAACTCGACAGCTTCCCGAGAGAAATCAGGCAACCTCCCGGAAGAATAAAGGTAAACAAAGCCAAAAACAATGTAAAAACCGAAACTAACAAAATATATAGGATAACGGGTATTAGCACTAATTACATTAACATTTATAATAAAAATGAGAATAGACACCTGAAGCTACTAATAGATACAGGTGCAGACATATCAATATTAAAAACTAATAGTTTAATTCGCAAAAGTATCAATATTCAGCCCGAAAATAAATGTAAACTCACGGGCATAAGAGAAGAGACCACAATGTCTCTGGGAACAACCCTACAACAATTCATCATCGAGAATGAGATGATAACTAACACTTTTCACATAGTAGATGAGGACTTTCCAATTGAAACTGATGGTATATTAGGAAGAGATATACTCAGTAAATATATGTGCAAAATAGATTTCGAGTCTTACACTATTACCTTTTGCATCCTTGACAAAGATGTTACAATACCTATGTACACAAGAAAAATCAATATGGCACATGTTGTCATCCCGGCTAGAACTGAAGCCATGATACCAATTGAAATCGATAGAACCGAAGACAGCATCATTCTTAAGGATGAAATACAAAATGGAGTATTTTTAGGTAACTGCATTATCCCATCAAAAGGTGTATGCCACATTAAAGTGCTTAACACTAACGACCACGGCATAACACTAACAAATTTCAATTTAAAAGTAGAACCTTTGAAAAATTACAATATTTTAAAAACAAAAGAAACTTTCGACAACAAGCGTTTAAACCGGTTGCTAGACGTCATAAGTACAAAAAGCTTAGATGAACAAGCAAACACGAGCTTGCTAGATATTATTAAACAATATCAAGATGTTTTTCACCTTGAAGGGGAACAACTAAGTAAAAATAACTTTTACAAGCAAAAGCTCAATATCACTGCCGATACACCGGTATACATAAAGAATTACCGATTACCACAAACACAAAACGAGGAAATACAAAAACAAGTCGAGGAGTTGGAGGATAACGATATAGTAGAACCTTCTATAAGCCCATACAATTCACCATTGCTAGTCGTACCAAAGAAAAGTTCTGACGGTACTAAGAAATGGAGACTTGTTGTTGACTTCAGAAAGTTGAACGACAAGTTAGTCAATGATAAATTCCCATTGACAAGGCTGGAAGATGTGCTCGACGAACTAGGTAGAGCCAAATACTTTTCCACCTTAGATATGACGAGTTCTTTCCACCAGATTGAACTGGAGAAAGATTAAAGACCATTGACAGCATTTTCCACTAGCAACGGACACTATCAGTTTAAAAGGTTAACATTTGGACTCAAAATATCCTCAAACAGTTTTCAAAGAATGCTTACCATCGCGCTAACGGGTTTAAGTGATTCAGCTTTTCTTTATGTCGACGACATTATGGTCTTTGGATGTAGCATCAAACACCATAATGATAATCTAACAAAAGTTCCACAAAAATTACGCAGATACAACCTAAAACTGAATGCAAAAAAGTGCAAATTCCTAAAATCAGAAGTCGTATATTTAGGACATTTGATTACAGCAGACGGTATACGAACTGACCCTGCTAAACACGAGGTGATAAAAAACTATCCCATCGCTAAAAACAGTCCTCTAGTTTAACATCTTTTTCGACGAACTGGCTGAATTACAAATATTACATCTCTCTCCACATGGTACCAACATCACCGAGTAACCCGATGGAAATCGAAAAAGCTGTTGACGAATTTGTTAGGATCATTACGGAAGCAGCCAGATACGCTACACCACCTCCGAGGTCCACTACGAAAAGGAAAATTCTGACTGCAGCGCACATCAAGGAGGCTGCTGCTAAAAAGAGAAGGCTTCGTCGAGTATGGCAAACATCGAGAGGAATAACAGCAAAGAAAGATTACAAAAGGGCTGAAAGAGACTTGCGTCTGTTACTTAGCGAAGAAAAGCAAGAGAAGTTCGCAAAATATCTCGAAGGTCTATCACCCAGAGCGGAAACTGATTACAGCTTATGGAAAGCCACCAAGCATCTCAAAAGACCCCAAATCAGCACCCCACCTATTCGTAAACACAATGGACAATGGGCAAAAAGTGACAGTGAAAAGGCAGAAACATTCGCTGATCACTTAGAAAGTGTCTTTCAACCAAATCCAGAGAAAGAGAAAACAACCCTGGATCACCAAATGGAAAAAACTATTAAAAAACTCAAAATTAAACATCGGCAAGTTACGTATGTTATAAAAAACCAAATTATTGTTTAAAAGGCCCCTGGCCACGACCAGATAAACGGAAAGATGGTCACAGAGCTGCCGATAATTGCAACAAGGTGGTTGACCCAAATATTTAACGCTATGCTGAGAATAGGATATTTTCCTGAGCAATGGAAGCTATCAACTATAAAAACAATACCGAAACCAGGCAAGGATCACCACCTTCCAGGCTCCTACCGACCTATCAGCCTCCTAAGCATCTTTTCAAAAGTCTTTGAAAAGATTATTGCAGCAATAATTTCAGACGACCTCAATAAAGCCATTCCAATGCATCAATTTGGATTCAGATCAAAGCACGGAACGATTGAGCAAGTGCACCGCATAATGGAAACAATCCAACAGACGTACCAAGAGCGCAGCTACTGCTCGGCGTTATTCCTTGATGTAGCTCAAGCATTCGATAAGGCGTGGCATGAAGGACTACTCTACAAAATCAATCGAACGCTGCCCTATGATTACGAGATCCTGAAATCCTATTTAACCGCAAGGCGATTCCAAGTGAGATTTAAAAATTCTCTATCAACTAAATGTCCAATTCTAGCCGGAGCCCCACAAGGAAGTGTTCTTGGAGCCATTCTTTATTTACTCTTCACCGCCGATCTACCAACGAGTCGATGAACCGTAACCACCACGTTCGCAGATGACACCGCGTTCTTGTGTGCAAGAAAATCAGCAAAACTTGCCTCCAAGAACTTGCATGAGCACGTTACTGATGTCGAACAGTGGCTCAATATATGGAGAATTCAAGTTAATGAGTCAAAAAGTGTTCAAGTCACCTTTACGCTAAATAAAGGAAACTGTCCAGCTATCAAACTCAATGGAAGAGATGTAGTGCACAAGGACCACTACAAATACCTGGGAGTCCACCTAGACCGACGCATGACTTGGGAAAAACATATAAGATCAAAGAAGAAGGAGATTGATCTGAAGGTTTCTAAACTGTACTGGCTTATAGGCTATAAATCTAAGCTAGCCTTAGAGTACAAAGTTTTGTTATATAATTCTATGATAAAACCCATATGGTTCTACGGGTGTCAGTTATGGCAAACGGCTTCCTCATCCCTAATTGAAATTATAAAGCGATCACAGAACAAAATACTGCGGCTAATGTCTTGTGCGCCGTGGTACATTAGAAACACCAATATCAGAAAAGATCTCCAGATACCATCGGTTTCTGAACAAATTCTGAGAACAAAAACTAAGTATAGCCTTCAATTGAGACAACATTGTAACCAATTAGTATCTCAGCTGGGTACAAAAATTGTTTCAAATAGACTTAAAAGAAAAAATAACGTTATAATTTAAGCAGGGAGTGCATCTGCACACCTCAAAGCAACGTTTAGATTTTAAGAATTGAAATAGGTTTATCTATACCCACATCTTATCCATTTTTGTTATTTCTTTTTAAGAAGATTCAATAAACACACTTATAAAAAAAAATCCCTAAAAACACGGATGATGTCAGGAGATTCGTAGCCTTTTGTAACTATTACCAACGCTTCATCCCAAATTTTGCAGAAGCGGCAAAGAGCTTGAATTCTCTGTTGAAGAAAAAAGCACCGTTTATTTGGGAAGAAGAGCAGCAAAAAGCATACGATCTACTTAAACAAAAATTAATCTCACCACCGATACTCCAATACCCAGATTTCGAGAAACCTTTCATTTTGACTACTGATGCATCAAATTTTGCACTAGGCTGCGATTCTGTCACAAGGAGAGATCGGTTCTGATTTACCCATCTCATACGCAAGTAAATCATTGAACAAACATGAACTGAACAAACCAATCATTGAAAAGGAACTTTTGGCGATACACTGGGGTATAAATTTCTTCAGACCATATTTATATGGACGAAAGTTCACCGTAGTATCAGACCATAGGCCCTTAGTATCATTGTTCACGCACAAAAACCCATCTTCCAAGTTGACGAGAATAAGATTAGACTTATCAGATTATGATTTTGAAATAGTCTATTAAAAAGGTAACATAAACACAAATGCAGATGCATTGTCAAGAATACAAATAGACTCAGAAATCCTAAAATCCATGATACCTCCAACGAACGACGAAAGTATCAGTAAAAAACTCATGGCGATAACAAGAAGCAAAGCGATAAAACAGCAAAATAATAAAAGTAAAAGAATCGATAACGACAACGGCAACCGAAAACAAGAGACTGATCACCTCTATGCATTCGATTGTACATCGCTATCCGATATAACAGGGGTATTAAAACTAAAATTTAATATGTTGCGCAACAAACAAAAATGAACAAGATATAATAATCTCAAAAGAGAGAGATAGTTTAATGCTCCACTTTAGTGATAAAGCTCGAGAGAAATACGTTTCCGCCAGCGATAAGCAAAGTGTGAAAATTCGCGATAACCTTAACGATAAATCTAACACGAAACTAGTTTCTGTATTGAGGACGTTAATTGATTATTCGCAGAATAATAATATAAATTAGCTAGCTCTATCTAGCGAAGATATGATATTTAGGTACGTACCCAAAGATGAATTTAAACAATTATATAATACGTTGCAACGAAATATGGATATCCAATTGAAAATAATGATATATAAACCCTCTAAAAGAACTAATGACATCGCTACACAACGAAAACTTATTGAAGAATTCCATGAATCACCGCATGGTGGACATACAGGAATACGCAGAACGCTTCTTAAATTAAAACAAAGATACTGTTGGAAGGACATGAGTAGGATGATAAAGCATTACATCAACAATTGCGATAAATGCAAATTCAATAAAATAACTAAACTAAACTATAACACAAAGGAAAGAATGATTAAAACCGATACTTCTTCTACTAGTTTTGAAATAGTGAGTGCTGACATCATTGGTCCCTTAAGACTCTCAAATAACTATCGATACATACTAACCATACAATGCGAATTAACTAAATATATCACAGCTATACCCATAGAAAATAAGGAAGCTAAGACAGTAGCAAAGGCCTTAGTTAACAGTTTTATATTACAATACGGTCATTTCAAAATTTTAAAAAACCGATTTAGGGACAGAATTTACCAATAATCTCCTAAAAAACATTTGCGACTTATTACAAATTAAACAAATTTTTTCAACTCCGTACCACCACGAAACGTTAGGTGTAGTAGAAAAAACCACCGTGTCCTCAATGAATACCTGTTAGCATTCGTTGATGACAATAACTGGGATGAATGGATACCATACTATACATTCTCGTATAATACAACCCCACACGTGGACACTAAGTACACACCATACGAACTAGTTTTCGGAAAACTCTCACACTTACCGACTGACACTTTTGAAAACACAGACAAAGTTTATGACATAGAAAACTATGCGAATGAGTTGAAACTACGATTAGAGATTTCTTCAGCAAAAGCAAAAAGCATTATAGAAAAAATTAAATTAGCTAGAAGCTATAAAGAAGTATATACGAAACCCATTAAGCTAGATATTGGTGATCTGGTACTAATAACAGCTGAAAACCGTAAAAAACACCAAAAACCATACAAAGGCCCATATATAGTAAAAGATATAAATAATGTAAATACACTAGTAGAAATAGAAAATAAAGAGAAATGGATACATAATAATAGACTTAAATTACACAAAAAACTCGTACAAACAAAATAAATATATTTTTTGTATACAATTACAATGTAAAAACTATTGTAATTAAACAGCATATATAATATAAGAAATAATATTATATTGTAACAAGAATAAGCATAACTGTAAAACAAAATACCGCAACCAATCAGGCGTATTTACTAACAAATACTTTTCTAAAGGAATGGGGTGTAGTGTATTCCTGGTTCCAAACCCAGGACTAGCCTATACACAACTACCACAACCCAGAAGCTCCCAAAATATAATGTCCCACAGCTCATCCTCAATTATCTTTTAGCAAAGATCTTAACCTCCATTCGGTATTGCAGTTTTTTCCCTTGCTCACAACCGTGTGAAACTCTAGAGGATCACTGAACCTAGAGTAAACAAAAACATAATTGGGACAACGCAAAGTGCATTAATGTAAGCAATACTGCAATCTTGCAAGTAAGCGAATTCCGTGAGAATTAATTTGAATCGCGAGCGATTGGTTAGGGTAAATAGATTTAAGACTAGAGTAGGGATTTTTATATGATAATCAATTTAATGTACATAAACAGTAAGCGAAATTTTACAATAAAAGAACTGACTGAGCTGAGGCTCGGAAGAATTAGTGTTCTCACAGTACAACGAGTTGGTTGTTATTTTAGAATACGTTGCCTACTATTCGGCAACTCAACTGCCTGATACTTTGGCAATTCCTTCTATAGAAATATCGGCTGCCTGTCCACTCGGACTGCGCCAAATATGTGGCAACCTAAGGGATGCTTGTAGGTGAATCGTAACTTTTATTTTACTTCTCTCTATTGACGAAATCGTATCTTTAGAAGAGTGAAGTCCATATCATTAGAGGAGTATCGACTCAGAAGACAACGTGAGTCCTCACTCGGCGATCCTGATTTATTACTTGGCGTTCCAGCATCTTTACATGGCGATCCTGCCATCTCATTACTATCTTTACATGGCGATCCTGCCCCTTTACACCTGGCTGCTTCCAAACCCGGCAGCCTGCAAACCCAGCAGTCTGCAAACCCAGTTGCCTGCAAACCCGGCTGCCTGCAAACCCGGTTGCTTGCAAACCCGGCTGCCTGCAAATCCGGCTGCCTGAAAACCCGGCTGCCTGCAAACGCGGCAGTCTGCAAACCCGGTTGTCTGCAAACCCGGCTGCCTTCCAACCCGGCTGCTTTCAAATCCGGCTTCCTGCAAACCCGGCTGCCTACAAACCCGGCTGCCTGTAAGCCCGGCTGCTTCCAAACATGGCAGCCTGCAAACCCAGTTGCCTGCGAACCCGGCTGCCTGCAAACCCGGCCGCCTGCAAACCCAGTTCTATTTAAATCCGGCTGCCTGCAAACCCAGCAGTCCCCAAACCTGGCAGCCTGCAAGCTCGGCTGCCTGTAAACCCGGCTGCTTCCAAACCCGGCTGCCTGCAAACCCAGCAGTCTGCAAACCCGGCTGCCTGCAAACCCGGCTGTCTGCAAACCCGGCTGGCTGCAAACCCGGCTGCTTCCAAACCCGGTAGCCTGCAAACGCAGCTGCATGCAAACCCGGCTGCCTGCAAACCCAGTTCTATTTAAACCCGGCCGCCTGCAAACCCAGTTGTATTTAAACCCGGCTGCATGCAAACCCAGCAGTCTGCAAACACGGCAGTCAGGAAACACGGCTGCCTGCAAACCCGGTCGCCAGAAAACCCGGCTGCCTGTAAACACGGCTGCTTCCAAACCCTTCAGCCTGCCAACCCAGCTGCCTGCAAACCCGGCTGTCTGCAAACCCGGCTGCCTGAAAACCCAGCTGTCTGCAAATTCGGCAGCCTTTAAACCCAGCTGTCTGCAAACCCGGCTATTTGCCAAACTTGCCGCCTGCAAACCCAGTTGTATTTAAACCCAGCTGCCAGCAAATCCAGCTGCCTAGTAACTCTACTGTCTGCAAACCGAGCTGTTCGCAAACCCGGCTGTCTGGAAAAGCGGCTGCTCGCAAACCCGGCTGCCTGCAAACCAGGCTGCTTGCAAACCCGAATGCCTGCAAACCCGCCTGCCTGCAAACCCGGCAGTCTGCAAACCCGGCTGTCTACAAACCCACTTGCCTGCAACCCCGGCTGCCTGTAAACCCGGCTGCCTATAAACCCGGCAGCCTGCAAGCCCAGCTTCCTGCAAATCCGGCAGCCTGCCAACCCGGCAGCCTGCAAACCCGGCTGCCTGCAAACCTGGCAGTCTGCAAACCCGGCTGTCTGCAAACCTGTCTGCCTGCAAACCCGGCTGTTTGCAAACCCGGCTGTCTGCAAACCCGGCTGCCTGCAAATCCGGCTGCCTGTCAACCCAGCTGTCTGCAAACACGGCTGTATGCAAACCCGGCTGCCTGCAAACCCAGCTGTCTGGAAACCCGCCTGCCTTTAAACCCAGCTATCTGCAAACCCGGCTTTCTGCAAACCCGGCCGCCTGCAAACCCAGTTGTATTTAAACCCGGCTGCCAGCAAACCCGGCTGCCTAATAACTCGGCTGTCTGCAAACCCGGCCACCTGCAAATCTAGTTGTATTTAAACCCGGCTGCCACCAAACCCGGCTGCCGAATAACCCGGCTGTCTGTAAAAACAGCTGTCTGCAAACCCGGCTGTCTGCAAACCCAGCTGTCTGCAAACCCGGCTGCTTGCAGACCCGGCTGCTTGCAAACCCGGCTGCCTGCAAACCCGGCTGCCTGCAAACCCGGGTGCCTAGAAACCCGCCAGCCTGCAAACCCAGCCGCCTGCATACCCGGCTGCCTGGAAACCCAGCTGCCTGCAAACCCGGCAGCCTGGTAACCCAGCTGCCTGTAAAGCCGGCAGCCTGCATACCCGGCTGCCTGGAAACCCAGCTGGCTACAAACCCGGCTGCCTGCAAACCCAGCTGTCTGGAAACCCGCCTGCCTGTAAACCCAGCTGTCTGCAAACCCGGCTAGTAGTTTGAATGTGGCGGTTCAAGACCACTTTTTCCCACGGTCCCCAATTTTTTCCCACGGTCCATACCTGTCTTCCACCTCTCCCCATGTCCCCACCTATCCCACCTCTCCCTCCTGTCCCCACCTATCCCGCCTGTCACCACCTGTCCCAACCTTTTTCCCACGGCCAGGTGTTTCCCAACCGCGATGAGTCATGCTGATGAATAGGTGGAATAAGAAGTCAAGGTCAAGGGTCAAATGTCAAGGGTCAAAGGTCAAGGGTCAAGGGTCAAAGGTCAACGGTCAAGGGTCAAGGGTCAATGGTCAAAGGTCAAAGGTCAAAGATCAAAGGTCAAGGGTCAAAGGTCAAGGGTCAAATGTCAAGGGTCAAGGTCAAAGGTGTTTCCCAACCGCGGTGAGTCATGCTGATGAATATGTGAGATGTGTTTTAAAATAGCAGCTGAATCCATTTCTTTTCGCTTGCGGAGGTGAGCTTTTATTGCTGCCGGTTGCGTAATCTCTTATATAGGGTTCGAATATTTTACAGACATTTCAAAATTAGAAATTAGATAATGAAAATATCTTGACCGTGCGATGCACATATGTCCAAACGTGTTGATTGAGATAAGAATGAGACATGCTAAAAATGCAAACTAGATCTTGATTAGGAAATTTCAATATTCTAGCGTACGAACGGCTGTTGATAAGAGATTGAGTGAAGGCTATTTTAAATTCTTACACGCTATTATTCTTGGTGTTATATTAAAAACCATAAGCAAAATATGCGACCGGATGTTTTCTCTGAGAATGTATGAAGATCATTTGAAATAGTTGACTTCGATAAGAATGTTAGTTCCTGATTAGGAAAATTTTAATATTCTTGGTGTTATATTAAAAAACCGTAAGCGAAACGTGTGACCTGATGTTTTCTTTGCCATATAAAAGGATAAAAATTTTTTCGAATTAATGATTGATAATGAGAAACAAGAGATGTAAAAAGAAAATAAAACCATGTTATTGTGCGGTTTTAAATGCGAATTCTCATGCTGATAATTTTTGATATGGTAAGTAAAATTAAATGATTATAGAATTGTATCTTGTGGGTTGACAGTTTTGATGGAATTTAATGATAAGTGTGAAAAAAACTCTGATATGAATAGTGCAGAGTGTAAACTTTTTGATATAAAAGAAACTGTGTTTATTGAATTAAAATTAATTGCAAACGAACTATGGATCATAAAATGGAAAACGTTTTATTCGAGGAGGAGAGGATATTGACGGAAGTTGTATTCAGCAATGAATACATTCATTGCGTGTACAACAGGTTTGAAGACGAGTATTATGTTGTACTCAAAGGTAAGTTAAAAAATAAAAATTATCATATTGTTAATTAAAAAAATTTTTTTTTTATTTTTTTTTACTATTTCCATGCGTCGGATCAAAGCTGATGTACATCACCGAGGTACAGGAAGCGGTGGGTACCTTCATCGAGAGGAGGTTGGAATGCCACGACGTGGATTTCTACCACGAAGAAAGATTTGGGTCTTCTTCTATGTCGTTCAAAACAACCAATAACAAGAAGAAGGTGTTCTTTATATTAATAATCTTAAGTGAGTTTTTAGATAGTTTAAATGTAGATAGGTGTTCGAACGCCCAGCGCCCTCCGTTAGGTCGAGAAACCGGTCAGTAATTAGCTAGAAATGGGCAGATTCGTTCGAGAGTTCAAGGAAGGTGGACGCACTGACGGTACCTCGGTTGTTTCGTGAATTATATATATAATAAAGTACTCATTGGATTCACCCGCATAAATACATAGTTTTCTTTTGTGAGTTCCCTATAGTGAAGTAGTCATTGGATTCACCCGCATAAATACATGGTAGCAGAGCGTGACAATTAAAGCGCAGTGGAAAGAAATTTTCACTGGGCATATAGTGCGTGTCCTTGTCCAATCAACGTATCTCCCAGTGCGCGCGTGGGGCTTTATGGTCACAACTCTGGATCTAATCGATATTATGTCCTTTTAAGACCAGTGGTAGCGAAAGACCTTCCTCAGACAAACGTTTGTTCAGAAATTCAAATATTTGGCGAGAACTTCTTCGTAAATAGAAGTGCCGGGAAATTGGTGTGCGAGGTGACTGCAAATGTGCTGAACGCAATTCCGTTAGCCCGCCCCGCGGTAGTGTTGGTGAGAATTGGGAGCTAGGCTGTGATGGCAAACTGGGTGCAACCTTACCTCGAAATTCAGCGATCGTGCATTTGGTGTTCGGTGCGGCGCTCGACGGAAGCATAACTGTCCGGAACAGCACAGGCCGCGCAACCGTCCCCGATATTAAGTGGAACCCGGGGCCCTAAACTTGAACTCGCACCGCTCAGTCATCAGCTGGAAATTCCATCAAGCGTGCAAAGGAGTTGAAGCCAAAAATATTAATGAACAGTTATCTTTGATACATAAACATTATAGATATATATATAATTATATACTGTGCACATTAGTCAGTACCTTGGAACAATACTGGAACAAAATTTTAATTAGCGCCGAGTGGATCCGCACATTAACCTTCTGTTGTAGTTTTCTTGCTTACTTATTTAGATCATTGTTCTCTACTCTTTTTAAAGAATACTTGTTTGCATTAACGTCATTCATAATGTCTAACGACCCAGCAAAGGAGTTTAAATCGTAAGATAAATTATTTGGTTATATAACTAACTTTTTGACAAATTCATTAGCGAAAATCTCACAATCGATTAAAAACAAAATATATTATGAAAATCGTATCAAATTATTAGACGACTATTGGGTCACCTTTTTCAAGCGCAATGACATTTTGCAAGAATTTGATACTGACGATGAGTTCAGAGATGAAGAATATTTCACTGATGATAAATATACCAAGGCGGAATTTGCTTATATCGACGCTAAAAGTCAACTCATGAATGAAATTCAAAAATTAGATTTAGAACATGCGAATATATCCAACTCATCTCTACCTCAAAGTCCTCACGAAACTCACAATGTAATCCTTGCTCAATCATCGAGTCATTCTGTACCCAAGGTAAATGTACCTACATTTAGCGGCAGGCAGGCAGATTGGGACACATTTAAGGAGCTATTTACAGCTGTCATTATAAACGACCCTCAGATTGCTCCCATCGTGAAATTGCAACACCTCCTTAACAGTGTACAAGGGTCAGCCAAAAGCACTTTAGCTGGTGTCAAGATTTCGTCATCAAACTTTAACGTAGCGTGGGATAAACTACTTAGAAGGTATGATGTCAAAAGGCGCCGTCTCCACGCGCATTTGCAGGCTTTCATAGACCTACCTTTTGCAGAAAATGGGTCGGCTCAGGAGCTCGGTTCTCTCATCGATAGAGCTGAGGAAGCGGTCAAGGGTCTTTATGACCTCGCTTGCCCAGTTGAACATTATGACAACTGGTTTGTTTATCTCATTGTTCGCAAACTAGATGTGGACACTAAAGAGAGCTGGAATATTCATGAAGAAAATGTTGGTGGGTTTTCTTCTTATAGCTCTCTCCTCGCGTTTTTGGAAAATAGGATGGCTAGCCTCGAACCCGAAGACGAGGATATGTCTTTTGAACATACAAAAGCAAAAAACAAACACAGAAATAACCATAAACAAATTAAAACTCATTTAGGCCAAGAGTTTTACAAAAACTCGAAGGATTCAACGCGTTCTTCACCATCGTGCTTGTTCTGCTCAGGCAGTCATTTGATATTTAGATGCCCAAAATTCATCGCAATAAACTCAATAGTAGATTGGAATTTGTAAAAACAAATAAGTTGTGCCCAAGCTGCCTCTCAGCCAAGCACATGAAAGCAAGTGAGTGTAATACCAGTTATCGGTGCCCAGTAAGTGATTGCGGGGAAAAGCATAGTGCCCTTTTACATTCGGACAAACGAAAGGCTGTAAAAACCCATACGGTTAGCGTTGAACCTCGCCCCGCGGAAACAGACTTTTCGTCCGATTCAGAGAGTCAACCAGAACCAACTTCAAACAATGACTCGGCAACCCATTGCATGTTCTCTAGTCAATCAGTTTTGTTAGCTACTGCTAAAGTTGCATTGTGCAATCGCAATGGTGACAAAATTCAAGTCAATGCACTGATTGATCCAGGATCAATGAGGTCATTCGTTTCGAAGAAAGTAGTTGCAGCTTTGGGCCTTCCCACGAAGTCTACCAACGTTGCCGTTAAAGGCTTAGGTAGCACACTCTCGGCTACGGTTCACGACTTTTGCAAAATATCATTGCAATCAAACATGGACCCTAAATTTTGCATCGACCTTCACGCTTTAATGGTAGGTCATGTAACTTCACAGCTTCCATCCCAGAAAATAAGACTAGGTCAATGGCATCACCTAAAAGGCCTGAACTTAGCCGACCCGGAATTCAGGCGTCCAAAAGCAATTGATTGCATTTTGGGGGCGGATGTCTGCCATCGCATCATCCGAAATGGCATCAAAAGGGGACCACCAAATACGCCCATGGCTCAATTCACGGTGTTTGGCTGGATCATCACAGGACCTACAAGCGCTGGCAATGATTGTTTAGAAATAAATCCATCCATTTGTATTGATTCATATTTCATTCAAGAAGATATTAAGTTATCTGACACTCTGTCCAAGTTCTGGGAAATAGAAAAAATTCCTAATATAATTCCTTTAACCGAAGATGAAAGAGAATGCGAGAAACATTTCTCAGAGACTGTCTTCAGGCATGATGGTCGGTATGGCGTTCGCATACCATTTAAGACCAAGCCAACCTTTCCCGGATCCAAAGTACTCGCAATGAAGTCATGGCTCCGACTCGAGAAGCGCTTGTCTCAAAAACCGGAGGTCAAAGCAGCGTACGATAACTTTATGAAGGAGTACCTTGAGCTGAGTCATATGGAATTAGTACCCGATGATGAATTGAATAAAGACAATGTCTATTATATTCCGCATCATGCGGTCCTCCACAATGGATAAATTAGGGTAGTATTCAACGCTTCAATGCCTTCCTTTAATGGAATGTCATTGAATAGCGTTACGCACATCGGGCCCAGGCTGCAACAAGATATCGTTAGCGTCTTAATCAGGTGGCGCTTCTTTGCGGTTGTGTTCATCTGTGATATCGTGAAAATGTATCGTCAAATTCTGGTCCATCCGAGCGACAGAGATTGGCTCCGGATTGTTTATAATTTCGGCCAAGGTCTTCAACATTTTAGGCTATGTACCGTAACTTATGGTACCGCCCCTGCTCCATATCAAGCATTGAAAGTCTTGCGACAGTTACTTCAAGATCATTGTCCGCATGATATGGAATTGAATGATCTCTTCCTAAATCTCTCTTATGTCGACGACTTTTTTGGTGGTGCAGACACTGTAGATCATGCTGTCAGTCTAAAGAACAAACTCATTCGGATCTTAACGGCCGCAAAAATACAATTAGGTAAATGGTCAGCAAATAACAAAAGTCTTTTAGAGGATGAACAAAATGTCGATCAGCGAGATAAAATGTTTGAAATACCCGAAATAACCAGTGCCCTTGGTCTCAAATGGTCACCGATTATGGACTGTTTCTCATTTCAGTTCAAGCCATTCGCGAATGTTTCTGGACCTATAACCAAGCGAAAGGCCTTGTCGGAATCTTCCAGATTGTTCGATCCTCTTGGTTGCGTATCACCTATCTTAATTCAAGCAAAAATCTTTACCCAACAACTATGGATTGAAGGTTATGATTGGGACACTCCTATCTCCAACGATTTGTTGTGCTCGTGGAATCATTTGAAGTCCTACGTAGACGGTATCGAATCAATCAAAATTCCTAGATGGCTGGGCAGTTTCTCGGAGACAAAATGGACCCTGCACGGATTCTACGATGCTTCAAAAATGGCGTACGCAGCATGTCTTTACTTTGTGCCTTCTACTGGTAAGCCATTATTGGTCTGCTCTAAGGTTAGAGTTGCCCCTGTCAAAACACTCTCCGTTACGAGATTAGAGCTTTGTGCAGCTCATTTATTGGCGCAATTATTCGCGTACATTTTGCCAAGTTTCGTAGTCAAACCTCTTGAAATCCGTTGCTGGAGCGACTCTAGAAACGTTCTGTGTATGTTTAAAATCTTGCCAGCTAAGCTCAAAGTCTTCGAAGCCAACAGGGTCAGTGAAATTCTCACTACCTTACCCAATGTAAAATGGGGATACGTCACTACGGACCAGAACCCTGCTGACTGCGCCACAAGAGGTTTGTCAGCTGCTACTTTGAAAAATTTTTCTTTGTGGTGGTCGGGACCCTCTTGGCTGCCAACTGAGTCAGATTGGCCTAGTCAGCACGACAAGCAATTCGATTCTGTGGCATTAACTGCCTCGTCGATTGAAAGTGTACACAAACCAACATGTTGGCTCCAGAGGTTCGAAAGCTTTAACAAGGTTTGTAGAGTACTTGCTACTGTTTATCGTTGGAAACGTTATTCCAAAACGAAAATAGATAACTTCTTGACGCCAGACGATTTGAAATCAGCGCAAGAAGCAATTATTAAATTGATCCAGTCGCTCCACTTTCATAAGGAAATTGAGAGCCTCAAAAGTAATAAACTAATACCTAGAAAAAGTAAGTTAGCTAAATTCAATCCATTTTTGGATGACAGAGGCATCATAAGGGTAGGTAGTAGACTGGAAAACTGCCCTTTTCTCAGCTACAATGAGAAGTATCCAATCATATTGGATAGACACAGCAATGTTTCGTGAATGATCATTCGTGATTATCATCACATGTTTTTACATGGGGGACCTCAGTTGCTTTGGTCAGCTATTCTTCGCAAGTTTTATATCATTTGCGGCAAAAGAGCCATTACATCCTTCATAAGTAAGTGCCCTAAGTGTTTGCGCTTTGCTGGACGCTGTTCTGGCCAACAGATGGCCCCATTGCCGAGGGACCGGATTAGCTTTGAGTTTCCCTTTTCGTCAACTGGGCTAGACTATGCGGGCCCATTCAAAATAACACCCTCCAGAGGTCGAGGCATAGTATCCACTAAAGGATATCTATGCGTTTTTGTTTGCCTCGCGATAAAAGCGGTGCATTTGGAGATTGTCTCCGATCTAACATCTCAAGCATTTCCCGCTGCTTTTGATCGGTTCACCAATAGGCGAAATTTACCTCGCATTGTGTACAGCGATAATGGTTCTACCTTTACCGGTGCGGAGAAGGAAATAAAGAAGCTCTTTTCAAAGAATTCACCATTCTCTCACAAGGTTACAGAGGTCATAAATAATCAAGGTATCCAATGGTCGTTCTCTCCTCCATACGGCCCTCATTTCGGCGGTATTTGGGAGGCCGCGGTAAAGTCTTTCAAATACCACTTTAAGCGCGTGGTAGGTCAAACTCCCCTCACTTACGAGGAAATGTCAACTCTAGCCACGAAAATTGAAGGGTGCCTTAATTCCCGCCCCCTTTGTGCCATAAGCGCAGATAGTCGAGACATGGTACCTCTCACTCCTGCTCATTTTTTAGTAGGCCGTCCCCTCAAGACATTGACTCCGTCTTCAGATGAAACCGACTTCAGCAAAACTTTCGCCAATAGATGGAAGTTACTATTGGCGATGAGGAATAGTTTCGTTAACTCTTGGAAAAAGGAAGTAATAAACCAACTCATGCAATACAGTAAGTGGCGGTTTCCTAACAGAAATTTCGAGGTGGGCGATCTCGTCATATTGAAAGACGAATCGGTGCCCCCTTTATTGTGGGCATTAGGCAAAGTTACTGAAGCATATTCCAAAGGCCCAAAAAGATTAGTTCGAGTCGTTGCTGTAAAAACTGAAGATGGTTCCACATATATTCGGCCGATACACAGGCTAATTTACTTGCCAGTGGACGATCATGCTTCTCAGACGTTCCATACCTGCCTTACCGCCCGAAGCCGCGAGGATTTACTCGGTGACTGAGCACGGAAATAGGCCTTACATGAATCTTTAAAACCTCACTTTTAATATTTCCCTCTGTTATCGTATATAAATAGGAGTAATTTGTAATCTATAACTTAGTTTGTATCGAGTCACAGCCAAATAAGGGCGTCATGTAAATCTTCAAAACTTTATTTTACTTTTACCTTTCTTTTTCAATATATATATATAAATAGCAGTAAACTTTGTAATCTATAACTAAGTTTGTATCGAGTCACCGCCAAATAAGGAAAACGCAACCATAATTTAAATTAATATCTGACACATCCTTTCTTGCTTTATGACAACTGTAGATTCCTCTAGTGCGTTCCATTAACGTTAGTATATTGCACATTCGTGCAAGGGGGGCAGTATGTTCGAACGCCCAGCGCCCTCCGTTAGGTCGAGAAACCGGTCAGTAATTAGCTAGAAACGGGCAGATTCGTTCGAGAGTTCAAGGAAGGTGGACGCACTGACGGTATATATATAATAAAGTACTCATTGGATTCACCCGCATAAATACATAGTTTTCTTTTGTGAGTTCCCTATAGTAAAGTAGTCATTGGATTCACCCGCATAAATACAATAGGGAATATTTTATAAATCAAATTAATGAAAAATTAAGTAAGTTGAATATTTAAGTTTAAAATATAATGTTAAAAAATATATACATATACATATACATATATAAATATAAATAAATAAACTAAATTATCAAATTTGTCTTTTTAAATTTCATAGGGGAAAGCATTGTGTGTGTGTGTGTGTGTGTGTGTGTGTGTGTGTGTGTGTGTGTGGAGGTAGGCATTACAGGAAAATTGTGGTGGTTTTTCCAATTACGATAATCGAAACATGCGACCGGATGTTTTCTCTGGAAATGTCTGAAGACCATTTGAAATAGTTGGCTGCGATTAGAATGTTAGCTACTGATTAGGAAATTTTAATATTCTTGGTGTTTTTCTGTTTACGATAAGCTAAACATGCGACCGGGTGTTTTCTCTACCATATAAAAGAAACTGTAGCATCTCAATAAATCTCAATAATGAAATAACACGAAGTGAATTGTATTCCTTAAAATGTTTTGTGAATCTTGTAATATCGAGGTCAATAGTGTTTGTTGGAATTATCATGTGCGAACCAATGCACACAAAAATAAATCTATAGAGCCCCTCAACGAACATTTTAAAAGGGTAAAAAGTTGTTTTGGACAGCGAATGGAAACTCTTGTTTTTGAAAACAAAGATGAAGGTATTTTAAATTCGGCGGAGTTTTTAAAGAAGATGGAAGATCCGTTAGTGAATTATCTGATGAGTGCACTAGATGAACGCGTAACGCTCAAATTCAACATTGAACTCTTTGCTGAATTCATTAAAATGAATGATGATGATCAAAACGATAATATTATAAGCATTAAGTCTTTCCATACAAAAATGCAAGCGATAATTCAAAAAAGTGAATTGAAATTAGCTTTCGATAATATGGCTAATGAAATTCGAATCAAAATGGAGGAATTCCGGGAAAAAGACAGTGGATGGGCTCTCGTTAGAATTACGCACTGTGAATTGAATATAAACGATTTTAAACCATTGAGAGGAACAAGTTATATTCCGCTACCAAGACAATTGGCAAATAAGCATGCTTGCATTAATATTAAGAACCGCGACAGTTATTGTTTTAAATGGTGCATAATTTCCGCAATGTGTCCGACAGATCATCATTCAGAAAGAACTACATCATACCGAATTGATGACATTGCTGACAGCGTTATACATCTTCAAAATGGTGTAGTGTTGAATATTCGGCTACTCAAGTTTCCGCTACAGGTGCAAGATATTGGCAAATTTGAGGAATTAAACCAAACAATCAGTGTCAATTTATTTGGATACGACCCAGAGTTAAAAAAAGTTATCGGTCCATATCGTATCGCAAAGCAAGAAAAATCGCATCACTTCAATCTGCTCCTGCTGCAATCCAACGAAGATTGTCATTATGTTTGGATTAAACATATTCCAAGGTATGTAATAGGGAATATTGTGTGTGTGTGTGTGAGAGAGTACATGAATTATTTTCTTCTTCTTCTTCTTTAAAGGTTGATTCGCAGTCAACAAACGCTACACGAAGGTTCTATTTATGTTTGCAACAAATGCCTGCAATATTTTATGTCGAGTGAGAAACTGCAACTGCATAAAAACAACTGTAGCAGAGTAGTCACGAAAATGGTGGAACCGGAGAAAGCAACGCTGCAGTACAAAAGCTATGGACGACAGCTCGAGGTACCTTTTGTCATCTATGCAGATTTTGAATGCCTTCTTCAGGACGTCGATACATGTGCACCCAATCCGACACTTTCATCAACCTCAACAATCCAAGAAAATACCCCTTGTGCTTTCTCTTATTTCATCAAGTGTTCATTTGATTCAAAATTAGACAGATTCAGATTATACAAAGGCCCAGATTCACCCAAAAAATTCGTTAATTCCATTGTAAATGATGTGAAATGGATTTATATAAATCATATCAAGAACCCAAAATCAATGGATGCTCTATCATCGGAAGAAGAAAAGGTTCAAAGGGAATCGATTTTCTGTCACATTTGTAAAAAAGAGCTTGACAATGATAGAGTCCGAGACCATTGTCACCTCACAGGAAAATATAGAGGCCCCGCTCATAACGGATGCAATTTATTGTATCGAGTACCGTAATTCTTTCCGATATTATTTCACAACCTCTCAGGCTATGATTGTCATTTGTTTGTAAAAGAATTAGATAGCATTGATGGGGAAATATCTATTATACCTATAATCTATAACTTAGTTTGTATCGAGTCACCGCCAAATAAGCAAAACGCAACCATAATTTAAATTGATATCTGACACATCCTTTCTTGCTTTATGACAACTGTAGATTCCTCTAGTGCGTTCCATTAACGTTAGTATATTGCACATTCGTGCAAGGGGGGCAGTATGTTCGAACGCCCAGCGCCCTCCGTTAGGTCGAGAAACCGGTCAGTAATTAGCTAGAAACGGGCAGATTCGTTCGAGAGTTCAAGGAAGGTGGACGCACTGACGGTACCTCGGTTGTTTCGTGAATTATATATATAATAAAGTACTCATTGGATTCACCCGCATAAATACATAGTTTTCTTTTGTGAGTTCCCTATAGTAAAGTAGTCATTGGATTCACCCGCATAAATACAATAGGGAATATTTTATAAATCAAATAAATGAAAAATTAAGTAAGTTGAATATTTAAGTTTAAAATATAATGTTAAAAAATATATACATATACATATACATAAACATATATAAATATAAATAAATAAACTAAATTATCAAATTTGTCTTTTTAAATTTCATAGGGGAAAGCATTGTGTGTGTGGAGGTAGGCATTACAGGAAAATTGTGGTGGTTTTTCCAATTACGATAATCGAAACATGCGACCGGATGTTTTCTCTGGAAATGTCTGAAGACCATTTGAAATAGTTGGCTGCGATTAGAATGTTAGCTACTGATTAGGAAATTTTAATATTCTTGGTGTTTTTCTGTTTACGATAAGCTAAACATGCGACCGGGTGTTTTCTCTACCATATAAAAGAAACTGTAGCATCTCAATAAATCTCAATAATGAAATAACACGAAGTGAATTGTATTCCTTAAAATGTTTTGTGAATCTTGTAATATCGAGGTCAATAGTGTTTGTTGGAATTATCATGTGCGAACCAATGCACACAAAAATAAATCTGTAGAGCCCCTCAACGAACATTTTAAAAGGGTAAAAAGTTGTTTTGGACAGCGAATGGAAACTCTTGTTTTTGAAAACAAAGATGAAGGTATTTTAAATTCGGCGGAGTTTTTAAAGAAGATGGAAGATCCGTTAGTGAATTATCTGATGAGTGCACTAGATGAACGCGTAACGCTCAAATTCAACATTGAACTCTTTGCTGAATTCATTAAAATGAATGATGATGATCAAAACGATAATATTATAAGCATTAAGTCTTTCCATACAAAAATGCAAGCGATAATTCAAAAAAGTGAATTGAAATTAGCTTTCGATAATATGGCTAATGAAATTCGAATCAAAATGGAGGAATTCCGGGAAAAAGACAGTGGATGGGCTCTCGTTAGAATTACGCACTGTGAATTGAATATAAACGATTTTAAACCATTGAGAGGAACAAGTTATATTCCGCTACCAAGACAATTGGCAAATAAGCATGCTTGCATTAATATTAAGAACCGCGACAGTTATTGTTTTAAATGGTGCATAATTTCCGTAATGTGTCCGACAGATCATCATTCAGAAAGAACTACATCATACCGAATTGATGACATTGCTGATAGCGTTATACATCTTCAAAATGGTGTAGTGTTGAATATTCGGCTACTCAAGTTTCCGCTACAGGTGCAAGATATTGGCAAATTTGAGGAATTAAACCAAACAATCAGTGTCAATTTATTTGGATACGACCCAGAGTTAAAAAAAGTTATCGGTCCATGTCGTATCGCAAAGCAAGAAAAATCGCATCACTTCAATCTGCTCCTGCTGCAATCCAACGAAGATTGTCATTATGTTTGGATTAAACATATTCCAAGGTATGTAATAGGGAATATTGTGTGTGTGTGTGTGAGAGAGTACATGAATTATTTTCTTCTTCTTCTTCTTTAAAGGTTGATTCGCAGTCAACAAACGCTACACGAAGGTTCTATTTATGTTTGCAACAAATGCCTGCAATATTTTATGTCGAGTGAGAAACTGCAACTGCATAAAAACAACTGTAGCAGAGTAGTCACGAAAATGGTGGAACCGGAGAAAGCAACGCTGCAGTACAAAAGCTATGGACGACAGCTCGAGGTACCTTTTGTCATCTATGCAGATTTTGAATGCCTTCTTCAGGACGTCGATACATGTGCACCCAATCCGACACTTTCATCAACCTCAACAATCCAAGAAAATACCCCTTGTGCTTTCTCTTATTTCATCAAGTGTTCATTTGATTCAAAATTAGACAGATTCAGATTATACAAAGGCCCAGATTCACCCAAAAAATTGGTTAATTCCATTGTAAATGATGTGAAATGGATTTATATAAATCATATCAAGAACCCAAAGTCAATGGATGCTCTATCATCGGAAGAAGAAAAGGTTCAAAGGGAATCGATTTTCTGTCACATTTGTAAAAAAGAGCTTGACAATGATAGAGTCCGAGACCATTGTCACCTCACAGGAAAATATAGAGGCCCCGCTCATAACGGATGCAATTTATTGTATCGAGTACCGTAATTCTTTCCGATATTATTTCACAACCTCTCAGGCTATGATTGTCATTTGTTTGTAAAAGAATTAGATAGCATTGATGGGGAAATATCTATTATACCTATAATCTATAACTTAGTTTGTATCGAGTCACCGCCAAATAAGCAAAACGCAACCATAATTTAAATTGATATCTGACACATCCTTTCTTGCTTTATGACAACTGTAGATTCCTCTAGTGCGTTCCATTAACGTTAGTATATTGCACATTCGTGCAAGGGGGGCAGTATGTTCGAACGCCCAGCGCCCTCCGTTAGGTCGAGAAACCGGTCAGTAATTACCTAGAAACGGGCAGATTCGTTCGAGAGTTCAAGGAAGGTGGACGCACTGACGGTACCTCGGTTGTTTCGTGAATTATATATATAATAAAGTACTCATTGGATTCACCCGCATAAATACATAGTTTTCTTTTGTGAGTTCCCTATAGTAAAGTAGTCATTGGATTCACCCGCATAAATACAATAGGGAATATTTTATAAATCAAATTAATGAAAAATTAAGTAAGTTGAATATTTAAGTTTAAAATATAATGTTAAAAAATATATACATATACATATACATATATATATACATATATAAATATAAATAAATAAACTAAATTATCAAATTTGTCTTTTTAAATTTCATAGGGGAAAGCATTGTGTGTGTGTGTGTGTGTGTGTGTGTGTGTGTGTGTGTGTGTGGAGGTAGGCATTACAGGAAAATTGTGGTGGTTTTTCCAATTACGATAATCGAAACATGCGACCGGATGTTTTCTCTGGAAATGTCTGAAGACCATTTGAAATAGTTGGCTGCGATTAGAATGTTAGCTACTGATTAGGAAATTTTAATATTCTTGGTGTTTTTCTGTTTACGATAAGCTAAACATGCGACCGGGTGTTTTCTCTACCATATAAAAGAAACTGTAGCATCTCAATTTAGGAAAGTTTTGATTTTGAGCTCAGTGAAATAACACGAAGTGAATTGTATTCCTTAAAATGTTTTGTGAATCTTGTAATATCCAGGTCAATAGTGTTTGTTGGAATTATCATGTGCGAACCAATGCACACAAAAATAAATCTATAGAGCCCCTCAACGAACATTTTAAAAGGGTAAAAAGTTGTTTTGGACAGCGAATGGAAACTCTTGTTTTTGAAAACAAAGATGAAGGTATTTTAAATTCGGCGGAGTTTTTAAAGAAGATGGAAGATCCGTTAGTGAATTATCTGATGAGTGCACTAGATGAACGCGTAACGCTCAAATTCAACATTGAACTCTTTGCTGAATTCATTAAAATGAATGATGATGATCAAAACGATAACATTATAAGCATTAAGTCTTTCCATACAAAAATGCAAGCGATAATTCAAAAAAGTGAATTGAAATTAGCTTTCGATAATATGGCTAATGAAATTCGAATCAAAATGGAGGAATTCCGGGAAAAAGACAGTGGATGGGCTCTCGTTAGAATTACGCACTGTGAATTGAATATAAACGATTTTAAACCATTGAGAGGAACAAGTTATATTCCGCTACCAAGACAATTGGCAAATAAGCATGCTTGCATTAATATTAAGAACCGCGACAGTTATTGTTTTAAATGGTGCATAATTTCCGCAATGTGTCCGACAGATCATCATTCAGAAAGAACTACATCATACCGAATTGATGACATTGCTGACAGCGTTATACATCTTCAAAATGGTGTAGTGTTGAATATTCGGCTACTCAAGTTTCCGCTACAGGTGCAAGATATTGGCAAATTTGAGGAATTAAACCAAACAATCAGTGTCAATTTATTTGGATACGACCCAGAGTTAAAAAAAGTTATCGGTCCATATCGTATCGCAAAGCAAGAAAAATCGCATCACTTCAATCTGCTCCTGCTGCAATCCAACGAAGATTGTCATTATGTTTGGATTAAACATATTCCAAGGTATGTAATAGGGAATATTGTGTGTGTGTGTGTGAGAGAGTACATGAATTATTTTCTTCTTCTTCTTCTTTAAAGGTTGATTCGCAGTCAACAAACGCTACACGAAGGTTCTATTTATGTTTGCAACAAATGCCTGCAATATTTTATGTCGAGTGAGAAACTGCAACTGCATAAAAACAACTGTAGCAGAGTAGTCACGAAAATGGTGGAACCGGAGAAAGCAACGCTGCAGTACAAAAGCTATGGACGACAGCTCGAGGTACCTTTTGTCATCTATGCAGATTTTGAATGCCTTCTTCAGGACGTCGATACATGTGCACCCAATCCGACACTTTCATCAACCTCAACAATCCAAGAAAATACCCCTTGTGCTTTCTCTTATTTCATCAAGTGTTCATTTGATTCAAAATTAGACAGATTCAGATTATACAAAGGCCCAGATTCACCCAAAAAATTCGTTAATTCCATTGTAAATGATGTGAAATGGATTTATATAAATCATATCAAGAACCCAAAGTCAATGGATGCTCTATCATCGGAAGAAGAAAAGGTTCAAAGGGAATCGATTTTCTGTCACATTTGTAAAAAAGAGCTTGACAATGATAGAGTCCGAGACCATTGTCACCTCACAGGAAAATATAGAGGCCCCGCTCATAACGGATGCAATTTATTGTATCGAGTACCGTAATTCTTTCCGATATTATTTCACAACCTCTCAGGCTATGATTGTCATTTGTTTGTAAAAGAATTAGATAGCATTGATGGGGAAATATCTATTATACCTATAATCTATAACTTAGTTTGTATCGAGTCACCGCCAAATAAGCAAAACGCAACCATAATTTAAATTGATATCTGACACATCCTTTCTTGCTTTATGACAACTGTAGATTCCTCTAGTGCGTTCCATTAACGTTAGTATATTGCACATTCGTGCAAGGGGGGCAGTATGTTCGAACGCCCAGCGCCCTCCGTTAGGTCGAGAAACCGGTCAGTAATTAGCTAGAAACGGGCAGATTCGTTCGAGAGTTCAAGGAAGGTGGACGCACTGACGGTATATATATAATAAAGTACTCATTGGATTCACCCGCATAAATACATAGTTTTCTTTTGTGAGTTCCCTATAGTAAAGTAGTCATTGGATTCACCCGCATAAATACAATAGGGAATATTTTATAAATCAAATTAATGAAAAATTAAGTAAGTTGAATATTTAAGTTTAAAATATAATGTTAAAAAATATATACATATACATATACATAAACATATATAAATATAAATAAATAAACTAAATTATCAAATTTGTCTTTTTAAATTTCATAGGGGAAAGCATTGTGTGTGTGTGTGTGTGTGTGTGTGTGTGGAGGTAGGCATTACAGGAAAATTGTGGTGGTTTTTCCAATTACGATAATCGAAACATGCGACCGGATGTTTTCTCTGGAAATGTCTGAAGACCATTTGAAATAGTTGGCTGCGATTAGAATGTTAGCTACTGATTAGGAAATTTTAATATTCTTGGTGTTTTTCTGTTTACGATAAGCTAAACATGCGACCGGGTGTTTTCTCTACCATATAAAAGAAACTGTAGCATCTCAATTTAGGAAAGTTTTGATTTTGAGCTCAGTGAAATAACACGAAGTGAATTGTATTCCTTAAAATGTTTTGTGAATCTTGTAATATCGAGGTCAATAGTGTTTGTTGGAATTATCATGTGCGAACCAATGCACACAAAAATAAATCTATAGAGCCCCTCAACGAACATTTTAAAAGGGTAAAAAGTTGTTTTGGACAGCGAATGGATACTCTTGTTTTTGAAAACAAAGATGAAGGTATTTTAAATTCGGCGGAGTTTTTAAAGAAGATGGAAGATCCGTTAGTGAATTATCTGATGAGTGCACTAGATGAACGCGTAACGCTCAAATTCAACATTGAACTCTTTGCTGAATTCATTAAAATGAATGATGATGATCAAAACGATAACATTATAAGCATTAAGTCTTTCCATACAAAAATGCAAGCGATAATTCAAAAAAGTGAATTGAAATTAGCTTTCGATAATATGGCTAATGAAATTCGAATCAACATGGAGGAATTCCGGGAAAAAGACAGTGGATGGGCTCTCGTTAGAATTACGCACTGTGAATTGAATATAAACGATTTTAAACCATTGAGAGGAACAAGTTATATTCCGCTACCAAGACAATTGGCAAATAAGCATGCTTGCATTAATATTAAGAACCGCGACAGTTATTGTTTTAAATGGTGCATAATTTCCGCAATGTGTCCGACAGATCATCATTCAGAAAGAACTACATCATACCGAATTGATGACATTGCTGATAGCGTTATACATCTTCAAAATGGTGTAGTGTTGAATACTCGGCTACTCAAGTTTCCGCTACAGGTGCAAGATATTGGCAAATTTGAGGAATTAAACCAAACAATCAGTGTCAATTTATTTGGATACGACCCAGAGTTAAAAAAAGTTATCGGTCCATGTCGTATCGCAAAGCAAGAAAAATCGCATCACTTCAATCTGCTCCTGCTGCAATCCAACGAAGATTGCCATTATGTTTGGATTAAACATATTCCAAGGTATGTAATAGGGAATATTGTGTGTGTGTGTGTGTGAGAGAGTACATGAATTATTTTCTTCTTCTTCTTCTTTAAAGGTTGATTCGCAGTCAACAAACGCTACACGAAGGTTCTATTTATGTTTGCAATATTTTATGTCGAGTGAGAAACTGCAACTGCATAAAAACAACTGTAGCAGAGTAGTCACGAAAATGGTGGAACCGGAGAAAGCAACGCTGCAGTACAAAAGCTATGGACGACAGCTCGAGGTACCTTTTGTCATCTATGCAGATTTTGAATGCCTTCTTCAGGACGTCGATACATGTGCACCCAATCCGACACTTTCATCAACCTCAACAATCCAAGAAAATACCCCTTGTGCTTTCTCTTATTTCATCAAGTGTTCATTTGATTCAAAATTAGACAGATTCAGATTATACAAAGGCCCAGATTCACCCAAAAAATTTGTTAATTCCATTGTAAATGATGTGAAATGGATTTATATAAATCATATCAAGAACCCAAAGTCAATGGATGCTCTATCATCGGAAGAAGAAAAGGTTCAAAGGGAATCGATTTTCTGTCACATTTGTAAAAAAGAGCTTGACAATGATAGAGTCCGAGACCATTGTCACCTCACAGGAAAATATAGAGGCCCCGCTCATAACGGATGCAATTTATTGTATCGAGTACCGTAATTCTTTCCGATATTATTTCACAACCTCTCAGGCTATGATTGTCATTTGTTTGTAAAAGAATTAGATAGCATTGATGGGGAAATATCTATTATACCTATAATCTATAACTTAGTTTGTATCGAGTCACCGCCAAATAAGCAAAACGCAACCATAATTTAAATTGATATCTGACACATCCTTTCTTGCTTTATGACAACTGTAGATTCCTCTAGTGCGTTCCATTAACGTTAGTATATTGCACATTCGTGCAAGGGGGGCAGTATGTTCGAACGCCCAGCGCCCTCCGTTAGGTCGAGAAACCGGTCAGTAATTAGCTAGAAACGGGCAGATTCGTTCGAGAGTTCAAGGAAGGTGGACGCACTGACGGTATATATATAATAAAGTACTCATTGGATTCACCCGCATAAATACATAGTTTTCTTTTGTGAGTTCCCTATAGTAAAGTAGTCATTGGATTCACCCGCATAAATACAATAGGGAATATTTTATAAATCAAATTAATGAAAAATTAAGTAAGTTGAATATTTAAGTTTAAAATATAATGTTAAAAAATATATACATATACATATACATAAACATATATAAATATAAATAAATAAACTAAATTATCAAATTTGTCTTTTTAAATTTCATAGGGGAAAGCATTGTGTGTGTGTGTGTGTGTGTGTGTGTGTGGAGGTAGGCATTACAGGAAAATTGTGGTGGTTTTTCCAATTACGATAATCGAAACATGCGACCGGATGTTTTCTCTGGAAATGTCTGAAGACCATTTGAAATAGTTGGCTGCGATTAGAATGTTAGCTACTGATTAGGAAATTTTAATATTCTTGGTGTTTTTCTGTTTACGATAAGCTAAACATGCGACCGGGTGTTTTCTCTACCATATAAAAGAAACTGTAGCATCTCAATTTAGGAAAGTTTTGATTTTGAGCTCAGTGAAATAACACGAAGTGAATTGTATTCCTTAAAATGTTTTGTGAATCTTGTAATATCGAGGTCAATAGTGTTTGTTGGAATTATCATGTGCGAACCAATGCACACAAAAATAAATCTATAGAGCCCCTCAACGAACATTTTAAAAGGGTAAAAAGTTGTTTTGGACAGCGAATGGAAACTCTTGTTTTTGAAAACAAAGATGAAGGTATTTTAAATTCGGCGGAGTTTTTAAAGAAGATGGAAGATCCGTTAGTGAGTTATCTGATGAGTGCACTAGATGAACGCGTAACGCTCAAATTCAACATTGAACTCTTTGCTGAATTCATTAAAATGAATGATGATGATCAAAACGATAACATTATAAGCATTAAGTCTTTCCATACAAAAATGCAAGCGATAATTCAAAAAAGTGAATTGAAATTAGCTTTCGATAATATGGCTAATGAAATTCGAATCAAAATGGAGGAATTCCGGGAAAAAGACAGTGGATGGGCTCTCGTTAGAATTACGCACTGTGAATTGAATATAAACGATTTTAAACCATTGAGAGGTACAAGTTATATTCCGCTACCAAGACAATTGGCAAATAAGCATGCTTGCATTAATATTAAGAACCGCGACAGTTATTGTTTTAAATGGTGCATAATTTCCGCAATGTGTCCGACAGATCATCATTCAGAAAGAACTACATCATACCGAATTGATGACATTGCTGACAGCGTTATACATCTTCAAAATGGTGTAGTGTTGAATATTCGGCTACTCAAGTTTCCGCTACAGGTGCAAGATATTGGCAAATTTGAGGAATTAAACCAAACAATCAGTGTCAATTTATTTGGATACGACCCAGAGTTAAAAAAAGTTATCGGTCCATATCGTATCGCAAAGCAAGAAAAATCGCATCACTTCAATCTGCTCCTGCTGCAATCCAACGAAGATTGTCATTATGTTTGGATTAAACATATTCCAAGGTATGTAATAGGGAATATTGTGTGTGTGTGTGTGAGAGAGTACATGAATTATTTTCTTCTTCTTCTTCTTTAAAGGTTGATTCGCAGTCAACAAACGCTACACGAAGGTTCTATTTATGTTTGCAACAAATGCCTGCAATATTTTATGTCGAGTGAGAAACTGCAACTGCATAAAAACAACTGTAGCAGAGTAGTCACGAAAATGGTGGAACCGGAGAAAGCAACGCTGCAGTACAAAAGCTATGGACGACAGCTCGAGGTACCTTTTGTCATCTATGCAGATTTTGAATGCCTTCTTCAGGACGTCGATACATGTGCACCCAATCCGACACTTTCATCAACCTCAACAATCCAAGAAAATACCCCTTGTGCTTTCTCTTATTTCATCAAGTGTTCATTTGATTCAAAATTAGACAGATTCAGATTATACAAAGGCCCAGATTCACCCAAAAAATTGGTTAATTCCATTGTAAATGATGTGAAATGGATTTATATAAATCATATCAAGAACCCAAAGTCAATGGATGCTCTATCATCGGAAGAAGAAAAGGTTCAAAGGGAATCGATTTTCTGTCACATTTGTAAAAAAGAGCTTGACAATGATAGAGTCCGAGACCATTGTCACCTCACAGGAAAATATAGAGGCCCCGCTCATAACGGATGCAATTTATTGTATCGAGTACCGTAATTCTTTCCGATATTATTTCACAACCTCTCAGGCTATGATTGTCATTTGTTTGTAAAAGAATTAGATAGCATTGATGGGGAAATATCTATTATACCCATTAATAAGGAATTATACGTTTCATTATCTAAACGAATTCAAGGCGATGAGTTTGAAACGATTGAGCTTAGGTTCTTAGACTCAGCCAGATTCATGCAGAGTCGTTTGGATGCTGTAGTGAAAAATCTTTCTCCAGTAGATCTGAAAACCGTAAGATCAGTATATGAGGATGGGGAGAAATTCCATCTGCTTACAAGAAAGGGTGTATTTCCCTACGATTATATTAACTCGTGGGATCGATTGAATGAAGTTTGTTTACCACCTCGAGAAAGCTTTTACAACAAAATGACAAATAGCGAGTGTATTTTTGCGGGTGAATCCAATGACTACTTTACTATATGGAACTCACAAAAGAAAACTATGTATTTATGCGGGTGAATCCAATGAGTACTTTATTATATATATAATTCACGAAACAACCGAGGTACCGTCAGTGCGTCCACCTTCCTTGAACTCTCGAACGAATCTGCCCAATTTCTAGCTAATTACTGACCGGTTTCTCGACCTAACGGAGGGCGCTGGGCGTTCGAACATACTGCCCCCCTTGCACGAATGTGCAATATACTAACGTCAATGGAACGCACTAGAGGAATCTACAGTTGTCATAAAGCAAGAAAGGATGTGTCAGATATTAATTTAAATTATGGTTGCGTTTTGCTTATTTGGCGGTGACTCGATACAAACTAAGTTATAGATTACAAAGTTTACTGCTATTTATATATATATATTGAAAAAGAAAGGTAAAAGTAAAATAAAGTTTTGAAGATTTACATGACGCCCTTATTTGGCTGTGACTCGTTACAAACTAAGTCATAGATTACAAATTACTCCTATTTATATACGATAACAAAGGGAAATATTAAAAGTGAGGTTTTAAAGATTCATGTAAGGCCTGTTTCCGTGCTCAGTCACCGAGTAAATCCGCGCGGCTTCGGGCGGTAAGGCAGGTATGGAACGTCTGAGAAGCATGATCGTCCACTGGCAAGTAAATTAGCCTGTGTATCGGCCGAATATATGTGGAACCATCTTCAGTTTTTACAGCAACGACTCGAACTAATCTTTTTGGGCCTTTGGAATATGCTTCAGTAACTCTGCTTAATGCCCACAATAGAGGGGGCACCGATTCGTCTTTCAATATGACGAGATCGCCCACCTCGAAATTTCTGTTAGGAAACCGCCACTTACTGTATTGCATGAGTTGGTTTATTACTTCCATTTTCCAAGAGTTTACGAAACTATTCCTCATCGCCAATAGTAACTTCCATCTATTGGCGAAAGTTTTGCTGAAGTCGGTTTCATCTGAAGACGGAGGCAATGTCTTGAGGGGACGGCCTACTAAAAAATGAGCAGGAGTGAGAGGTACCATGTCTCGACTATCTGCGCTTATGGCACAAAGGGGGCGGGAATTAAGGCACCCTTCAATTTTCGTGGCTAGAGTTGACATTTCCTCGTAAGTGAGGGGAGTTTGACCTACCACGCGCTTAAAGTGGTATTTGAAAGACTTTACCGCGGCCTCCCAAATACCGCCGAAATGAGGGCCGTATGGAGGAGAGAACGACCATTGGATACCTTGATTATTTATGACCTCTGTAACCTTGTGAGAGAATGGTGAATTCTTTGAAAAGAGCTTCTTTATTTCCTTCTCCGCACCGGTAAAGGTAGAACCATTATCGCTGTACACAATGCGAGGTAAATTTCGCATATTGGTGAACCGATCAAAAGCAGCGAGAAATGCTTGAGATGTTAGATCGGAGACAATCTCCAAATGCACCGCTTTTATCGCGAGGCAAACAAAAACGCATAGATATCCTTTAGTGGATACTATGCCTCGACCTCTGGAAGGTGTTATTTTGAATGGGCCCGCATAGTCTAGCCCAGTTGACGAAAAGGGAAACTCTAAGCTAATCCGGTCCCTCGGCAATGGGGCCATCTGTTGGCCAGAACAGCGTCCAGCAAAGCGCAAACACTTAGGGCACTTACTTATGAAGGATGTAATGGCTCTTTTGCCACAAATGATATAAAACTTGCGAAGAATAGCTGACCAAAGCAACTGAGGTCCCCCATGTAAAAACATGTGATGATAATCACGAATGATCATTCTCGAAACATTGCTGTGTCTATCCAATATGATTGGATACTTCTCATTGCAGCTGAGAAAAGGGCAGTTTTCCAGTCTACTACCTACCCTTATGATGCCTCTGTCATCCAAAAATGGATTGAATTTAGCTAACTTACTTTTTCTAGGTATTAGTTTATTACTTTTGAGGCTCTCAATTTCCTTATGAAAGTGGAGCGACTGGTTCAATTTAATAATTGCTTCTTGCGCTGATTTCAAATCGTCTGGCGTCAAGAAGTTATCTATTTTCGTTTTGGAATAACGTTTCCAACGACAAACAGTAGCAAGTACTCTACAAACCTTGTTAAATCTTTCGAACCTCTGGAGCCAACATGTTGGTTTGTGTACACTTTCAATCGACGAGGCAGTTAATGCCACAGAATCGAATTGCTTGTCGTGCTGACTAGGCCAATCTGACTCAGTTGGCAGCCAAGAGGGTCCCGACCACCACAAAGAAAAATTTTTCAAAGTAGCAGCTGACAAACCTCTTGTGGCGCAGTCAGCAGGGTTCTGGTCCGTAGTGACGTATCCCCATTTTACATTGGGTAAGGTAGTGAGAATTTCACTGACCCTGTTGGCTTCGAAGACTTTGAGCTTAGCTGGCAAGATTTTAAACATACACAGAACGTTTCTAGAGTCGCTCCAGCAACGGATTTCAAGAGGTTTGACTACGAAACTTGGCAAAATGTACGCGATTAATTGCGCCAATAAATGAGCTGCACAAAGCTCTAATCTCGTAACGGAGAGTGTTTTGACAGGAGCAACTCTAACCTTAGAGCAGACCAATAATGGCTTACCAGTAGAAGGCACAAAGTAAAGACATGCTGCGTACGCCATTTTTGAAGCATCGGAGAATCCGTGCAGGGTCCATTTTGTCTCCGAGAAACTGCCCAGCCATCTAGGAATTTTGATTGATTCGATACCGTCTACGTAGGACTTCAAATGATTCCACGAGCACAACAAATCGTTGGAGATAGGAGTGTCCCAATCATAACCTTCAATCCATAGTTGTTGGGTAAAGATTTTTGCTTGAATTAAGATAGGTGATACGCAACCAAGAGGATCGAACAATCTGGAAGATTCCGACAAGGCCTTTCGCTTGGTTATAGGTCCAGAAACATTCGCGAATGGCTTGAACTGAAATGAGAAACAGTCCATAATCGGTGACCATTTGAGACCAAGGGCACTGGTAATTTCGGGTATTTCAAACATTTTATCTCGCTGATCGACATTTTGTTCATCCTCTAAAAGACTTTTGTTATTTGCTGACCATTTACCTAATTGCATTTTTGCGGCCGTTAAGATCCGAATGAATTTGTTCTTTAGACTGACAGCATGATCTACAGTGTCTGCACCACCAAAAAAGTCGTCGACATAAGAGAGATTTAGGAAGAGATCATTCAATTCCATATCATGCGGACAATGATCTTGAAGTAACTGTCGCAAGACTTTCAATGCTTGATATGGAGCAGGGGCGGTACCATAAGTTACGGTACATAGCCTAAAATGTTGAAGACCTTGGCCGAAATTATAAACAATCCGGAGCCAATCTCTGTCGCTCGGATGGGCCAGAATTTGACGATACATTTTCACGATATCACAGATGAACACAACCGCAAAGAAGCGCCACCTGATTAAGACGCTAACGATATCTTGTTGCAGCCTGGGCCCGATGTGCGTAACGCTATTCAATGACATTCCATTAAAGGAAGGCATTGAAGCGTTGAATACTACCCTAATTTTTCCATTGTGGAAGACCGCATGATGCGGAATATAATAGACATTGTCTTTATTCAATTCATCATCGGGTACTAATTCCATATGACTCAGCTCAAGGTACTCCTTCATAAAGTTATCGTACGCTGCTTTGACCTCCGGTTTTTGAGACAAGCGCTTCTCGAGTCGGAGCCATGACTTCATTGCGAGTACTTTGGATCCGGGAAAGGTTGGCTTGGTCTTAAATGGTATGCGAACGCCATACCGACCATCATGCCTGAAGACAGTCTCTGAGAAATGTTTCTCGCATTCTCTTTCATCTTCGGTTAAAGGAATTATATTAGGAATTTTTTCTATTTCCCAGAACTTGGACAGAGTGTCAGATAACTTAATATCTTCTTGAATGAAATATGAATCAATAAAAATGGATGGATTTATTTCTAAACAATCATTGCCAGCGCTTGTAGGTCCTGTGATGATCCAGCCAAACACCGTGAATTGAGCCATGGGCGTATTTGGTGGTCCCCTTTTGATGCCATTTCGGATGATGCGATGGCAGACATCCGCCCCCAAAATGCAATCAATTGCTTTTGGACGCCTGAATTCCGGGTTGGCTAAGTTCAGGCCTTTTAGGTGATGCCATTGACCTAGTCTTATTTTCTGGGATGGAAGCTGTGAAGTTACATGACCTACCATTAAAGCGTGAAGGTCGATGCAAAATTTAGGGTCCATGTTTGATTGCAATGATATTTTGCAAAAGTCGTGAACCGTAGCCGAGAGTGTGTTACCTAAGCATTTAACGGCAACGTTGGTAGACTTCGTGGGAAGGCCCAAAGCTGCAACTACTTTCTTCGAAACGAATGACCTCATTGATCCTGGATCAATCAGTGCATTGACTTGAATTTTGTCATCATTGCGATTGCACAATGCAACTTTAGCAGTAGCTAACAAAACTGATTGACTAGAGAACATGCAATGGGTTGCCGAGTCATTGTTTGAAGTTGGTTCTGGTTGACTCTCTGAATCGGACGAAAAGTCTGTTTCCGCGGGGCGAGGTTCAACGCTAACCGTATGGGTTTTTACAGCCTTTCGTTTGTCCGAATGTAAAAGGGCACTATGCTTTTCCCCGCAATCACTTACTGGGCACCGATAACTGGTATTACACTCACTTGCTTTCATGTGCTTGGCTGAGAGGCAGCTTGGGCACAACCTATTTGTTTTTACAAATTCCAATCTACTATTGAGTTTATTGCGATGAATTTTGGGCATCTAAATATCAAATGACTGCCTGAGCAGAACAAGCACGATGGTGAAGAACGCGTTGAATCCTTCGAGTTTTTGTAAAACTCTTGGCCTAAATGAGTTTTAATTTGTTTATGGTTATTTCTGTGTTTGTTTTTTGCTTTTGTATGTTCAAAAGACATATCCTCGTCTTCGGGTTCGAGGCTAGCCATCCTATTTTCCAAAAACGCGAGGAGAGAGCTATAAGAAGAAAACCCACCAACATTTTCTTCATGAATATTCCAGCTCTCTTTAGTGTCCACATCTAGTTTGCGAACAATGAGATAAACAAACCAGTTGTCATAATGTTCAACTGGGCAAGCGAGGTCATAAAGACCCTTGACCGCTTCCTCAGCTCTATCGATGAGAGAACCGAGCTCCTGAGCCGACCCATTTTCTGCAAAAGGTAGGTCTATGAAAGCCTGCAAATGCGCGTGGAGACGGCGCCTTTTGACATCATACCTTCTAAGTAGTTTATCCCACGCTACGTTAAAGTTTGATGACGAAATCTTGACACCAGCTAAAGTGCTTTTGGCTAACCCTTGTACACTGTTAAGGAGGTGTTGCAATTTCACGATGGGAGCAATCCGAGGGTCGTTTATAATGCAAGCTGTAAATAGCTCCTTAAATGTGTCCCAATCTGCCTGCCTGCCGCTAAATGTAGGTACATTTACCTTGGGTACAGAATGACTCGATGATTGAGCAAGGATTACATTGTGAGCTTCGTGAGGACTTTGAGGTAGAGATGAGTTGGATATATTCGCATGTTCTAAATCTAATTTTTGAATTTCATTCATGAGTTGACTTTTAGCGTCGATATAAGCAAATTCCGCCTTGGTATATTTATCATCAGTGAAATATTCTTCATCTCTGAACTCATCGTCAGTATCAAATTCTTGCAAAATGTCATTGCGCTTGAAAAAGGTGACCCAATAGTCGTCTAATAATTTGATACGATTTTCATAATATATTTTGTTTTTAATCGATTGTGAGATTTTCGCTAATGAATTTGTCAAAAAGTTAGTTATATAACCAAATAATTTATCTTGCGATTTAAACTCCTTTGCTGGGTCGTTAGACATTATGAATGACGTTAATGCAAACAAGTATTCTTTAAAAAGAGTAGAGAACAATGATATAAATAAGTAAGCAAGAAAACTACAACAGAAGGTTAATGTGCGGATCCACTCGGCGCTAATTAAAATTTTGTTTCAGTATTGTTCCAAAGTACTGACTAATGTGCACAGTGTATAATTATATATATCTATAATGTTTATGTATCAAAGATAACTGTTCAATAATATTTTTGGCTTCAACTCCTTTGCACGCTTGATGGAATTTCTAGCTGATGACTGAGCGGTGCGAGTTCAAGTTTAGGGCCCCGGGTTCCACTTAATATCGGGGACGGTTGCGCGGCCTGTGCTGTTCCGGACAGTTATGCTTCCGTCGAGCGCCGCACCGAACACCAAATGCACGATCGCTGAATTTCGAGGTTAGGTTGCACCCAGTTTGCCATCACAGCCTAGCTCCCAATTCTCACCAACACTACCGCGGGGCGGGCTAACGGAATTGCGTTCAGCACATTTGCAGTCACCTCGCACACCAATTTCCCGGCACTTCTATTTACGAAGAAGTTCTCGCCAAATATTTGAATTTCTGAACAAACGTTTGTCTGAGGAAGGTCTTTCGCTACCACTGGTCTTAAAAGGACATAATATCGATTAGATCCAGAGTTGTGACCATAAAGCCCCACGCGCGCACTGGGAGATACGTTGATTGGACAAGGACACGCACTATATGCCCAGTGAAAATTTCTTTCCACTGCGCTTTAATTGTCACGCTCTGCTACCATGTATTTATGCGGGTGAATCCAATGACTACTTTACTATATGGAACTCACAAAAGAAAACTATGTATTTATGCGGGTGAATCCAATGAGTACTTTATTATATATATAATTCACGAAACAACCGAGGTACCGTCAGTGCGTCCACCTTCCTTGAACTCTCGAACGAATCTGCCCAATTTCTAGCTAATTACTGACCGGTTTCTCGACCTAACGGAGGGCGCTGGGCGTTCGAACAGCGAGTGCAATGAGATTGATTATGAGCATGCTGAAAATGTATGGAAATTTTTCAATTGCACAACGATTTGGGACTATTTGGAATTATATCTGAAGACAGATGTGCTGCTTTTGACAGACGTTTTCGAAAATTTCAGGAAAGTTTGTAAAAATATCTATGGACTTGACCCTTGCCAATACTATACAACTCCTGGGTTATCGTGGGATGCCATGCTCAAAATAACATCTGTTAAACTTGATCTTCTAACAGATATAAACATGCATCACTTCATACAACGAGGAATCAGAGGTGGTATTACTCAATGCTCACATCGTCACTCAAAAGCTAACAACAAATACTTGGAAGATTGTAAAGAAGAGGATCCTTCCAAGTATCTGATGTATGTAGACACAAACAATCTATATGGTTGGGCAATGTCACAACCACTTCCCCATGCTGAATTCCAGTGGGTTGAAAATATAGATGAGGTTGACATTCTCAATATTGCAATAGACGCGAACATTGGATACATATTGGAAGTTGATTTGGAGTATCCAACAACAAAGCACGATGAACATAACGATTTACCTTTCTGTGCAGAAAATAAAAAGCACCTGGTTCGAAAACTGCGAAATTGATCACTGACTTTACTTACAAGAAAATTATGTGATTCACTATCGAAATCTACAGCAATGCATTGCAAATGGTTTGAAATTGACCCGTGTCCATAGAGTTTTACAGTTTAAACAATCGAATTGGATGAAGCAGTACATAGACTTGAACACCCAACATCGCAAAGCCAGTAAAAATTTGTTTGAGAAAAACTTTTTCAAGCTTTTAAACAACGCAGTATATGGCAAAATGATGGAAAATGTGATTAAAAGGAAAGATGTGAAGATTGTGACGGATTGGGAAAGCCAAAGCAGACACTCAGGCGCACGAAGTCTTATATCGAAGCCAAATTTTCATAGTGCAGACGCTTTTACCCCCAATATGGCAGCTATTCAAATGGATAGAGTATTCACATGTTACAACAAACCGACTTACCTTGGTTTCACTGTGCTTGATCTATCAAAATTGAAAATGTATGATTTTCATTATCGTTTCATGAAGCCCAAATATAATGAGAAAATTATTCTCAACTATATGGATACGGATTCATTTATTTACACTATTCAAACAAACGACTTTTACAGTGATTGATATTATACCGGATATAGACAATCACTTTGATACTTGTGAGTACCCCCAAGATAACATATATAATATTCCGCTGAAAAATGGAAAAGTGTTGGGTATGATGAAAGACGAAAATAATGGAAAAGTCATGAAGGAGTTTTTAGGATTAAGAGCTAAACTGTATTCTTTAAGTATAGAAAATGGTGATACAATTCAAAAAGCAAAGGGTGTAAAGAAGCTTATTATGGATGGACTAAATTTAGATGATTATAGAGATTGCTTGTTTAGAAAAAAGATATTTAGAGGTAGTATGTACGTGTTTAGATCTTAGCTTCACAATTTATATACTGAATGTATAAATAAGGTTTCTTAAAGTTATTTAGATGATAAGCGATATATAAGGGAGGATGGGGTTAGCACATATGCTTGGTGACATTATAATACTGTAATGGATGTAGACTATGAAGATTGAAATAAATAAAATTGAATGAAGCAGAGAATGGAGTTTTTGAAAATATTTGTTGTTGTTTCGAGTATCGGAATACCTTTTCTTCAGGGTAATCCCCTACCAGTGGTGACTCTTAGTGAGGATTTCGGTAAGATTTGCTTAGAAAAGAAATGAAAATAGCTGGAATAATCGAAATTAAAAATATTTTTTACAGACATTTCTAATTAGAATTCGATGACGAAAATATCTTAACAGTACGATGCACATATGATAGCAACTATTCCGAACGTTCACTCAAAATCTCGTGCTTTGAATACCATGAGTTTGAAGCCGAGAGGATTCTTAGCAATGGCGAAGTTGAATACATAAAACAACAACAAGACCTCAATTATAGGTCAGATGTAGAATTTTTAGATTTAAAGAACATGAAGCAAACATATACCATGAGTATTACTTGAACCGTCAACCGCTTGACAACGATGGATACTTAAGACGATAATGATGATCTTCAGTGTTCTATTGAGGAATATAAACAATTTTTTTGTTGATAGCAAGCAACTAATTTTAACGGAGCACTTTGATAAATTTGTAAACAATTACACGTTTTTGAAAGCCTACGCTGACATGCAACAAAAAGTCAACAAATTTGGTAAACATTATGTGAACTGTCCTTGGGCTTATGATGATGCAGAATGCGGTTCCGATACTTGTGAATGTTACAGTGTTCATAGGAGATTGTGTGAAGTTAAAAGGCTTGTTCAATTTTATAAACGATTAACAAACAAATAAATTTTATTTTTCAATTATAACCACAATGTTTCATTTTGAATCTTAACACTAAAACAATGAATGAGTTATTCCATATCTTTAACATTTATCCAGGAATTATGTTCTTTTGAAAACCCCAACCACTTTACAAATGCTTTATTTCCCCTCCTTTTTAACACTTTTTCCACAAGATAAAACGACGTATTCTTAGCTTTTTGCAGTTCAAGTTCATAAAATCCTCCTTCGATTGGATTTCCTTCATAATCTTCCAAAAGATATGTGACGGGGTTGGTTATTTGAATTTGACGAATTTTAAAAATCCCCGTTGCCCAGTTTGGTGTATATCCTTTTTCAAATATATGCTTGGCTTTACTAATTCGTACATAGTCACCCACTTTATATTTCGATTTTCCCATTACTTTAATATTGTTGTACACGGTGGACAGAAGTGACAGTTCATTTGAGCTATTTACAGCAGAAGGAGCCATTTTTATTGTTCGATATTTTTTGTTATTATACTCCTTGATCAAATCATCAACGAGACTAATCCACCTGTAATTTCCATTCATGCTAAACTCCTTCCATATCATGTTCTTCAGTGTACGATTGCATCGTTCGACAATTGACGCCTCAAGAGAGCTATACGTGGAATAGTGGTTTATTTGATATTGTTCCATAATGTTTTTCAAATGTTTGTTGTAGAATTCTTTTCCGTCGTCTGTTTGCAAATTTTTAGGAATGCGCCCCTGTTGAAGTATGTGTTCAATTGCGTTCGAAACTTCTTTACCGGTCTTCGTTTTGATAGAAACCGTCCACGCAAACTTAGAAAACGTGTCAATGATCGTAAGAAGGAAACGAAACCCTGTATTTTCGCTAGCATATGCTCCCATTTCAACTAAATCCGCTTGCCACAAATCATCCAAACCTTTTATAATAACACGCCGTCGCTTAAATTTTTTACGAGCAGACGCGTTCAATTCGTTAATAACTTGTCGGTTGCTCATGATTAAAAAGACTAAGCTTGTTTACTTGTATTTTTTATTAATATATATATAAATATATATATATATATATATATATATTTATCTATTATATTTATATATAATTCAAACAACAACAACATTTTTATTATTATCGCAGTGAATCTGAATTTGCTTGTCTACATATGCCTTTAGCTTCTCAACATACGTATCAACGTAAACTTTTATTGTAGCATCATCATCATCTATGGGCGTGCCAAGATGCGTTAGTCGTTTGAATTTAAGAATATAATCACTGTTCTCCGCTTTGTTGAATCCTACACCTGGAGGCCCCTGCGCACCTGGAACCCCCTGCGGACCTGGAACCCCCTGCGGACCTGGAACCCCCTGCGGACCTGGAACCCCCTGCGGACCTGGAGCCCCCTGCGGACCTGAAGGCCCTCGTTTGCCTCCACCTTCCTTTGAAAATCGACCAAATTTGTCAACACTAATTTTTTTGAAACAGCTGGTGATTTCTATCGTATTTATTCTATTATTTGCGCGTCTTTCAATTCTTCAATGATCGATATAATTTCGCTGTTATGATTATTGTGACCAGCTTGTTGCGATCCAATGAGTAACTGCAATCGACTCACTAATTCATTCGGATCATCCCAATATATGTAGTCTTTCTGTTTGTCGGATGTTTGCATTTGTCAACTCAGCATAGTTTGCACGACGCAATCTATGCTGACTGTACCACGTCCAATGCTAAAAATAGAACGCTTGAGGGAGAAACATGACGATCCGAGGAGAATAAAGCACTCTCGTGGTGGACGTCGACGCGAACGGCTGGACCTGACAGATCAGAAGTGTGATTAATATCCAATTAATTAACATGTGTTCGCTGTAAAATGTCCGCTTCCTTGCTAAGAAAGGACTTAATCGCTTTGTGCCGCGAACGTGGTTTGCCGATTGCCGGAAATAAGCCAGATCTTATCCAGCGACTTATGTATATGGATTTGTCCGGTGCAAATAGCACGGAGGTTACAAATGAAGGCGATAGAATACAATTAGTGGACGCATCGAATGAAAATTGCGACGAAATCGCCGAAGCCACCGTGATCGAGAGTGACGTGAGTTCAAGAGAGCGGGCGTTCAGCGAGCTTGAACGTACTCTTCTTGAAAGCGAAAAGACTTTGTTCGAACAATCGGTTCGTCACGCGAAAACCAGCTTCTCAGTGCGGGACATTCCTGAAATGTTACCAGATTTTTCCCGCCACCAAGGAATGGTCTGCTGAACAATTTGTAAAACGTGTGTATCAACTGCAAGAAGTTTACTTGTGGGACGATAAACTAGTGTTGTTCGCTTCGCAAACAAAATTAAGCGGATACGCGAAAGTGTGGAATCATGGACAAGCGCACGTGTTCAGGAATTTCAATGAGTTTGCGAATAAGCTGTTAATCGACTTCCCAACCCGGGATGACGAAGCGGATGTGCATTTAAAACTAATGAACAATATTCGTGAAAAACACGAAAGTGTAGATGAGTATTATTTTAAAATGGTGTCAATCGGTCGTCGCGGGAAAGTGTCAGATGCTGCCGTAAGAAAGTATATTCGCCGCGGACTAAACTACCCAAGATTGCAAAATGCTTTTGCTGGCAGTGAATTTAATAACTTGAGAGAGTTTCATCTAGCTCTCAACCGATTCTTGGAAAATGAAGTCGTTGTGTCATCATCGGTACACAGACCAAGTGTACAAACCAATATACCATCGGGTAAAGTTCAAAGTTGGTCTCAGGATAGAAATGTACGCGGTACAAGTGCTGGTCCTACATGTTTCAATTGTCGACAACGCGGCCACTTAGCCGCAGCCTGCCCTTTGCCACAGCGACGTCCACGGTGCGATCATTGCCGTCGGAGCGGTCACCGAACAGAGGACTGTTTAGATAATGTGAGAAAGGTGGGGCAAACAACGCAATCAAATACACAGGTCCTGTAGGTCAACGATGGCAGACAAGAGAAGGCGGAGAAACCCGGATGGATTGAAAAGGAGATAACCATCGAAGGACGGAAAGTTGTAACAATAATCGACTCGGGTAGTACTCGATCCCTTTTGTCTCGCTCATTAGCTGCGAGTATTGGGAAAATGGAGACAAACGAGGAGTTAAAATTAAGTGGATTCGGAGGAGGTGTGCATCTGTGCAACGAGAAGATTATAACGGGAATTCAGTTTGATAATAAAACATTTCAACATACGTTCTATGTAGTCGACGATTTAATGTTGCCAGGGCCAGCCTAATTAGGAGCCGACTTCCTACTGACACATAAATTGCGCTTGGTGATAGGAGAAGATGTGTGTCATATTGAGGACGAAGTCGATAGCATGAACAAATGGGGTGACGAAGTAAGAAAACAAGTTATCAAACTACTCGATGAATATAGCGACTGTTTCGCTGAGAAATTATCCAAAATCCGGAAATGTAGACTGGGACAATTGAGTATTGATCTCACTGTAGAGAGAACGATATATCATAGACCTCATCGAGTTGCCTTTGCTAAACGGCCAATAGTCACAAATATCGTGAACGAATTGTTGGCCAATAATATTATCCAACGAAGTGAAAGCTCATTTGCTTCACCAGTTGTGCTCGTCAAGAAAGCCAATGCAGAAGATCGAATGTGCATTGATTACAGGGAGCTGAATTTGGTTACAAAGAAACGACGCTTCCTAATGCCCATTGTTGACGAAATTCTTGCCCAGCTGGCCTGTGCTAAATTATTCACGATTTTAAATCTAATGTCTGGATATTATCAAATTGAAGTTGCTCCCGAGTCGCAAAAATACATCGCATTTATAACGCATGACGGTCATTTTGAGTTTTTACGCATGCCGTTGGGGTCGTAAATGGACCTGTCGTGTTCCAGGAAGTGATGCAGAAAATCGTTAACATGCTGCCACCTGGAGTTTTGATAGCGTTTATCGATGACCTATTGATACCTACAAAGATTTTGTTGAAGGATTGCAAAAATTGAGACAGGTGTTCGAGGTTCTTCGTTCCGTCGAAATAACTCTCCGTTGATCGAAATGTTGCTTCCTCGATGAAAGTATAACCTTTTTAGGACATCGTGTGAGTGCTGACACTATTTCACCTGGTGAGATAAAGGTTGCGGCTATTAAGGAGTTCCCAGCGCTATCAAATGTGAGTGACGTTCGTAGATTTCTCGGACTGACCGGCTTTTTCCGTAAATACATCGAGAAGTACGCCGAAATAGCAAGACCCACCAGTCGTCTTTTAGCGAAAAATGTCAAATTTTTATGGGGAAAGGAACAAGAATTTGCATTTAATGTTTTGAAGGAAAGACTTTCCAATCATCCAGTGCTGTGCTTATATGATGCAAGCAAGAGGCACGAAGTCCATACTGATGCTAGCTCCGTGGGTCTAGCTGGGGTGCTGTTTCAAGAGCAGAGCCCAGGTGAGCTTAAACCGGTATTTTATTACAGTCGGTGTTTCAGCGAGGCAGAGCGGAACTATCATTCCCATGAGCTTGAAGTCTTAGCAATTGTTGAATAATTAGACAGATTTCGAGTATATTTGCTTGGCAAGCAATTTCGAGTCATTACGGATTGTGCTGCTGTGACAACTACACGACAAAAGAAGCCTTTACCATCGAAGATAGCTCGCTGGTGGTTGAAATTGCAGAAGGACGATTTTGAGCTTGTACATCGTGCCGGAAACAAGGTTCAATATGTCGATGCATTAAGCCGTGCACCTGTTGGAGCCGCGAGAACTCCATTGGATGTCGGAGCGCAGACATTAACGGTAAATGTTATGGATAACGATTGGCTGGTGATGATGCAACAGCAGGATCCCCAATTGTTGGGAATAATCAAAATTCTGAGAGGAGAGACACCGTCGGACCAATAAGCACAGATCCAAGTTGATTTTGTTCTGGAAACCAATCGACTGTGCTGAAAAGTCAAAACCGAATTAAAGTGGGTGGTGCCCAAGGCTGTAAGGTGGAGAGTTGTCAAAAGTGCACACGATGATCGTGGGCATTTTGGAGTCGAGAAAACGCTGGACCAAATAAGGAAATTATATTGGTTCAAACGGATGCGGAACTACGTGAAAAGCTACATATTTGCTTGCGTGGAATGTTGCTATTTTAAAAAGCCAGCAGGAAAATCGGAAAGAAAACTCTATGTTAGTGCAACCGTAGCAATTCCTTTCGATACGTTGCACGTTGATCATTTGGGACCTTTCCCGAGGAGTAATGGAGGATATACCCATGTCTGAGGAATAATGGATGCCTTTTTAAAATATATTGTTGTAAAGCCCGATAGATCCACAAATTCAACAACGGTGATTAAAATCCAAAATGAATTCACTTGTTATTTTGGTATACCCAAAAGGTTAATTTCGGACCGAGGAACTGCATTCACGTCGAAAATGTTCCGGAACTATTGTACGAACAATTGTATTGAGCACATTCTGAATGCCGTCAGAACGCTTCGGGCAAATGGACAGATTCAACGAGCTAATCAGTCGATTTTATTGTATTTGCGAACAATGAGTGATGACAAGCGGAGAAGGGCCCACAATCTTCGAGGGCTACAGTTTGCGCTTAATTCACAGGCTACTTCGACAACTGGACACACGCCGAACGAGATTGTCTTCAATTATCGATTGCGCGATGTATTTCCGAACAAGCTTTTGGAGACGTTGCACGAATTGGATCAGGGAGACCCAGTCGAAGTATCACATGAGGAAATCTCTGGGAAAATCGACAAGGAGAACCAAAAATGGAAGGAGCGCTACGATTCTTAGCGTAAACAACCCAAACAATTTGCGGTCAACGATTTGATTGTGATCGAGAACATTGCTACAGCTACTGGTGACTCCCGGAAACTTGAACCGAAATACAAGGGTCCTTATATCGTGAATAAAGTGCTGGATCGGGATCGATATCTAATTGGTGATCTCGAAGACTGTCAACAAAATCAACGATCATTTGAATCAGTTTACCATGCCGAACGAATGAAACCTTGGTGTTCGTTAGGGCCAGAAATCGAGAGCGACGAAGATTCGAGTGAAGACGAAGCAGATGAGGACGAAAACGACAGAAATGCAAGCATGCCTCGGGACGAGTCAAAACAAGATGGCCGAGCTGTCATTTCAGCATAGTTTGCACGACGCAATCTATGCTGACTGTATCACGTCCGATGCCAAAAATAGAACGCTTGAGGGAGGAACATGACGAGTCGAGGAGAATAAAGCACTCTCGTGGTGGACGTCGACGCGAACGGCTGGACCTGACACATTTAACTATAATCTTTGTGTTTAGGTGTTTGTCATAGCCCTCTTCCTTCTTTGTTGTTGTTATTTAACATTTTCGAAATTATTTTTCTACATTTAAAGCTTCGGTTTCCATTTATTTGACTATTGCTGCCGTAAGAACGTCTGTAAGCATTAGTGTGCAGAATAATACTTTTATAGTCTGCTAAATCTTCATTGGTATATAGTTTTTCATCTGGATACTTCATAGAAAGCAGCTCGTATAAACCTCGAGTTCCTATGTAGGATTTCTCATTTACAAGTATTTGATTGCCGTTGATTACGAAATTCGAATTTCCTATTTTCCACTGCTCTCCATCATCATCATCTTCCCTATTTATCCCATAAACACTGTCAATTGCAGACGGTTGATTTACATAAATATCTAGATATTGTCTAGGAATCTCCGGAAATTGGTTTTGCTTCATGTATTTTTCAAAATATTCTTGTCTTACCGCAGTGGCAACATATTTACGAACATTTTTTGTAGAAGAAGAGTTGGATGTTGTGGCGGCGAGATTTCAATTCAAGTTTGGTGTAGGAGTTTTAAAACTGTCTTCTTCTTCTTTTTGGTGACTATTTACCTCTTCTCGTATTGATGGAGGCTCTTCTTTAATTCCATTTTTTATGTGTTTATTATTTTGCAACAACTTGGCTCTTTTAACTAATTCTTTCAGAGGGCGCGTGATTGGTTTAAATGTTTCCTCTGGCTGAATCACTGTTTGATAGCTTTCAGCTGTTGATACTTTTTCCTTATCGAATTGGTTGTTGCTACAATATCACTGAGTAGCTGCGTCTGTTGCTTATCAGACATTGTTTGTTTCATTTTTTATGAAGACAACAGTAGCTGTTTGTCGTCAAATTTCGAAACGTCTCTACAATATCTTGAAAAGGTCTTTCAATAGGTTCTAATTTGAGTTTGAAATGGTTTTTGCTGTACCTGAATCGATTTGTGTCTTTTTTGAATTGTTTGGTACTGTCTTCACAGTTGCTGGACTGAAACCTTATTGAATTGTTATCAAACTGTATTGAACAGCTATCGAGCTGCATCAAGCTGGTAATCTGAATTGCTATTGAACTGCTTGGAACTGGTATTGAACTGCTTTGAACAGGTATTGAACTGCTTTAACCAGGTATTGAACTGCCTTAAACAGGTATTGAACTGCTATTAACAGGTATAGAACTGCTTTGAACAGGTATTGAACTAGTAATGAACTGTTTTAAACAGGTATTGAACTGGTAATGAACTGATTTGAACTGCTTCGATGTTTTTATAGTATTTTGAATACATCAAACCCCTTTCGATATCGACCTTTGTCTAAGGGACTGTCTTTATCAATTACACAGAACCCATATTTATCGCTCCAACATTTTCCACAGATGATTCTAAACTGATCGAAAGTCATGTCTGTGTTTACGTGATTATTGTAAATGTGTCTTAAATTCATATCATCCTGTTTGAATATAATCAAAAAATTTGCATTATCTCGAATAAGGTGTTTCGGTATTCTGGTATAAGTTTGACATAGATAAAAACTATCAATATTATGATGTCTTCCCATACAGAAATATAATCGAACGTTATCTTGTTTCTCGTTGGCAATATCATCGAAAATGAAAACAGAGTTAGACTCAGCTTTATCTGGTGGAATCACTGCACTATTGTTTGAAAATGTACAGAAGCCTAGGCCAGAAATTGATGTAATGATTTCGAGTAGATGTAGATGTTTTCAAGTTTAACGCCATTGGGATGTTTCAACAGGGATATCATAACGTTAGTTTTACCACAGTTAGAGGAACGCACAATTATAGCTCGAATACTATTAGGCAATAAATTGCTATGTTTATTTGTAAAGGATTCATTTGCAATGTCAACATTTTCCACCAATAACTTTTGGAGTTGTTGTATAAACCGCATCCTGATAACTAAACAGCGAACGTGTAAATGACTAGGTTTTAACGAAAGTTTTACAGTCGGCGATGAGTTGTTAAACAAGGTGTGTCCCTATACGCGATCAGTATAAAATGATTGATCATAAAAAGAAATGTACTAGTAGTACACGAAAAGCCGTGAGCGGAAGAGGGTTCATTAATACTCTAATTAATAAACTACCGATTGAACTGCATTTGCCTGGCTATCAATATTGTGGACTTGGCACGAAGCTTCAAGAACGACTTGCCCGAGGAAACGCCGGAATCAATCCCCTTGACGAAGCGTGTAAAGAGCACGATATTGGTTATTCACAATTTAAAGAAACGAGCGACCGTCACAAACAAGATAAGATATTAACTGAAAAGGCGTGGCAACGCGTTAGATCAGCAGACGGAGGATTAGCCGAACGCACTAACGCGTTACTAGTAGCCAATATGATAAAATCTAAAGTAAAATTAGGAATGGGATTGAAAGATAAACCGAAATTTGGATCAGTTCTTTCCAAAGTCCGAAAAATCATTAAAAGGAAGAAACCCAATAGTATGAAGGCGAGCATTAAGGTAGCCTTAGCTGTTGCAAAAAATATTACAAAAGGACGGAAAAAAGCTATCAAAACTCGAAGAATAATACCCATTCCTAAAGTTGGTGGAGTTTTGCCGTTCCTAATTCCTCTTTTCGCAGGATTATCTGCTATTGGTGCTTTATCAGGTGGAGCTGCGGGAATAGCTAAAGCAGTTTGTAATGAATGTAATGATTGTATTGAGATGGCAGGATCGCCATGTAATGAAGCTGGATCTGATAATGGATGTAGAGTATGCGATGAGACTACTGTTGTCTCATCGTGCTGGCCAAGTGAAGAGCGTCGTCTTCTATATTCCTTTAAAGATATAAACTTCTTCTCACTAGAAAGAAGCTATACTTAGATAGGATGATAATATTTACGCTAGAAGAACCTACCGGCATTCCGAAGATTGCCACATGTTTGGCGCAGTTCAAAAGAACAGGCGGCCGATATTTCTAATTAAACGTAGTTGCCGAAGTTTGAGGCAACTTTTAATCTGCCGAACTTTCCAAGGCAGACTTTACTTGAATATTCCTTCCAAACACTTTGCCGATTTGAAGGCAAGGGTTGCTAAATGAAACAAGCAACTTCGTCTGGCTATGGAACGATTCTGTCTTTTGCTAGACTCGTTCCTTCCTTTTATTTACAAAAATTACTGTACAATCAATTTGCTTATTCTATAAAATTCTTACTCTAGTTTTAAATCTACTTACCATAACCAATCGTTCCCACGGAATATTGCTTGCAATGGCCTAATTGCACATTTGCTTACTCTGGGCTCAATGCTCTACTAAAAGTTTCTCACGGTACGCGGGTTCGAGAATCTGATTATTAAAGAGCTTACTGAAATTTTGTAGGACATTACAAAAGTTTGAGTATGCTGTCACAAAGCTCGTTTGGGACATAGTTGTGTAAAGCTCGTTTGGGACATAGTTGTGTAAAGCTCGTTTGGGACATAGTTGTGTATTGGCTAGCACCGGGTTTGGAACCGGGAATACACTACACCCCTTTCCTTTAGAAGAGTATTTGTTTGCAAATACGACTGATTGGTTGTGGTATTTTGTTTTACAACTATGCTTATCTGATGATGAGATATAATTTTGTATTAAGTATAGAGTGTACAATAATTTTACAATGATTGAGTGAATGTTTTATATAATTTAAGTCTATTAGTACGTATCCATTTACATTTGTCTTCTATCTCTAATAGTGTCATTACTTTATATGGGCCTTTATATGGTTTCTGGTTTTTCTTTCTGTTTTCTACTGTTATCAGTACTAGATCACCAATATTTAAATGAAGAGGTTTTGTATATGCTGTTCTATTGCTCCTAGCTAATTTTGTTTTCTCTATTAATTCTCTGGCTTTTGATGCCGATATTTTTAATCTTAGCTTCAACTCATTCGCGTAATTTTCAATATCATAGATTCTATCTGTGCTTTCTAAAGTGTCGTTTGGCAAATAAGAAAGTTTTCCGAAAACTAGTTCGTATGGTGTGTAGTTAGTGTCCACGTGTGGGGTTGTATTATACGAGAATGTATAATATGGTATCCATTCGTCCCAGTTATTGTCACCAACGAATGCTAACAGATATTCATTGAGGACACGGTGGTTTCTTTCTACAACACCTAACGTCTCGTGGTGATAAGGAGTTGAAAAGATTTGTTTTATATGTAACAGTTCGCAAATGTTCTTTAGGAGATTATTAGTAAATTCTGTCCCAAAATCGGTTTTTAAAATTTTGAAATGACCGTATTGTAGTATAAAATTGTTTTCTAAGGCCTTTGCTACTGTCTTAGCTTCCTTACTTTCTAAGGGTATAGCCGTGATATATTTCGTTAATTCGCATTGTATAGTTAATATATATCGAAAATTGTTTGAAAGTTTTAATGGACCTACGATGTCAGCGCTTACTATTTCAAAACTAGTAGAGGGTGTGTCGGTTTTTATCATTCTTTCCTTTGTGTGCCTTGTGATTTTGTTATATTTGCATTTTTCACATTGGTTAATGTAGTGTTTTATCATTCTATTCATGTCCCTCCAACAGTATCTTTGTTTCAATTTTAAAAGTGTTTTACGGATTCCTGTATGTCCTCCGTGTGGCGATTCGTGGAATTCTTTTATAAGTTCATTTTGTTTAGCGATGTCATTAATTCTTTGGGGGGGTTTATATATCATAATTTTTAACTGGATATCCATTTTTCGTTGCAACGTATTGAATATTTTCTTAAATTCTTCTTTGGGTACGTACCTGAATATTATATCTTCCATAGATAGAGCTAGCTCGTTTATATTATGATTCCGCGAATAATTCAGTAACTTCTTCACTACAGAAACTAGTTTCGTGTTTGAATTATCGTTACAGTTATTGCGAGATTTCACACTTTGCTTGTCGCTGGCGGAAACGTATTTCTCGTGAGCTTTATCGCTAAAGTGGACCATTAAATTATCTTTCTCTTTTGAGATTATAATACTTTCTTTATCGTTGCGCAACATATTAAATTTAAGTTTTAATGCCCCTGTTATATCGGATAGCGAGGTACAATCGAACGCATAGAGGTGATCAATCTCCCGTTTTCGTTTGTCGCTTTTGTTATCGATTTCTATATTTGTTTGTTTCTTTTGTTTAGTCGCCTTGCTTCTTGTTATCGACATAAATTTCTTGCTGATACTTTCGTCATTGGTTGGGGGTATCATTGATTTTAGTATTTCTGAGTCTATTTGTATCCTTGATAATGAATCGGCATTTGTGTTGATATTACCCTTTTTATACACAATTTCAAAATCATAGTCCGATAAATCTAATCTGATTCTTGTTAACTTCGAGTATGGGTTTTTGTGTGTGAACAACGATACTAAAGGTGTATGGTCTGATACCACTGTAAACTTTCGTCCATACAAATATGGTCTGAAAAAGTTTATTCCCCAGTGTATCGCCAAAAGTTCCTTTTCAATGATTGGTTTGTTCAGTTCATGTTTGTTCAACGATTTACTCGCGTATGAGATTGGTAAATCAGAACCGATCTCTCCTTGTGACAGAATCGCACCTAGTGCAAAATTTGATGCGTCAGTGGTCAAAATGAAAGGTTTTTCAAAATCTGGATACTGTAGTATCGGTGGTGACATCAATTTTTGTTTTAGTAGATCGTATGCTTTTTGCTGTTCTTCCTCCCAAATAAACGGTGATTTTTTCTTCAATAAAGAGTTCAAACTCTTTGCCGTTTCTGCAAAATTTGGGATGAAGCGTCGGTAATAGTTAAAAAAAGCTACGAATCTCCTGACGTCTTCCGTGTTTTTAGGAATGGGATAATTCTTTATTACTTCGTGTTTAGCAGGGTCTGTTCGTATACCGTCTGCTGTAATTAGGTGTCCTAAATAGACTACTTCCGATTTTAAAAATTTGCATTTATTCGCATTCAGTTTGAGGTTATATCTGCGTAGTCTTTGTAACATTTTAGATAAATTCTCGTTATGGTGTTTGATGCTGCATCCAAAGACCATAATGTCATCGACATATAAAAATGCTGAATGACTTAAACCAGTTAGTGCAATGGTAAGCATTCTTTGAAAACTGTTTGAGCATATTTTAAGTCCAAAGGGTAGCCTTTTAAACTGATAGTGTCCGTTGCTAGTGGAAAATGCTGTCAACGGTCTGGAGCCTTTCTCTAGTTCAAATTGGTGGAAAGAACTCGTCATATCTAAGGTGGAGAAGTATTTTGCTCTACCTAGTTTGTCGAGCACATCTTCCAACCTTGTCAATGGGAATTTGTCATTGACTAACTTGTCGTTCAACTTTCTGAAGTCAACAACAAGTCTCCATTTCTTTGTATCGTCAGAAAATTTCTTTGGTACAACTAGCAATGGTGAGTTGTATGGGCTTATCGAAGGTTCAACAATGTCGTTATCCTCCAATTCTTGGACTTGTTTTTGTATTTCCTCGTGTGAGGTAACCGATAATTTTTTATATATACTGGTGCATCGTCAGTGGTATTGAGCCTTTGCTTGTGAAAGTTATTCTTACTTAGTTGTTCCCCTTCAAGGTGAAAAACATCTTGATATTGTTTAATAATATCTAGCAAGCTCGTGTTTGCTTGTTCATCTAAGCTATTTGTGTTTATGACGTCCAGTAATCGGTTCAAACGTTTGTTGTCGAATGTTTGTTTAGTTTTGAAAATGTGATAGTTTTTCAAAGGTTCTATTTCTAACTCGAAGTTTTTGAGTGTTATATTATCTTCACTAGTGTTTAACACTTTAACGTGGCATACACCTCTTGCTGGGATAATGCAGTTCCCTAAGAATACTCCGTTTTGGATTTCCTTGTTAAAAATGACGCTGTCTTCGGATCTCGCCGGGATGACAATTTGTGCCATGTTGATTTTTCTGGTGTACATAGGTATTGTAATGTCTTTGTCAAAGATGCAAAAGGTAAAAGTATATGACTCGAAATCTATTTTGCACATATATTCACTGAGTATATCTCTTCCTAATATACTATCAGTTTCAATTGGAAAGTCCTCATCTACTACGTGGAAAATGTTAGTTATCATCTCGTTTTCGATGATAAATTGTTGCTTGGTAGTTCCTAGAGACATTGTTGTCTTGTCTGTTATGCCCGTAAGTTTGCATTTATTTTCGGGTTGTAGATCGATATTTTTACAAAATAAACTATTATTCTTGAGTATCGAGATATCTGCACCTGTGTCTACTAGTAATTTCATGTATCTTTTTTCATTATAGTTATATATTTTTACATAATTAGTGCTAATCCCCGTCATTCTAAATATACTGTTAGTTATATTAGATTTAGGTTTTACAATATTTTTGGCCAAGTTCTCTATTCTTCGTCCGGGAGGTTGCCTTGTTCCTCTCGGGCGGTTGTCAAGTTTCCCTGATCTGATATTATACGGATTCTCCTATTACTATCTCTATTATTGTGGAAATTTTAACTATTGTTGTTTTTATTGTTTCCATTTCTGTTATTGTTGAAATTTCTATCTGTGTGCGAGTTTCTAGCACCGTTGAAATTTCTGCTATTGAAATTTCGGTTATTGGGTGGTCTACCATTATTGAAATTTCGACTAAAAAAATTATTATTATTTTGAATACTATCGCGTGGTCGTCGTTTAAAGTTTTGAGTAGCATATCTAGTTCTATTATTATTATTGTTTGGGTATCTGTTGTTGAAATTTCTGTTATTTCTATTAATGTAGAGTATATTATTTTGTTGAGTTTCCGTGCTTTCTACTTCTATGGCTAGAGAGATTGCTTCACTCAGATTTTTAGGTCTTGCTGCGAATATCGTTTCCCTAATCTGGTCGTTCAGACCGTTTTTGAATACTGTTAAAGCGTATGTATCATTAACGCTGTGTATTGCTTGTTTTGCGGCCTGTATTGGGTTTGGACCTAGTTCATTTATTTGTAGTTGGTTTAGCTCATTAACCAAATTTAGTATTTTGTCTTTATATGTGGAAATAGGTTACCGTTTTTGTGTAATGGTTGATAATTGTGTGTGGATTTGAGGGACGGTTTTGGGGTTTTTATATTTTAGTCTTAGTTCGTTTTCGAAATTTTCTAAATCTGTTACATTTGATGTGTTTAATGATGTTCTTACATTAGGGCTAAGTTTCACATGTAAGATGAAATCTAGCAATTCGGTTTTTCCTTCTTCCGTTAGTTTTTTGCCAATGAGTTTTACTACTATTAAAAATGTCTCGAGTTCAGAGAATTTACCGTCAAAACTTGGTATGGTTTTAATAGCTGTTTCAATGTTAAATTCCGCCATTGTAGTGTAGGTAATATCCTTATCTATTTTTACAAAAATATTTTCGGCGTTCAGCCGTTGGATTAGACCTGAAATTAGTGCCTTACTAATGTTTGAGATTCATGATTTGAGTTCTATTTCTGTGCCTTCTTCGAGTTTGCTAAAAATATCTAGAAATTCATTTTCAATTTCTATTGCGGATTCTAATTTTTCTTTGAGTGTTTTTACCGTGTAGGTCTTTATTTTCTTTAGATTCGATAAGGTCGTTTGTAGTTCGACTAATAACTCTTTCAATCTGTTTGTAGGCATCTGAGAAGATTTTTGTGTTTAATTTCTAAACATTATTTCTGCCTAAGACAATGTTCCTATCTACTATTTTTCTAGCATACCGTTTTTGTCTGTTGTTATATACGTATAAGAATGTCAAGATGACTAAAAAGATGACCGTAGTACTTATTGTTTGTTTATATTCAATGAATATATTTGAGTTTGTGCTACAATTATTACCCATTTTTATCAACGATTTACTTCTATTATTTCTATATAATTCTATATAATGTCGTCTAGTGGGCCGGAACGTGCAGAATCGCGGGTCGCAGGATCGCGGGTCGCAGGATCGCCATGTAATGAATGTAACGTGTGTAGAGTATGCTATGAGACTACTGTTGTCTCATCGTGCTGGCCAAGTGAAGAGCGTCTTCTTCTATATTCCTTTAAAGATATAAACTTCTTCTCACTAGAAAGAAGCTATACTTAGATAGGATGATAATATTTACGCTAGAAGAACCTACCGGCATTCCGAAGATTGCCACATGTTTGGCGCAGTTCAAAAGAACAGGCGGCCGATATTTCTAATTAAACGTAGTTGCCGAAGTTTGAGGCAACTTTTAATCTGCCGAACTTTCCAAGGCAGACTTTACTTGAATGTTCCTTCCAAACACTTTGCCGATTTGAAGGCAAGGGTTGCTAAATGAAACAAGCAACTTCGTCTGGCTATGGAACGATTCTGTCTTGTGCTAGACTCGTTCCTTCCTTTTATTTACAAAAATTACTGTACAATTAATTTGCTTATTCTATAAAATTCTTACTCTAGTTTTAAATCTACTTACCATAACCAATCGTTCCCACGGAATATTGCTTGCTTGCCATGGGCTAATTGCACATTTGCTTACTCTGGGCTCAAGTCTCTACTAAAAGTTTCTCACGGTACGCGGGTTCGAGAATCTGATTATTAAAGAGCTTACTGAAATTTTGTAGGACATTACAAAAGTTTGAGTATGCTGTCACAAAGCTCGTTTGGGACATAGTTGTGTAAAGCTCGTTTGGGACATAGTTGTGTAAAGCTCGTTTGGGACATAGTTGTGTATTGGCTAGCACCAAGTTTGGAACCGGGAATACACTACAAGTTAATGATGCTAATAATGCCAAAAATACATTAGAGGAAAAAAAGCGACATAACCAGAAAATGGAGCAGAAAACATTAGGTCGAGGATTACATTTGAAGCCGTACAGAAAAGGTTTAGGGTTGTATTCAAATCCTGCCCCAAAAAACCTTTAAAATCGCTACCCAAGAGAGCATTAAATGAGAATGATTTACGAAAATTTGCAAGATTCTTACCAACCTTCAGAGGAGTTTTTATGCGAAATAATTTACCAAAGGGAATTGCCATGCAAAACGAGTGTGGTATAGTAAATTTAGATAATATTCAAGGCTCTGGTACCCATTGGGTAGCGTACAACAAAAAGAATCGTTATGTGGAATACTTTGATAGTTTTGGTAATTTACCTCCACCGATAGAATTACTAGATTATCTGGGATCTAATATAAAATACAACTACAATACATATCAAAGCTATGACTCATACAACTGTGGACATTTATGTTTAAGATTTTTATACAAACGTTTGTAAATTGTCTAGTGCATTCATATAAATAAATACTTTACTAAAAAAAAACCAATCATTGTGTTATATACTGCCATGGCACTAACATTAACTCTCAGTGGAAACACATCCATTCTCACAACAGAGTATTTTCCACCTATCGAATTACAAGATGGCTATGTGTGCGGACTTGTTGATTTTCAAACATATAATTCTATACCTAACGTGGATAATAACAATAATTTATTACACATTGGAAAGCACGTTTTAGAAATACCCGTTGGATCATACGAAATCGATGATATTGAAAATTATCTATATAAACAGTTGGCGAAGATCAATGACAAAATAAATTTTTCAATACGTGCCAATAATAACACTGATACGTGATACGGATTGATTGCAACATAATTGGAAATTCTTATATTAATAATATTCCCTCGCATACAATCCACGAATTCTCACCTGAGGTAGGACCAGGCTATAAAATAGTGGCGGATCCTAGTAATGTCATTTATTTGCCGGTAAACGTTAAACGAATAAGCACGCTAACTCTTAAGCTGATTGACCAAGACGGAGATCTAATAAACTTCAAGGGGGAAACAATAACTATCAGACTTCATTTGAAGCCGCAGAATGTTGTTATATAACGATGATAAATACCTGTCTAACAATGTAGATACAATCAGTTCAACCAGGAAAATCGATCGAGTAAGACCCCGACTAACATTACGAATTAAGCAGTTCTTAAAATTACTGGGGTTCAAATTAAACAAAAAATGAGTGAAATTCTGAACGTTACACGTAAAGTCAGCTATGACAATAGTATCTCGAGAATTGAATACCATAGCTACTCTCCATTTTTATCATCATTCAACTGCAGTGATGAAATTAGAATACCTCTACAACAGCAGGACTTGTGTATTTTGCCAAGTCAAAGCTTCATCTATATTGAAGGTGCTTTAATCAAATCGGATGGAACAACATCAACAACTGCTAAACTTACGAATAATGGCATCGCTTTTCTATTCGATGAGATTAGATATGAACTGAATGGAGTAGAAATCGATCCAAACAAGAATGTTGGAATAAAATCGACACTGAAAAATTATGTATCACTTAGTGAAAATGAAAGTAAAATGCTTTATAATGCCGGTTGGTCGCCAGATGAATCTATCATGCCATCAAGTGGCTGCTTTAACTTTTCTGTTCCGCTTAGAAAATTTTTGGGATTTGCCGAAAACTACAAGAATATTATCGTAAATGCTAAACATGAGCTAATCCTCATTAGATCTAGAAGCGATGAAAACGCATTTCTTTCGCCCAGTGTTGATGTATACATAAAAAAATTTAAACTACAATGGAAGGTGCCACACGTTACCGCAGATGGTTCTGAAAAATTGTCAATGTTGAAATATATTGAATCAGGGCAACCAATTCAAGTAAGTTTTCGAAATTGGGAACTGTACGAATATCCGGTTTTACCATCAACGACAGATCATGTATGGAATGTGAAAACTTCAAGCCAACTCGAAAAACCACGATATATTATTTTAGCGTTACAGACAAATCGAAGAAATCTCAAAAATGAAGATGTCAGCAAATTTGATCACTGTGATTTAACCAATATCAAAATACATTTAAACTCCGAATCATATCCTTACGATGACGTTAATATAAAATTTACAGGTGATCGATTTGCTCTGCTTTATGATATGTACTGCAACTTTCAACAATCTTATTACGGGGTGCAAGCACAACCATTACTCTCACGAAACGAATATAAGAATTCAGCACCAATTATAGTAATTGATTGTTCACGTCAAAATGAATCTATAAAATCAGGTTCAGTTGACATAAGGGTAGATATCAAAACATCTGTAGATGTACCTGCCTTAACAACAGCTTATTGCTTAGTTCTTCATGATCGTGTAATAGAGTACAATCCTCTCACTAGTTCAGTTCAAAAACTTGTATAAAAAATAATTCTCTAATCAAATCGAATCATTCAATCATGGCGCCTTTCATCATTGACATGCAAGGATTTAGAGGATACAACAACAACGCCTTTATCATCAAAGAAATATCTATCGTGGATGTGAACAAGGATTTTCATCGATATTTTTTACTGAAACCCCCCTTCAGCATTACATTACTTTCGAAAGAGCTGCAGTTTCAAGCCAATTGGCTATACGAACATCATCACGGTTTGCAATGGGAAATCGGAAATACAACGTTTACGGAAATGAAAGAATATCTATGTCAAAACATGAAGGGTGCCTCAATATATGTGAAAGGCTCGGAGAAAAAACACTGGCTTGGTAGTTTACTGGGGAACACTACCATGGTTTGCAATTTGGACGACTGTTGCTTTCCTAGTCTGAAAACACTGAAAAAGAAGTATCCTAAAATATCAACCTGCACTTTACACGATGGATGTTGTGCGCAACAAAACGCATTCCTTCTGAAAATTTTTATTATAAAAGAAAATCTAATTGAATAAAAAACACTTTGATTTAACCGAAATAATTTTTTTATTTAAATAAGTTTTTAAAATACATTTGAATTGATGACTGTTTCATGGAACTGCAAGTCCTTAGAATCATGACTGCTGCAGCTCAACGATAACTTTGCGGCATTGAAGTCCTCCATAACCTTATCGCTGCATTTTTGGTAACGACCAGGTAGAAATAGCCTCATGATATTGTTTAGGTCTACAACAATAGCTTCGCCGTACCTTCAAGACAAAAAAAAATAAAATGAAATGAAAGAAAAATATCAATATTATTTCATTTACGAAGCTCTGTCTTACCTCGTTTCCATTCTTTCCGCAGCTGTAATGCGGTATCGTTTTCCAATCTCCAATTCGGAAATTTTTGTAAATTCCAGGGGTTTGCAGCTAAGTAGTTTGTTTAATGAATCCATACTTTTTCGCAGGCGATATTGTCACTTGTAACAAAATCTTTTCACAAGCTCAACTATTTATATTAATTTCTTATCAGTAGCAGTAGTAGTGGTGAAATTTTCTGGAACGGATATAGTTTTCCGCAACAATCCCAAATGTTATTTTATATGGCAGAGAAGAAAAAAAACATCCGGTCGCATGTTTCGCTTATCGTAAATAGAAAAACACCAAGAATATTAAACTTTCCTAATCAGTAGCTAACAGGCCTCATTCTTATCGCTGTCAACTATTTCAAGTGGTCTTCATACATTCCCTTATTATCAGCCGTTCGTTCTCAAAAAAAAAACCTACACGCTATTCAAATCCCAACGTCTAATCATTTAAAAAAGCCTTCACTCAAGCTCTTATCAACAGCGGTTCGTACGCAAGAATATTAAAATTTTGTAATCAAGATCTAGCTTGTAATTTTAGCATGTCTCATTCTTATCTCAGTCAACACGTTTGGACTAGCTTCTAACATATGTGCATCGCACGGCCAAGATATTTTCGTTATCGAATTTTTAATTTTGAAATGTCTGTAAAATATTCGAACCCTATAAAAGAGATTACGCAACCGGCACCAATAAAAGCTCACCTCCGCAAGCGATAAGAAATGGAGTCAGCTGCTATTTTAAAAACACATCTCACCTATTCATCAGCATGACTCACCGCGGTTGGGAAACACCTGCCCGTGGGAAAAAGGTTGGGTCACGGGGGACAGGGGGGGAAGGTGGAAAAAAGTGGTCTTGAACCGCCACATCCATACTACTCCGGCTGTCTGCAAACCCGGCTGTCTGCAAACCCGGCTGACTGCAAACCCGGTTGCCTGCAAACCCGGCTGCCTGCAAACCCGGCTGTTTGCAAACCCCGCTGTCTGCGAACCCGACAGCCTGCATACCCAGCAGCCTGCAAACCCGGCAGCCTGCATACCCGGCAGCCTGCAAACCCGGCTGCCTGCGAACCCGGCTGTCTGCAATCCCGGCTGCCTGCAAAGTCAGCTGTCTGCAAACCCGGCTGACTGCATACCTGGTTGCCTGCAAACCCGACTGCCTGCAAACCCAGCTGTTTGCAAACCCGGCTGTCTGCAAACAGGGCAGCCTGCAAACCCGGCTGCCTGCAAACCCAGCTGTGTGCAAACCCAGATGTCTGCAAACCCGGCTGCCTGGAAACCCAGCTGTCTACAAACCCGGCTGTCTGGAAACCCGGCCGACTGCATACCCGGTTGCCTGCAAACCCGGCTGCCTGCAAACCCGGCTGGTTCCAAACCCGGCTGCTATCAAACCCGGCTGCTTGCAAACCCGGCTGCCTGCAAACCCGGCTGCCTGCAAACCCGGCAGTCTGCAAACCCAGCTGCCTGCAAACCCGGCAGCCTGCAAACCCGGCAGCCTGCAAACCCGGCTGCCTGTAAACCCGGCTGCCTACAAACCCTGCAGCCTGCAAGCCCAGCTGCCTGCAAACCTGGCAGCCTGCAAACCCGGCAGCCTGCAAACCCGGCTGCCTGCAAACCCGGCTGCCTGTAAAGCCGGCTGACTGCATACCCAGTTGCCTGCAAACCCAGCTGTCTGGAAACCCGGCTGTCTGGAAACCCGGCTGCCTGCAAACTCAGTTGTATTTAAACCCGGCTGCCAGCAAACCCGCCTGGCAGCAAATCCGGCTGCCTAATAACCCGGCAGCCTGCAACGCGGCTGTCTGCAAACCCGGCTGCCTGCAAACCCGGCTGCCTGCAAACCCGGCTGCCTGCAAACGCGGCAGTCAGCAAACCCGGCTGCCTGCAAACCCGGATGCCTGTAAACCAGGCTGTCTGTGTTTCCACCAGTCCGCAAACCCGGCTGTCTGCAAACCCGGCCGCCTGCAAACCCAGTTGAATTTAAACCCGGCTGCCTGCAAACCCAACAGTCTGCAAACCTGACTGTCTGCAAACCCGGCTGCCTGTAATTACGGCTGCTTCCAAACCCGGCAGCCTGCAAATTCACCTGCCTGCAAACCCGGCTGCCTGCCAACCCGGATGCCTGCAAACCCAGTTGTTTTTGAACCCGGCTGCCAGAAAACCCGGCTGCCTAATAACTCGGCTGCCTGCAAACCCAGCTGCCTGTAAACCCAGCTGTCTGCAAACCCGTCTGCCTGCAAACCCGGCTGTTTGCAAACCTGGCTGTCTGCAAACCCGGCTGCCTGCAAATCCGGCTGCCTGTAAACCCAGCTGTCTGCAAACACGGCTGTCTGCAAACACGGTTGTCTGCAAACCCGGCTGCCTGGAAACCCGGCTAGTAGTATGAATGTGGCGGTTCAAGACCACTTTTCCCACGGTCCCCAATTTTTTCCCACGGTCCATATCTGTCTCCCACCTCTCCCCCTGTCCCACCTCTCCCTCCTGTCCCCACCTATCCCGCCTGTCCCTCCTGTCCCCACCTGTCCCAACCTATTTCCCACGGGCAGGTGTTTCCCACGGCCAGGTGTTTCCCACGGCCAGGTGTTTCCCAACCGCGATGAGTCATGCTGATGAATAGGTGGGATAAGAAGTCAAGGTCAAGGGTCAAATGTCAAGGGTCAAAGGTCAAGGGTCAAGGTCAAAGGTGTTTCCCAACCGCGGTGAGTCATGCTGATGAATATGTGAGATGTGTTTTAAAATAGCAGCTGACTCCATTTCTTATCGCTTGCGGAGGTGAGCTTTTATTGCTGCCGGTTGCGTAATCTCTTTTATAGGGTTCGAATATTTACAGACATTTCAAAATTAGAAATTAGATAATGAAAATATCTTGACCGTGCGATGCACATATGTTAGAAACTAGTCCAAACGTGTTGATTGCTAGATCTTGATTAGGAAATTTCAATATTCTAGCGTACGAACGGCTGTTGATAAGAGATTGAGTGAAGGCTATTTTAAATTCTTACACGCTATTATTCTTGGTGTTATATTAAAAACCATAAGCAAAATATGCGACCGGATGTTTTCTCTGAGAATGTATGAAGATCATTTCAAATAGTTGACTTCGATATGAATGTTAGTTCCTGATTAGGAAAATTTTTAATATTCTTGGTTTTATATTAAAAACCGTAAGCGAAACGTGTGACCGGATGTTTTCTCTGCCATATAAAAGGATAATAATTTTTTCGAATTAATGGTTGAAAATGAGAAACAAGAGATGTAAAACGAAAATAATATCCATGTTATTGTGCGAGGTCTCATGCTGATAATTTTTGATATGGTAAGTAAAATTAAATGTTTATAGAATTGTATATTGTGGGTTGCTAGTTTTGATGGAATTTATTGATAAGTGTGAAAAAAACTCTCAATAGTGCAGAGTGTAAACTTTTTGATATAAAAGAAACTGTGTTTATTGAATTAAAATTAATTGCAAACGAATTATGGATCAAGAAATGGAAAACGTTTTATTCGAGGAGGAGAGGATATTGACAGAAGTTGTATTCAGCAATGAATACATTCATTGCGTGTACAACAGATTTGAAGACGAGTATTATGTTGTACTCAAAGCTAAGTTAAAAAAAAATTTATCATATTGTTAATTTAAATTTTTTTTTTTTAATATTTCCATGCGTCGGATCAAAGCTGATGTACATCACCGAGGTACAGGAGGCGGTGGGTACCTTCATCGAGAGGAGGTTGGAATGCCACGACGTGGATTTCTACCACGAAGAAAGTTTTGGGTCTTCTTTTATGTCGTTCAAAACAACCAATAACAAGAAGAAGGTGTTCTTTATATTAATAATCTTAAGTGAGTTTTTAGATAGTTTAAATGTAGATAGGGAATATTTTATAAATCAAATTAATGAAAAATTAGGTAAGTTAAATATTTAAGTTTAAAATATAATGTTAAAAAATATATACATATACATATATAAATATAAATAAATAAACAAAATTATCAAATTTGTCTTTTTAAATTTCATAGGGGAAAGCATTGTGTGTGTGTGTGTGTGTGTGTGTGTGGTGGTAGGCATTACAGGAAAATTGTGGTGGTTTTTCCAATTACGATAATCCAAACATGCGACCGGATGTTTTCTCTGGAAATGTCTGAAGACCATTTGAAATAGTTGGCTGCGATTAGAATGTTAGCTACTGATTAGGAAATTTTAATATTCTTGGTGTTTTTCTGTTTACGATAAGCTAAACATGCGACCGGGTGTTTTCTCTACCATATAAAAGAAACTGTAGCATCTCAATTTAGGAAAGTTTTGATCTTGAGCTCAGTGAAATAACACGAAGTGAATTGTATTCCTTAAAATGTTTTGTGAATCTTGTAATATCGAGGTGAATAGTGTTTGTTGGAACTATCATGTGCGAACCAATGCACACAAAAATAAATCTATAGAGCCCCTCAACGAACATTTTAAAAGGGTAAAAAGTTGTTTTGGACAGCGAATGGAAACTCTTGTTTTTGAAAAACAAAGATGAAGGTCTTTTAAATTCGGCGGAGTTTTTAAAGAGGATGGGAGATCCGTTAGTGAATTATCTGATGAGTGCACTAGATGAACGCGTAACGCTCAAATTCAACATTGAACTCTTTGCTGAATTCATTAAAATGAATGATGATGATGAAAACGATAACATTATAAGCATTAAGTCTTTCCATACAAAAATGCAAGCGATAATTCAAAAAAGTTAATTGAAATTAGCTTTCGATAATATGGCTAATGAAATTCGAATCAAAATGGAGGAATTCCGGGAAAAAGACAGTGGATGGGCTCTCGTTAGAATTACGCACTGTGAATTGAATATAAACGATTTTAAACCATTGAGAGGAACAAGTTATATTCCGCTACCAAGACAATTGGCAAATAAGCATGCTTGCATTAATATTAAGAACCGCGACAGTTATTGTTTTAAATGGTGCATAATTTCCGCAATGTGTCCGACAGATCATCATTCAGAAAGAACTACATCATACCGAATTGATGACATTGCTGACAGCGTTATACATCTTCAAAATGGTGTAGTGTTGAAGATTCGGCAAATTTGAGGAATTAAACCAAACAATCAGTGTCAATTTATTTGGATACGACCCAGAGTTAAAAAAAGTTATCGGTCCATATCGTATCGCAAAGCAAGAAAAATCGCATCACTTCAATCTGCTCCTGCTGCAATCCAACGAAGATTGTCATTATGTTTGGATTAAACATATTCCAAGGTATGTAATAGGGAATATTGTGTGTGTGTGTGTGTGTGTGAGTACATGAATTCTTCTTCTTCTTCTTTAAAGGTTGATTCGCAGTCAACAAACGCTACACGAAGGTTCTATTTATGTTTGCAACAAATGCCTGCAATATTTTATGTCGAGTGAGAAACTGCAACTGCATAAAAACAACTGTAGCAGAGTAGTCACGAAAATGGTGGAACCGGAGAAAGCAACGCTGCAGTACAAAAGCTATGGACGACAGCTCGAGGTACCTTTTGTCATCTATGCAGATTTTGAATGCCTTCTTCAGGACGTCGATACATGTGCACCCAATCCGACACTTTCATCAACCTCAACAATCCAAGAACATACCCCTTGTGCTTTCTCTTATTTCATCAAGTGTTCATTTGATTCAAAATTAGACAGATTCAGATTATACAAAGGCCCGGGTTCACCCAAAGAATTCGTTAATTCCATTGTAAATGATGTAAAATGGTTTTATATAAATCATATCAAGAACCCAAAGTCAATGGATGCTCTATCATCGGAAGAAGAAAAGGTTCAAAGTGAATCGATTTTCTGTCACATTTGTAAAAAAGAGCTTGAAAATGATAGAGTCCGAGACCATTGTCACTTTACAGGAAAATATAGAGGCCTCGCTCATAACGGATGCAATTTATTGTATCGAGTACCGTAATTCTTTCCAATATTATATCACAACCTCTCAGGCTATGATTGTCATTTGTTTGTGAAAGAATTAGATAACATTGATGGGGAATTATCTATTATACCCATTAAGAAGGAATTATACGTTTCATTATCTAAACGAATTCAAGTCGATGAGTTTGAAACGATTGAGCTTAGGTTCTTAGACTCAGCCAGATTCATGCGAAGTCGTTTGGATGCTCTAGTGAAAAAACTTTCTCCAGTAGATCTGAAAACCGTAAGATCAGTATATGAGGATGGGGAGAAATTCCATCTGCTTACAAGAAAGGGTGTATTTCCCTACGATTATATTAACTCGTGGGATCGATTGAATGAAGTTTGTTTACCACCTCGAGAAAGCTTTTACAACAAAATGACAAATAGCGAGTGCAATGAGATTGATTATGAGCATGCTGAAAATGTATGGAAATTTTTCAATTGCACAACGATTTGGGACTATTTTAAATTATATCTGAAGACAGATGTGCTGCTTCTGACAGACGTTTTCGAAAATTTCAGGAAAGTTTGTAAAAATATCTATGGACTTGACCCTTGCCAATACTATACAACTCCTGGGTTATCGTGGGATGCCATGCTCAAAATAACATCTGTTAAACTTGATCTTCTAACAGATATAAACATGCATCACTTCATACAACGAGGAATCAGAGGTGGTATTACTCAATGCTCACATCGTCACTCAAAAGCTCACAACAAATACTTGGAAGATTATAAAGAAGAGGATCCTTCCAAGTATCTGATGTATGTAGACGCAAACAATCTTATTGGTTGGGCAATGTCACAACCACTTCCCCATGCTGAATTCCAGTGGGTTGAAAATATAGATGAGGTTGACATTCTCAATATTGCAATAGACGCGAACATTGGATACATATTGGAAGTTGATTTGGAGTATCCAACAACAAAGCACGATGAACAAAACGATTCACCTTTCTGTGCAGAAATTAAAAAAGCACCTGGTTCGAAAACTGCGAAATCGATCACTGACTTAACTAACAAGCAAAATTATGTGATTCACTATCGAAATCTACAGCAATGCATTGCGAATGGTTTGAAATTGACCCGTGTCCATAGAGTTTTACAGTTTAAACAATCGAATTGGATGAAGCAGTACATAGACTTGAACACCCAACATCGCAAAGCCAGTAAAAATTTGTTTGAGAAAAACTTTTTCAAGCTTTTAAACAACGCAGTATATGGCAAAACGATGGAAAATGTGGATAAAAGGAAAGATGTGAAGATTGTGACGGATTGGGAAAGCCGAAGCAGACACTCAGGCGCACGAAGTCTTATATCGAAGCCAAATTTTCGTAGTGCAGACGCTTTTACCCCCAATATGGCAGCTATTCAAATGGATAGAGTATTCATATGCTACAACAAACCGACTTACCTTGGTTTCACTGTGCTTGATCTATCAAAATTGAAAATGTATGATTTTCATTATCGTTTCATGAAGCCCAAATATAATGAGAAAATTATTCTCGACTATATGGATACGGATTCATTTATTTACACTATTCAAACAAACGACTTTTACAGTGATATTTTACCGGATACCGACAATCACTTTGATACTTCTGGGTACGCCCAAGATAACATATATAATATTCCGCTGAAAAATGGAAAAGTGTTGGGTATGATGAAAGACGAAAATAATGGAAAAATCATGAAGGAGTTTGTAGGATTAAGAGCTAAAATGTATTCTTTAAGTATAGAAAAAGGTGATACAATTAAAAAAGCAAAAGGTGTAAAAAAGCTTATTATGGATGTATTAAATTTAGATGATTCTAGAGACCTTGTTTAGAAAAAAGATATTTAAAGGTAGTATGTACGTTTTTAGATCTAAGCTTCACAATTTATATACTGAATGTATAAATAAGGTTTCTTTAAGTTATTTAGTTGATAAGCGATATATAAGGAAAGATGGGGGTAGCACATATGCTTGGGGACATTATAATATTGTAATGGATGTAGACTAGGAACAGTGGAATAAATAATATTGAATGAATGAATTTAAAAAAAATAATTTATCTTAACAGTATAAATAGACTGAAGAAGACACGAAGACTATCAGTTGGTATTTGAACATTGATTGAAGCAGAGAATTGAGCTTTTGAAAATATTTTTTTTTTGTATTGAGTATCGGAATACCTTTTCTTCAAGGTAATCCCCTACCAGTGGTGACTCTTTGTGAAAATGAAAGTACTAACAATTTAGCTTTCAATCTTGCATTACTTGATAACAATACGGTGCAAGTAGCATTATCCTTTTGACTCATGACTGTAAGTACAGTCTCAACAAGAACAGAAACAGCAATTCAAAACGATGATGGTATTTCATCAGCGTCGGAAATTTCTTTGATAACACCAACAACAACAACACCATAACCACCGAAAAAATTTGTTACGGTCGATGAAGCCATAGAAGGATTTCGGCAAGATTTGCTTAGAAAAGAAATGGAAAAAGCTGGAATAATCGAAAGTAAAAATATTTTTTACAGACATTTCAAATTAGAATTCGATGACGAAAATATCTTAACAGTACGATGCAAATATGATAGCAACTATTTCGAACGTTCACTCAAAATCTCGTGCTTTGAATATCGTGAGTTTGAAGCCGACAGGATTCTTAGCAATGGCGAAGTTGAATGCATAAAACAACAAGACCTCAATTATAGGTGAGATGTAGAATTTTTAGATTTAAAGAACATGAAGCAAACATATACCATGAGTATTACTTGAACCGTCAACCGCTTCACAACGATGGATACTAAAGACGATAATGATGATAATGATCTTCAGCGTTCTATTGAGGAATATAAACAATTTTTTGTTGATAGCAAGCAATTAATTTTAACGGAGCACGTTGAGAAATTTGTAAACAATTACACGTTTTTGAAAGCCTACGCTGACATGCAACAAAAAGTCAGCAAGTTTGGTAAACATTATGTGAACTGTCCTTATGCTTATGATGATGCAGAATGCGGTCCCGATACTTGTGAATGTTACAGTGTTCATAGGAGATTGTGTGAAGTTAAAAGGCTTGTTCAATTTTATAAACGATTAACAAATAAATAAATTTTATTTTTCAATTATAACCACAATGTTTCATTTTGAATCTTAACACTAAAACAATGAATGAGTTATTCCATATCTTTAACATTTATCCAGGAATTATGTTCTTTTGAAAACCCCAACCACTTTACAAATGCTTTATTTCCCCTCCTTTTTAAAACTTTTTCCACAAGATAAAACGACGTATTTTTAGCTTTTTGCAGTTCAAGTTCATAAAATCCTCCTTCGATTGGATTTCCTTCATAATCTTCCAAAAGATATGTGACGGGGTTGGTTATTTGAATTTGACGAATTTTTAAAATCCCCGCTGTCCAGTTTGGTGTATATCCTTTTTCAAATATATGCTTGTATTTACTAATTCGTACATAGTCACCCACTTTATATTTCGATTTTCCCATTACTTTAATATTGTTGTACACGGTGGACAGAAGTGACAGTTCATTTTAGCTATTTACAGCAGAAGGAGCCATTTTTATTGTTCAATGTTTTTTGTTATTATACTCCTTGATCAAATCATCAACGAGACTAATCCACTTGTAATTTCCATTCATGCTAAACTCCTTCCACATCATGTTCTTCAGTGTACGATTGAATCGTTCAACAATTGACACCTTAAGAGAGTTATACGTGGAATAGTGGTTTATTTGATATTGTTCCATAATGTTTTTCAAATGTTTGTTGTAGAATTCTTTTCCGTCGTCTGTTTGCAAGTTTTTAGGAATGCGCCCCTGTTGAAGTATGTGTTCAATTGCGTTCGAAACTTCTTTACCGGTCTTCTTTTTGATAGAAACCGTCCACGCAAACTTAGAAAACGTGTCAATGATCGTAAGAAGGAAACGAAACCCTGTATTTTCGCTAGCATATGCTCCCATTTCAACTAAATCCGCTTGCCACAAATCATCCAAACCTTTTATAATAACACGCCGTCGCTTAAATTTTTTTCGAGCAGACGCGTGCAATTCGTTAATAACTTGTCGTTTGCTCATGATAAAAAAGACTAAGCTTGTTTACTTGTATTTTTAATTAATATATATATAAATTTTTATTAATATATATATAAATATATATATAACGTAACGTTGATTAAAACAACAACAACATTTTTATTATTATCGCAGTGAATCTGAATTTGCTTGTCTACATATGCCTTTAGCTTCTCAACATACGTATCAACGTAAACTTTTATTGTAGCATCACCATCATCTATGGGCGTGCCAAGATGCGTTAGTCATTTGAATTTAAGAATATAATCACTGTTCTCCGCTTTGTTGAATCCTACACCTGAAGGCCCCTGCGCACCTGGAACCCCCTGCGGACCTGGAACCCCCTGCGGACCTGAAACCCCCTGCGGACCTGGAACCCCCTGCGGACCTGGAGCCCCCTGCGGACCTGAAGGCCCTCGTTTGCCTCCACCTTCCTTTGAAAATCGACCAAATTTGTCAACACTAATTTTTTTGAAACAGCTGGTGATTTCTATCGTATTTATTCTATTATTTGCGCTTCTTTCAATTCTTCAATGATCGATATAATTTCGCTGTTATGATTATTGTGACCAGCTTGTTGCGATCCAATGAGTAACTGCAATCGACTCACTAATTCATTCGGATCATCCCAATATATGTAGTCTTTCTGTTTGTCGGATGTTTGCATTTGTCAACTCAGCATAGTTTGCACGACGCAATCTATGCTGACTGTACCACGTCCGATGCTAAAAATAGAACGCTTGAGGGAGAAACATGACGATCCGAGGAGAATAAAGCACTCTCGTGGTGGACGTCGACGCGAACGGCTGGACCTGACAGATCAGAAGTGTGATTAATATCCAATTAATTAACGTGTGTTCGCTGTAAAATGTACGCTTCCTTGCTATGAAAAGACTTAATCGCTTTGTGCCACGAACGTGGTTTGCGATTGCCGGAAATAAGTCAGACCTTATCCAGCGACTTATGGATATGGATTTGCCCGGTGCAAATAGCACGGAGGTTACAAATGAAGGCGATAGAATACAATTAGTGGACGCATCGAATGAAAATGGCGACGGAATCGCCGAAGCCACCGTGATCGAGAGTGACGTGAGTTCAAGAGAGCGCGCGTTCAGCGAGCGTGAACGTACTCTTCTTGAACGCGAAAGACTTTGTTCGAACAATCGGTTCGTCACGCGAAAACCAGCTTCTCAGTGCGGGACATTTCTGAAATGTTACCAGATTTTAATCCCGCCACTAAGGAATGGTCTGCTGAACAATTTGTAAAACGTGTGTGTCAACTGCAAGAAGTTTACTTGTGGGACGATAAACTAGTGTTGTTCGCTTCGCAAACAAAATTAAGCGGATACGCAAAAGTGTGGAATCATGGACAAGCGCACGTGTTCAGGAATTTCAATGAGTTTGCGAATAAGCTGGTAATCGACTTCCTAACCCGGGATGACGAAGCCGATGTGCATTTAAAACTAATGAACAATATTCGTGAAAAACACGAAAGTGTAGATGAGTATTATTTTAAAATGGTGTCAATCGGTCGTCGCGGGAAAGTGTCAGATGCAGCCGTAATAAAGTAAATTCGCCGCGGACTAAACTACCCAAGATTGCAAAATGCTTTTGCTGGCAGTGAATTTAATAACTTGAGAGAGTTTCATCTAGCTCTCAACCGATTCTTGGAAAATGAAGTCGTTGTGTCATCATCGGTACACAGACCAAGTGTAAAAACCAATATACCATCGGGTAAAGTTCAAAGTTGGTCTCAGGATAGAAATGTACGCGGTGCAAGTGCTGGTCCTACATGTTTCAATTGTCGACAACGCGGCCACTTAGCCGCAGCCTGCCCTTTGCCACAGCGACGTCCACGGTGCGATCATTGCCGTCGGAGCGGTCACCGAACAGAGGACTGTTTAGATAATGTGAGAAAGGTGGGGCAAACAACGCAACCAAATACACAGGTCCTGTAGGTCCCGGATGGATTGAAAAGGAGATAACCATCGAAGGACGGAAAGTTGTGACAATAATCGACTCGTTTAGTACTCGACTTCCTACTGACACATAAATTGCGCTTGGTGATAGGAGAAGATGTGTGTCATATTGAGGACGAAGTCGATAACATGAACAAATGGGGTGACGAAGTAAGAAAACAAGTTATCAAACTACTCGATGAATATAGCGACTGTTTCGCTGAGAAATTATCCAAAATTGGGAAATGTAGACTGGGACAGTTGAGTATTGATCTCACTGTAGAGAGAACGATATATTATAGACCTCATCGAGTTGCCTTTGCTAAATGGCCAATAGTCACAAATATCGTGAACGAATTGTTGGCCAATAATATTATCCAACGAAGTGAAAGCTCATTTGCTTCACCAGTTGTGCTCGTCAAGAAAGCCAATGCAGGAGATCGAATGTGCATTGATTACAGGGAGCTGAATTTGGTTACAAAGAAACGACGCTTCCTAATGCCCATTGTTGACGAAATTCTTGCCCAACTGGCCAGTGCTAAATTATTCACGATTTTAAATCTAATGTCTGGATATTATCAAATTGAAGTTGCTCCCGAGTCGCAAAAATACATCGCATTTATAACGCATGACGGTCATTTTGAGTTTTTATGCATGCCGTTGGGGTCGTCAATGGACCTGCCGTGTTCCAGGAAGTGATGCAGAAAATCGTTAACATGCTGCCACCTGGAGTTTTGATAGCGTTTATCGATGACCTATTGATACCTACAAAGATTTTGTTGAAGGATTGCAAAAATTGAGACAGGTGTTCGAGGTTCTTCGTTCCGTCGAAATAACTCTCCGTCGATCGAAATGTTGCTTCCTCGATGAAAGTATAACCTTTTTAGGACATCGTGTGAGTGCTGACACTATTTCACCTGGTGAGATAAAGGTTGCGGCTATTAAGGAGTTCCCAGCGCTATCAAATGTGAGTGACGTTCGTAGATTTCTCGGACTGACCGGCTTTTTCCGTAAATACATCGAGAAGTACGCCGAAATAGCAAGACCCACCAGTCGTCTTTTAGCGAAAAATGTCAAATTTTTATGGGGAAAGGAACAAGAATTTGCATTTAATGTTTTGAAGGAAAGACTTTCCAATCATCCAGTGCTGTGCTTATATGATGCAAGCAAGAGGCACGAAGTCCATACTGATGCTAGCTCCGTGGGTCTAGCTGGGGTGCTGTTTCAAGAGCAGAGCCCAGGTGAGCTCAAACCGGTATTTTATTACAGTCGGTGTTTCAGCGAGGCAGAGCGGAACTATCATTCCCATGAGCTTGAAGTCTTAGCAATTGTTGAATCATTAGACAGATTTCGAGTATATTTGCTTGGCAAGCAATTTCGAGTCATTACGGATTGTGCTGCTGTGACAACTACACGACAAAAGAAGCCTTTACCAACGAAGATAGCTCGTTGGTGGTTGAAATTGCAGAAGGACGATTTTGAGCTTGTACATCGTGCCGGAAACAAGGTTCAATATGTCGATGCATTAAGCCGTGCACCTGTTGGAGCCGCGAGAACTCCATTGGATGTCGGAGCGCAGACATTAACGGTAAATGTTATGGATAACGATTGGCTGGTGACGATGCAACAGCAGGATCCCCAATTGTTGGGAATAATCAAAATTCTGAGAGGAGAGACACCGTCGGACCAATAAGCACAGCTCCAAGTTGATTTTGTTCTGGAAACCAATCGACTGTGCCGAAAAGTCAAAACCGAATTAAAGTGGGTGGTGCCCAAGGCTGTAAGGTGGAGAGTTGTCAAAAGTGCACACGATGATCGTGGGCATTTTGGAGTCGAGAAAACGCTGGACCAAATAAGGAAATTATATTGGTTCAAACGGATGCGGAACTACGTGAAAAGCTACATATTTGCTTGCGTGGAATGTTGCTATTTTAAAAAGCCAGCAGGAAAATCGGAAAGAAAACTCTATGTTAGTGCAACCGTAGCAATTCCTTTCGATACGTTGCACGTTGATCATTTGGGACCTTTCCCGAGGAGTAATGGAGGATATACCCATGTCTTAGGAATAATGGATGCCTTTTTAAAATATATTGTTGTAAAGCCCGTTAGATCCACAAATTCAACAACGGTGATTAAAATCCTAAATGAATTGACTTGTTATTTTGGTCTACCCAAAAGGTTAATTTCGGACCGAGGAACTGCATTCACGTCGAAAATGTTCCGGAACTATTGTACGAACAATAGTATTGAGCACATTCTGAATGCCGTCAGAACGCTTCGGGCAAATGGACAGATTCAACGAGCTAATCAGTCGATTTTATTGTATTTGCGAACAATGAGTGATGACAAGCGGAAAAGGGACCAAAATCTTCGAGCTTTTGGAGACGTTGCACGAATTGGATCAGGGAGACCCAGTCGAAGTATCACATGAGGAAATCTCTGGGAAAATCGACAAGGAGAACCAAAAATGGAAGGAGCGCTACGATTCTTAGCGTAAACAACCCAAACAATTTGCGGTCAACGATTTGGATGTGATCGAGAACATTGCTACAGCTACTGGTGACTCCCGGAAACTTGAACCGAAATACAAGGGTCCTTATATCGTTAATAAAGTGCTGGATCGGGATCGATATCTAATTGGTGATCTCGAAGACTGTCAACAAAATCAACGATCATTTGAATCAGTTTACCATGCCGAACGAATGAAACCTTGGTGTTCGTTAGGGCCAGAAATCGAGAGCGACGAAGAATCGAGTGAAGACGAAGCAGATGAGGACGAAAACGACAGAAATGCAAGCACGCCTCGGGACGAGTCAAAACAGGATGGCCGAGCTGTCAACTCAGCATAGTTTGCACGACGCAATCTATGCTGACTGTATCACGTCCGATGCTAAAAAGAGAACTCTTGAGGGAGGAACATGACGAGTCGAGGAGAATAAAGCACTCTCGTGGTGGACGTCGACGCGAACGGCTGGACCTGACACATTTAACTATAATCTTTGTGTTTAGGTGTTTGTCATAGCCCTCTTCCTTCTTTGTTGTTGTTATTTAACAATTTCGAAATTATTTTTCTACATTTAAAGCTTCGGTTTCCATTTATTTGACTATTGCTGCCGTAAGAACGTCTGTAAGCATTAGTGTGCAGAAAAATACTTTTATAGTCTGCTAAATCTTCATTGGTATATAGTTTTTCATCTGGATACTTCATAAAAAGCAGCTCGTAAAAACCTCGAGTTCCTATGTAGGATTTCTCATTTACAAGTATTTGATTGCCGTTGATTACGAAATTCGAATTTCCTATTTTCCACTGCTCTCCATCATCATCATCATCCCTATTTATCCCATAAACACTGTCAATTGCAGACGGTTGATTTACATGAATATCTAGATATTGTCTAGGAATCTCCGGAAATTGGTTTTGCTTCATGTATTTTTCAAAATATTCTTGTCCTTGCGCAGTGGCAACATATTTACGAACATTTTTTGTAGAAGAAGAGTTGGATGTTGTGGCGGCGAGATTTCGTTTCAAGTTTGGTGTAGGAGTTTTAAAACTGTCTTCTTCTTCTTTTTGGTGACTATTTACCTCTTCTCGTATTGATGGAGGCTCTTCTTTAATTCCATTTTTTATGTGTTTATTATTTTGCAACAACTTGGCTCTTTTAACTAATTCTTTGAGAGGGCGCGTGATTGGTTTAAATGTTTCCTCTGGCTGAATCACTGTTTGATAGCTTTCAGCTGTTGATACTTTTTCCTTACCGAATTGGTTGTTGCTACAATATCACTGAGTAGCTGCGTCTGTTGCTTATCAGACATTGTTTGTTTCATTTTTTATGAAGACAACAGCAGCTGTTTGTCGTCAAATTTCGAAACGTCTCTACAATATCTTGAAAAAGTCTTTCAATAGGTTCTAATTTGAGTTTGAAATGGTTTTTGCTGTACCTGAATCGATTTGTGTCTTTTTTGAATTGTTTGGTACTGTCTTCACTGTTGCTGGACTGAAACCTTATTGAATTGTTATCAAACTGTATTGAACAGCTATCGAGCTGCATCAAGCTGGTAATCTGAATTGCTATTGAACTGCTTGGAACTGGTATTGAACTGCTTTGAGCAGGTATTGAACTGCTTTAACCAGGTATTGAACTGCCTTAAACAGGTATTGAACTGCTATAAACAGGTATAGAACTGCTTTGAACAGGTATTAAACTAGTAATGAACTGTTTTGAACAGGTATTGAACTGGTAATGAACTGATTTGAACTGCTTCGATGTTTTTATAGTATTATGAATACATCAAACCCCTTTCGATATCGACCCTTGTCTAAGGGACTGTCTTTATCAATTACACAGAACCCATATTTATCGCTCCAACATTTTCCACAGATGATTCTAAACTGATCGAAAGTCATGTCTGTGTTTACGTGATTATTGTAAATGTGTCTTAAATTCATATCATCCTGTTTGAATAAAATCAAAAAATTTGCATTATCTCGAATAAGGTGTTTCGGTATTCTCGTATAAGTTTGACATAGATAAAAACTATCAATATTATGATGTCTTCCCATACAGAAATATAATCGAACGTTATCTTGTTTCTCGTTGGCAATATCATCGAAAATGAAAACAGAGTTAGACTCAGCTTTATCTGGTGGAATCACTGCAGTATTGTTTGAAAATGTATAGAAGCCTAGGCCAGAAATAGGTTTTACAGCCTGCTTTAAAAGTTTATATTGGGATTGATGTAATGATTTCGAGTAGATGTAGATGTTTTCAAATTTAACGCCATTGGGATGTTTCAACAGGGATATCATAACGTTAGTTTTACCATAGTTAGAGGTACCCACAATTATAGCTCGAATACTATTAGGCAATAAATTGCTATGTTTATTTGTAAAGGATTCATTTGCAATGTTAACATTTTCCACCAATAACTTTTGGCGTTGTTGTATAAACCGCATCCTGATAACTAAACAGCAAACGTGTAAATGACTAGGTTTTAACGAAAGTTTTACAGTCGGCGATGAGTTGTTAAACAAGGTGTGTCCCTATACGCGATCAGTATAAAATGATTGATCATAAAAAGAAATGTACTAGTAGTACACGAAAAGCCGTGAGCGGAAGAGGGTTCATTAATACTCTAATTAATAAACTACCGATTGAACTGCATTTGCCTGGCTATCAATATTGTGGACTTGGCACGAAGCTTCAAGAACGACTTGCCTGAGGAAACGCCGGAATCAGTCCCCTTGACGAAGCGTGTAAAGAGCACGATATTGGTTATTCACAATTTAAAGAAACGAGCGACCGTCACAAACAAGATAAGATATTAACTGAAAAGGCGTGGCAACGCGTTAGATCGGCAGACGGAGGATTAGCCGAACGCACTAACGCGTTACTAGTAGCCAATATGATGAAATCTAAAGTAAAATTAGGAATGGGATTGAAAGATAAACCGAAATTTGGATCAGTTCTTTCCAAAGTCCGTAAAATCATTAAAAGGAAGAAACCCAACAGTATGAAGGCGAGTATTAAGGTAGCCTTAGCTGTTGCAAAAAATATTACAAAAGGACGGAAAAAAAGCTATCAAAACTCGAAGAATAATACCCATTCCTAAAGTTGGTGGAGTTTTGCCGTTCCTAATTCCTCTTTTCGCAGGATTATCTGCTATTGGTGCTTTATCAGGTGGAGCTGCGGGAATAGCTAAAGCAGTTAATGATGCTAATAATGCCAAAAATACATACATAGGAAAAAAAGCGACATAATCAGAAAATGGAGCAGAAAACATAAGGTCGAGGGTTACATTTCAAGCCGTACAGAAAAGGTTTAGGGTTGTATTGAAATCCTGCTCCAAAAAACCTTTAAAAACGCTACCCAAGAGAGCATTAAATGAGAATGATTTAAGAAAATTTGCAAGATTCTTACCAACCATCAGAAGGAAATTGCCATGCAAAACGAGTGTGGTATAGTAAATTTAGATTATATTCAGACTATCTGGGATCTAATATAAAATACAACTACAATACATATCAAAGCTATGACTCATACAACTGTGGACATTTATGTTTAAGATTTTTATACAAACGTTTGTAAATTGTCTAGTGCATTCATATAAATAAATACTTTACTAAAAAAAAACAATCATTGTGTTATATACTGCCATGGCACTAACATTAACTCTCAGTGGAAAAACATCCATTCTCACAACAGAGTATTTTCCACCTTTCGAATTACAAGATGGCTATGTGTGCGGACTTGTTGATTTTCAAACATATAATTCTATACCTTACGTGGATGAGAACAATAATTTATTACACATTGGAAAGCACGTTTTAGAAATACCCGTTGGATCATACGAAATCGATGATATTGAAAATTATCTATATAAACAGTTGGCGAAGATCAATGACAAAATAAATTTTTCAATACGTGCCAATAATAACACTTATACGTGATACGGATTGATTGCAACATAATTGGAAATTCTTATATTAATAATATTCCCTCGCATACAATCCACGAATTCTCACCTGAGGTTGGACCAGGCTATAAAATAGTGGAGGTTCCTAGTAATGTCATTTATTTGCCAGTAAACGTTAAACGAATAAGCACGCTAACTCTTAAGCTGATTGACCAAGACGGAGATCTAATAAACTTCAAGGGGGAAACAATAACTATCAGACTTCATTTGAAGCCGCAGAATGTTGTTATATAACGATGATAAATACCTGTCCAACAATGTAGATACAATCAGTTCAACCAGGAAAATCGATCGAGTAAGACCCCGACTAACATTACGAAATAAGCAGTTCTTGAAATTACTGAGGTTCAAATTAAACAAAAAATGAGTGAAATTCTGAACGTTACACGTAAAGTCAGCTATGACAATAGTATCTCGAGAATTGAATACCATAGCTACTCTCCATTTTTATCATCATTCAACTGCAGTGATGAAATTAGAATACCTCTACAACAGCAGGACTTGTGTATTTTGCCAAGTCAAAGCTTCATCTATATTGAAGGTGCTTTAATCAAATCAGATGGAACAACATCAACAGCAGATAAACTAACGAATAATAGCATCGCTTTTCTATTCGATGAGATTAGATATGAACTGAATGGAGTAGAAATCGATCGAAACAAGAATGTTGGAATAACATCGACACTGAAAAATTATGTATCACTTAGTGAAAATGAAAGTAAAATGCTTTATAATGCCGGTTGGTCGCCAGATGAATCTAATATGCCATCAAGTGGCTACTTTAACTTTTCTGTTCCGCTAAGAAAATTTTTGGGATTTGCCGAAAACTACAAGAAGATTATCGTAAATGCTTAACATGAGCTAATTATCATTAGATCTAGAAGCGATGAAAACGCATTTCTTTCGCCCAGTGTTGATGTATACATAAAAAAATTTAAACTACAATGGAAGGTGCCACACGTTACCGCAGATGGTTCTGAAAAATTGTCAATGTTGAAATATATTGAATCAGGACAAGCAATTCAAGTAAGTTTTCGAAATTGGGAACTGTACGAATATCCGGTTTTACCATCAACGACAGATCATGTATGGAATGTGAAAACTTCAAGCCAACTCGAAAAACCACGATATATTATTTTAGCGTTACAGACAAATCGAAGAAATCTCAAAAGTGAAGATGTCAGCAAATTTGATCATTGTGACTTAACCAATATCAAAATACATTTAAACTCCAAATCATATCCTTACGATGACGTTAATATAAAATTTACAGGTGATCGATTTGCTCTGCTTTATGATATGTACTGCAACTTTCAACAATCTTATTACGGGGTGCAAGCACAACCATTACTCTCACGAAACGGAAATAAGAATTCAGCACCAATTATAGTAATTGATTGTTCACGTCAAAATGAATCTTTAAAAGCAGGTTCAGTTGACATAAGGGTAGATATCAAAACATCTGTAGATGTGCCTGCCTTAACAGCAGCTTACTGCTTATTTCTTCATGATCGTGTAATAGAGTACAATCCTCTCACTAGTTCAGTTCAAAAACTTGTATAAAAAATAATTCTCTAATCAAATCGAATCATTCAATCATGGCGCCTTTCATCATTGACATGCAAGGATTTAGAGGATACAACAACAACGCCTTTATCATCAAAGAATTATCTATCTTGGATGTGAACAAGGATTTTCATCGACATTTTTTACTGAAACCCCCCTTCAGCATTACATTACTTTCGAAAGAACTGCAGTTTCAAGCCAATTGGCTATACGAACATCATCACGGTTTGCAATGGGAAATTGGAAATACAACGTTTACGGAAATGAAAGAATATCTATGTCAAAACATGAAGGGTGCCTCAATATATTTGAAAGGCTCGGAGAAAAAACACTGGCTTGGTAGTTTACTGGGGAACACTACCATGGTTTGCAATTTGGACGACTGTTGCTGTCCTAGTCTAAAAACACTGAAAAAGAAGTATCCTAAAATATCAACCTGCACTTTACACGATGGATGTTGTGCGAAACAAAACGCATTCCTTCTGAAAAATTTTATTATAAAAGAAAATCTAATTGAATAAAAAACACTTTGATTTAACCGAAATAATTTTTTTATTTAAATAAGTTTTTAAAATACATTTGAATTGATGACTGTTTCATGAAACTGCAAGTCTTTAGAATCATGACTGCTGCAGCTCAACGATAACTTTGCGGCATTGAAGTCCTCCATAACCTTATCGCTGCATTTTTGGTAACGACCAGGTAGAAATAGCCTCATGATATTGTTTAGGTCTACAACAATAGCTTCGCCGTACCTTCAAGACAAAATAAAATAAAATGAAATGAAAGAAAAATATCAATATTATTTCATTTACGAAGCTCTGTCTTACCTCGTTTCCATTCTTTCCGCAGCTGTAATGCGGTATCGTTTTCCAATCTCCAATTCGGAAATTTTTGTAAATTCCAGGGGTTTGCAGCTAAGTAGTTTGTTTAATGAATCCATACTTTTTCGCAGGCGATATTGTCACTTGTAACAAAATCTTTTCACAAGCTCAACTATTTATATTAATTTCTTATCAGTAGCAGTAGTAGTGGTGAAATTTTCTGGAACGGATAAAGTTTTCCGCAACAATCCCAAATGTTATTTTATATGGCAGAGAAGAAAAAAAACATCCGGTCGCATGTTTCGCTTATCGTAAATAGAAAAACACCAAGAATATTAAACTTTCCTAATCAGTAGCTAACAGGCCTCATTCTTATCGCTGTCAACTATTTCAAGTGGTCTTCATACATTCCCTTATTATCAGCCGTTCGTTCTCAAAAAAAAAACCTACACGCTATTCAAATTCCAACGTCTAATCATTTAAAATAGCCTTCACTCAATCTCTTATCAACAACCGTTCGTACGTAAAATATTGAAATTCCCGAAACAAGATCTAACTTGTATTTTTAGCATGTCTCATTCTTATTTCAGCCAACTATTTCAAATGGGCTTCATACATTCCCAGAGAAAACATCCGGTCGCATGTTTCGATTATCGTAAAAAGGAAAACCACCACATTTTTCCTGTAATGCCTACCACCACACCCACACACACACACAGTGCTTTCCCCTATGAAATTTAAGAAGAAAACATTTTTTATATTCATATATATATATATATATATAATATTTTATTTTAACTATGTATAAAATGCTTTTCTTTCAATTTCTGCAAAGATAGTTGACTTGAAAAATATTGGGGAACACCGTTTAAACTACTTAAAAAATCACTTAAAATTAATAAAATGAAAAAAACTTTTTTCCTATTAATATGAGTTTTGAAACTCATAAATGATGACCCAAAACTTTCCTCGTGATAGATGTCTGTATCGTAGCATTCTGCCATCCCCTCGATGTAGGTACCCACCGCCTCCTGTACCTCGGTGTTGAACACCAGCTTTGGTCCGACGCCTGGAAATATTAAAAAAAAAAGGTTTATAAAAAAATTACCTTTGAGTACTACATGATACTCGTCTTCAATCCTGTTTTGAACGCAATGTATGAATTCATTGCTGAATACAAGTTCCGCCACAGCTATTTCCTCACAAAATAATGCTTCCATTGTTGATCTTTCGTTCAGAATTCGTTTAAAAACTTAATTTTAATTCAATAAACTCAGTTTCTTTTATATCAAAAAAGTTTACACTCCGCACTATTCATATCAGAGTTTTTTTTCACACTTATCAATAAATTCTATCAAAACTAGCAACCCACAATATACAATTCTATAATCATTCAATTTTACTGACCATATCAAAAATTATCAGCATGAGAATTCGCATTTAAAACCGCACAATAACATGGATATTATTTTCTTTTTACATCTCTTGTTTCCCATTATCAACCATTCATTCCAAAAATTCTTATCCGTTTATATGGCAGAAAAAACATCCGGTCGCATGTTTCGATCATGGTTTTTAATATAACACCAAGAATATTAAAATTTCCTAATCAGTAGTTAACATTCTTATCGAAGCCAACTATTTCAAATGGTCTTCATACATTCTCAGAGAAAACATCCGGTCCTTCAAAAAATTCTTACACGCTATTCAAATCCCAACGTCTAATCATTTAAAATAGCCTTCACTCAAGCTCTTATCAACAGCGGTTCGTACGCAAGAATAATAAAATTTTCTAATCAAGATCTAGCTTGTATTTTTAGCATGTCTCATTCTTATCTCAGTCAACACGTTTGGACTAGTTTCTAACATATGTGCATCGCACGGCCAAGATATTTTCGTTATCGAATTTTTAATTTTGAAATGTCTGTAAAATATTCGAACCCTATAAAAGAGATTACGCAACCGGCACCAATAAAAGCTCACCTCCGCAAGCGATAAGAAATGGAGCCAGCTGCTATTTTAAAAACACATCTCACCTATTCATCAGCATGACTCACCGCGGTTGGGAGTCACCCTTGACCTTTGACCCTTTGACCTTTGACCTTCCACCTTTGGCCCTTGACCTTTGACCCTTGACCCTCGATCCTTGACCTTTGATACTTGACTTCTTATCTCACCTATTCATCAGCATGACTCATCGCGGTTGGGAAACACCTGGCCGTGGGAAACACCTGCCCGTGGGAAAAAGTTTAGGTCACGAGGGGACATGCGGGGAGGTGGAAAAAAGTGGTATTGAACCGCTACATCCATACTACTCCGGCTGTCTGCAAACCTGGCCACCTGCAAACCCGGCTGCCTGCAAACCCGGCTGTCTGCAAACCCGGCTGACTGCAAACCCGGTTGCCTGGAAACCAAGATGTCTGCAAACCCGGCTGCCTGTAAACACGGCAGTCTGCAAACTCGGCTTCCTGCAAACCCAGCTGTCTACAAACCCAGCTGCCTCTAAACCTGGCTGACTCAATACCCGGTTGCCTGCAAACCCAGCTGTCTACAAACCCGGCAGTCTGCAAACCCGGCAGCCTCCAAACCCGGCTGCCTGCAAACCCGGCTGTCTGCAAACCCGGCTGCCTAAAAACCCTGCTGTCTGCAAACCCGGCAGCCTGCAAATCCGGCTGCCTGTAAACCCAGATGTCTACAAACTCGGCTGCCTAAAAACCCTGCTGTCTGCAAACCCGGCAGCCTGCAAATCCAGCTGCCTGTAAACCCAGATGTCTGCAAACCCGGCTGCCTGTAAACACGGCAGTCAGCAAACTCGGCTTCCTGCAAACACAGCTGTCTACAAACCCAGCTGCCTCTAAACCTGGCTGACTCAATACCCGGTTGCCTGCAAACCCAGCTGTCTGCAAACCCTGCTGATTGCAAACCCGGCTGTCTGCAAACACGGCAGCCTGCAAACCCGGCTGCCTGCAATCCCAGCTGTCTGCAAACCCTACTGTTTGCAAACCCGTCTGTCTGCAAACACGGCAGTCTGGAAACTCGGCTTCCAGCAAACCCAGCTGTCTGCAAACCCAGCTGCCTGTAAACTCGGTTGCCTGCCAACCCAGCTGGCTGTAAACCCGGCTGCCTCTGAACCCGGCAGTCTGCAAACCGGGCTGCCTGCAAACCCAGCTGCCTGCAAACCCGGCAGCATGCAAACCCGGCTGCCTGCAAACCAGGCTGTCTGTGAAACCAATAGTCTGCAAACCCGGCTGTCTGCACACCCGGCTGCCTTCAAACCCAGCTGCCTACAAACCCAGCTGCCTTTAAACCCAGCTGCCTGTAAGTCCGGCTGCCTCCAAACTCGGCTGTCTGCAAACCAGGCTGCCTGCAAACACGGTTGCCTGCCAACCCAGCTGGCTGTAAACCCGGCTGCCTCCAAACCCGGCTGCCTTCAAACCCAGCTGCCTACAAACCCAGCTGCCTTTAAACCCAGCTGCCTGTAAACCCGGCTGCCTCAAAACTCGGCTGTCTGCAAACCCGGCTGCCTGTAAACCTAGCTGACTCAATACCCTGTTGCCTGCAAACCCAGCTGTCTGCAAACTCGGCTGTCTGCAAACTCGGCTTCTTGCAAACCCAGCTGTCTGCAAACACGGCTGCCTGCAAATCATGCTGCCTGTAAACCCAGCTGTCTGCAAACACGGCTGCTTGCAAACCCGGCTTCCTGCAAACCCAGCTGTCTTCAAATCCGGCTGTCTGGAAACCCGGCTGTTTGCAAACGCAGCTGTCTGGAAACCCGGATGCTTGCAAACCCGGCAGGCTGCATACCCGGCAGCCTGCAAACCTTGCAGCCTGCATACCCGCCTGCCTGCAAACCCACCTGCCTATAAACCCAGCTGTCTGCAAACCCGGCTGTCTGCAAACCCGGCTGCCTGCAAACACAGCTGTCTGCCAACCCGGCTGCTTGCAAACCTGGCTGTTTTCAAACCCAGCTGCCTGCAAACCCAGCTTTCTGTAAACCCAGCTGCCTGCAAACCCGGCAGAATGCAAACCCAGCTGTCTGTAAGCACGGCTGCTTCCAAACCCGACAGTCTGCAAACCCGGTTGGCTGCCAACCCAGCTGCCTGCAAACCCAGCCGCCTGCACACCCAGCTGCCTGTAAACCCGGCTGCCTGCAAACCCAGCTGCCTGCAAACCCAGATGCCTTTAAACCCGGCAGCCTGCAAACCCGGAAGCCTGCGAACGCGGCAGCCTGCAAAGCCGGCAGCCGTCAAACCCGGCTGCCTGTAAACCCGGCAGCCTGCATTCCCCGCAGCCAGCAAACCCAACAGCCTGCAAACCCACAGCCTGCAAACCCGGCTAACTGTAAACCCGGCTGGCTGTAAACCCGGCTGACTGCATACCCGGTTGCCTGCATACCCGGCAACCTGCAAACCCAGCTGCCTGCAAATCCAGCTGTCTGCAAACACGGCTGTTTGCAAACCCGGCTGTCTGCGAACACGGTTGCCTGCCAACCCAGCTGGCTGTAAACCCGGCTGTTTGCAAACCCGGCTGTCTGGAAACTCGGCTGTCTGCAAACGCAGCGTTCTGGAAACCCGGCTGCTTGCAAACCCGGCTGCCTGCAAACTCAGCTGTCTGCAAACCCGGCTTTCAGCAAACCCGGCTGCCTGCAAACCCAGCTGCCTTCAAACCCAGCTGCCTACAAACCCAGCTGCCTTTAAACCCAGCTGCCTCTAAACCCGGCTGCCTCCAAACTCGGCTGTCTGCAAACCCGGCTGCCTGCAAACACGGTTGCCTGCCAACCCAGCTGGCTGTAAACCCGGCTGCCTCCAAACCCGGCTGCCTTCAAACCCAGCTGCCTACAAACCCAGCTGCCTTTAAACCCAGCTGCCTGTAAACCCGGCTGCCTCAAAACTCGGCTGTCTGCAAACCCGGCTGCCTGTAAACCTAGCTGACTCAATACCCTGTTGCCTGCAAACCCAGCTGTCTGCAAACCCGGCTGTCTGCAAACTCGGCTTCTTGCAAACCCAGCTGTCTGCAAACACGGCTGCCTGCAAATCATGCTGCCTGTAAACCCAGCTGTCTGCAAACACGGCTGCTTGCAAACCCGGCTTCCTGCAAACCCAGCTGTCTTCAAATCCGGCTGTCTGGAAACCCGGCTAATTGCAAACGCAGCTGCCTGCAAACCCGGATTCCTGCAAACCCGGCTGCCTGCAAACCCGGCAGTCTGCAAACCCGGCAGTCTGCAAACCCGCCTGCCTGCAAACCCGCCTGCCTGTAAACCCAGCTGTCTGCAAACCCGGCTGTCTGCAAACCCGGCTGCATGCGAACACAGCTGTCTGCCAACCCGGCTGCTTGCAAACCTGGCTGCCTTCGAACCCAGCTGCCTGCAAACCCAGCTTTCTGTAAACCCGGCTGCCTGCAAACCCGGCAGAATGCAAACCCAGCTGTCTGTAAGCACGGCTGCTTCCAAACCCGGCAGTCTGCAAACCCGGATGGCTGCCAACCCAGCTGCCTGCAAACCCAGCCGCCTGCACACCCAGCTGCCTGTAAACCCGGCTGGCTGCAAACCCGGCAGCATGCAAACCCAGCTGTCTGTAAGCCCGGCTGCTTCCAAACCCGTCAGTCTGCAAACCCGGCTGCCTGCAAACCCAGCTGCCTGCAAACCCAGATGCCTTTAAACCCGGCAGCCTGCGAACGCGGCAGCCTGCAAACCCGGCAGCCTGCATTCCCCGCAGCCTGCAAACCCAGCAGCCTGCAAACCCGGCAGCCTTCAAACCCGGCTAACTGTAAACCCGGCTGGCTGTAAAGCCGGCTGACTGCATACCCGGTTGCCTGCAAACCAAGCTGCCTGCAAACCCAGATGCCTTTAAACCCAGCAGCCTGCATACCCGGCAGCCTGCACACCCGGCTGTCTGCAAACCCGGGTGCCTGTAAACCCGGCTGCCTGCAAACCCGGCTGCCTGCAAACCAGGCTGTCTGTGGAACCAGCAGTCTGCAAAAACGACTGTCTGCACACCCGGCTGCCTGCAAACCCAGCTGCCTGCAAACCCAGCTGCGTGCAAACCCAGCAGCTTGTAAACCCGGCTGCCTGCAAATCCGGCAGCATGCAAACCCAGCTGTCTGGAAACCCGATTGCCTGCAGACACGGCTGCCTGCAAACCCGGATGCCTGCGAACCCGGATGCCTGTAAACCCAGCTGTCTGCAAACCCGGCTGCCTGTAAATCCAGCTGTTTGCAAACCCGGCTGTCTGGAAACCCGGCTGTCTGCAAACGCAGCGTTCTGGAAACCCGGCTGCTTGCAAACCCGGCTGCCTGCAAACCCAGCTGTCTGCAAACCCGGCTTTCAGCAAACCCGGCTGCCTGCAAACCTGGCTGCCTGTAAACCCACCTGTCTGCAAACCCAACTGTGTGCAAACCCGGTTGCTTGCAAACCCGGAAGCCTGTGAACCCGGCAGCCTGCAAAGCCGGTAGCCTGCAAAGCCGGCAGCCTGCAAACCCGGCTGCCTGTAAGCCCGGCAGCCTGCATTCCCCGCAGCCAGCAAACCCAACAGCCTGCAAACCCGGCAGTCTGCAAACCCGGCTAACTGTAAACCGGGCTGGCTGTAAACCCGTCTGACTGCATACCCGGTTGCCTGCATACCCGGCAGCCTGCAAACCCGGCTGCCTGCAAACCCAGCTGTCTGCAAACACGGCTGTTTGCAAACCCGGCTGTCTGCGAAACCAGCAGGCTGCATACCCGGCAGCCTGCATGCCCGGAAGCCTGCATACCCGGCAGCCTGCACACACGGCTGCCTGTAAACCCGGGTTTCTGTAAACCCGGCTGCCTGCAAACCAGGCTGTCTGTGGAACCAGCAGTCTGCAAAAACGGCTGACTGCACACCCGGCTGCCGTCAAACCAAGCTGCCTGCAAACCCAGATGCCTTTAAACCCGGCAGCTTGTAAACCCGGCTGCCTGCAAATCCGGCAGCATGCAAACCCAGCTGTCTGGAAACCCGACTGCCTGCAAACCCGGCTGCCTGCAAACCCGTTTGCCTGTAAACCCGGCAGCCTGCATTCCCCGCAGCCTGCAAACCCAGCAGCCTGCAAACCCGGCAGCCTGCAAACCCGGCTAACTGTAATCCCGGCTGGCTGTAAACCCGGCTGACTGCATACCCGGTTGCCTGCAAACCCAGCTGCCTGCAAACCCAGATGCCTTTAAACCCAGCAGCCTGCATACCCGGCAGCCTGCACACCCGGCTGTCTGCAAACCCGGGTGCCTGTAAACCCGGCTTCCTGCAAACCAGGCTGTCTGTGGAACCAGCAGTCTGCAAAAACGGCTGTCTCCACACCCAGCTGCCTGCCAACCAAGCTGCCTGCAAACCCAGCTGCCTGCAAACCCAGCAGCTTGTAAACCCGGCTGCCTGCAAACCCACCTGTCTGCAAACCCAGCTGTCTGTAAACCCGGCTGCTTGCGAACCCAGCTGTGTGCAAACCCGGTTGCTTGCAAATCCGGATGCCTGAAAACCCAGCTGTTTGCAAACCCGGCTGTCTGCCAACCCGGCTGCTTGCAAACCTGGCTGCCTTCAAACCCAGCTGCCTGCAAACCCAGCTTTCTGTAAACCCGGCTGCCTGCAAACCCGGCAGAATGCAAACCCAGCTGTCTGTTAGCACGGCTGCTTCCAAACCCGGCAGTCTGGAAACCCGGTTGGCTGCCAACCCAGCTGCCTGCAAACCCAGCTGCCTGCAAACCCAGCTGCCTGTAAACCCGGCTGCCTTCAAACCGGCTGCCTGTAAACCCAGCTGCCTGCAAACCTGGCAGTCTGCAAACCCGGCTGACTGCAAACCCGGTTGCCTGCAAACCCGGCAGCCTGCTAACCCGGCAGCCTGCAAACCCGACAGCCTGCAAACCCGGCTGCCTGTAAACCCGGCTGCCTGTAAACCCAGCTGTCTGCAAAGCCGGCTGTCTGCAAACTCGGTTGCCTGCCAACCCAGCTGCGTGCAAACCCAGCTTCGCGCAAACCCAGCTGCCTGCAAAACTGGCTGCCCGCAAACCCGGCAGTCTGCAAACCCGGCAGCCTGCATACCCGGCAGATTGCAAACCCGGCAACCTGCATACTCCGCAGCCAGCAAACACGGCAGCCTGCAAACCCGGCTAACTGTAAACCCAACTGCCTGTAAACCCAGCTGTCTGCAAACCCGGCTGTCTGCAAACCCGGCTTCCTGCAAACCCAGCTTTCTGCAAACCCGGTTGCCTGCAAACCCAGCTGTTTGCAAACCCGGCTGTTTGCAAACCTGGCAGGCTGCATACCCGGCAGCCTGCAAACCTGGCAGCCTGCATACCTGGCAGTCTGCAAACCCGGCTGCCTACAAACCCGGCTGTCTGCAAACCTGGCTGTCTGTAAACCTGGCTGACTGTAAACCTGATTGCCTGCAAACCCGGCTGCCTTCAAACCCAGCTGCCTGCAAACCCGTGTGCCTGTAAAACCGGCTGCCTGCAAACCCAGCTGTCTGCAAACCCGGCTGCCTGCAAACCCACCTGCCTGCAAACCCAGATGCCTTTAAACCCGGCAGCCTGCAAACCCGGCAGCCTGCAAACCCGACAGCCTGCAAATCCGGCAGCCTGCAAACCTGGCAGCCTGCAAACCCGGCAGCCTGCAAACCTGGCTGCCTGTAAACGCGGCTAACTGTACACCCGCCTGGCCGTAAACCCAGCAGCCTGCATACCCGGCAGCCTGCACACCCGGCTGCCTGCAAACTCGGCTGCCTGCAAACCTAGCTGTCTGCAAACCCAGCAGGCTGCATACCCGGCAGCCTGCACACCCGGCTGCCTGCAAATCCGGGTGCCTGTAAACCCGGCTGCCTGCAAACCAGGCTGTCTGAGGAACCAGCAGTCTGTAAAAACGGCTGTCTGTAAACCCAGCTGCCTTTTAAACCCAGCTGTCTGTAAACCCGGCTGCCTCCAAACCTTGCAGTCTGTAAACCCGGCTGCCTGCCAACCCAGCTGCCTGCAAACCCAGCTGCCTGCAAACCCAGCTGCTTGTAAACCCGGCTGCCTGCAAATCCGGCAGAATGCAAACCCAGCTGTCTGGAAACCCGGCTGCCTGCAAACCCGGCTGCCTGCAAACCGGGATTCCTGCGAACCCGGATGCCTGTAAACCCAGCTGTCTGCAAACCCGGCTGCCTGTAAACCCAGCTGTTTGCAAACCCGGCTGTCTGGAAACCCGGCTGTCTGCAAACGCAGCGTTCTGGGAACCCGGCTGCTTGCAAACCCGGATGCTTCCAAACACAGCTGTCTGCAAACCCGGCTTTCAGCAAACCCGGCTGCCTGCAAACCTTTCTGCCTGTGAACTCGGCAGCCTGCATTCCCCGCAGCCTGCAAACCCAGCAGCCTGCAAACCCGGCAGCCTGCAAACCCGGCTAACTGTAAACCCGGCTGGCTGTAAACCCGGCTGACTGCATACCCGGTTGCCCGCATACCCGCCAGCCTGCAAACCCGGCTGCCTGCAAAACCCAGCTGTCTGCAAACCCAGCTGCTTGCAAGCACTGCTTCCTGCAAACCCGGCTGTCTCCAAAATCGGCTGCCTGCACACGGGGCAGTCTGCAAACCTGGCTGTCTGCAAACTATGTGGCCTGCAAACCCAGCTGCCTGCAAACCCAGCTGTCTGGAAACCCGGCTGCCTACAAACCCGGCTGCCTGCAAACTTGGATGCCTGCAAACCTGGTTGCCTGCAAACCAGGCTGTCTGTGGAACCAGCAGTCTGCAAACCCGGCTCTCTGCACACCCGGCTGCCTTCAAAGCAAGCTGCCTGCAAACCCAGCTACCTTTAAACCCAGCTGTCTGTAAGCCCGGCTGCCTCCAAACCCGGCAGTCTGCAAACCCGGTTGGCTGCCAACCCAGCTGGCTGCAAACCCAGCTGCCTGTAAACTCGGCTGGCTGCAAACCCGGCTGCCTGTAAACCCAGCTGCCTGCAAACCTGCCAGTCTGCAAACCCAGCAGCCTGCAAACCCGGTAGCCTGCAAATCCGGCTTCCTGTAAACCCAGCTGTCTGCAAAGCCGGCTGTCTGCAAACTCGGTTGCCTGCCAAACCAGCTGTTTGCAAGCCGGCTGTCTGGAAACCCGGCTGTCTGCAAACGCAGCGTTCTGGAAACCCGGCTGCTTGCAAACCCGGCTGCCTGCAAACCCAGCTGTCTGCAAACCCGGCTTTCAGCAAACCCGGCTGCCTGTAAGCCCACCTGTCTGTAAACCCAGCTGTGTGTAAACCCGGCTGCCAGCAAACCCAGCTGCCTGCAAACCCGGCTGGCTGTAAACCCGGGTGCCTGCAAACCCGGCTGCCTACAAAATCGGCTGCCAGCAGACCCGGCAGTCTGCAAACCTGACTGTCTGTAAACCCAGTTGCCTGCAAACCCAGATGCCTTTAAACCCGGCAGCCTGCAAACCCGGCAGCCTGCAAACCCAGCAGCCTGCAAACCCGGCAGCCTGCAAACCCGGCTGCCTGTAAACCCGCCTGCCTGCATTCCCCGCAGCCTGCAAACCCAGCAACCTGCAAACCCGGCAGGCTGCAAACCCGGCTAACTGTAAACCCGGCTGGCTGTAAACCCGGCTGACTGCATACCCGGTTGCCTGCATACCCGGCAGCCTGAAAACCCGGCTGCCTGTAAACCCAGCAGCCTGCGAACCCGGCTGTTTGCAAACCCGGCTGTCTGTGAACCCAGCAGGCTGCAAACCCAGCTGCCTGCAAATCCAGCTGCTTGTAAACCCGGCTGCCTGCAAATACGGCAGCATGCAAACCCAGCTGTCTGGAAACCCGGCTGCCTGCAAACCCGGCTGCCTGCAAACCCGGATGCCTGCGAACCCGGATGCCTGCAAACCCAGCTGTCTGCCAACCCGGCTGCCTGTAAACCCCTCTGTTTGCAAACCCGGCTGTCTGGAAACCCAGCTGTTTGCAAGCCGGCTGTCTGGAAACCCGGCTGTCTGCAAACGCAGCGTTCTGGAAACCCGGCTGCTTGCAAACCCGGCTGCCTGTAAACCCACCTGTCTGCAAACCCAGCTGTCTGTAAACCCGGCTGCTTGCGATTCCAGCTGTGTGCAAACCCGGTTGCTTGCAAACCCGGATGCCTGCAAACCCAGCTGTTTGCAGACCCGGCTGTCTTTAAACCCGGCTGCTTTCAAATCTGCTGCCTGTGAACCCAGCTGTCTGCAAACCCGGCTGTCTGCAAACCCGGCTGTCTGCAAACCCAGCTGTCTGCAAACCCAGCTGTCTGGAGACCCAGCTGCTTGCAAGCACTGCTTCCTGCAAACCCGGCTGTCTCCAAAATCGGCTGCCTGCACACGGGGCAGTCTGCAAACCTGGCTGTCTGCAAACTATGTGGCCTGCAAACCCAGCTGCCTGCAAACCCAGCTGTTTAGAAACCCGGCTGCCTACAAACCCGGCTGCCTGCAAACTTGGATGCCTGCAAACCTGGTTGCCTGCAAACCAGGCTGTCTGTGGAACCAGCAGTCTGCAAACCCGGCTCTCTGCACACCCGGTTGGCTGCCAACCCAGCTGGCTGCAAACCCAGCTGCCTGTAAACTCGGCTGCCTGCAAACCCGGCTGCCTGTAAACCCAGCTGCCTGCAAGCCTGGCATCCTGTGGAACTAGCAGTCTGCAAAAACGGCTGCCTGCAAACCCGGATGCCTGTAAACCCGGCTGCCTGCAAATCAGGCTGTCTGCAAACTCGGTTGCCTGCCAAACCAGCTGCGTGCAAACCCAGCTACCCGCAAACCCAGCTGCCTGCAAAACTGGCTGCCCGCAAACCCGGCAGTCTGCAAACCCGGCTGACTGCAAACCCGGTTGCCTGCTAACACGGCTGCCTGCTAACCTGGCTGTTTGCAATTCCGGCTGTCTGCAAACCCGGCAGCCTGCAAACCCGGCAGCCTGCAAACCCGGCTGTCTGCAAACCCGGCTGCCTGCAAACCCAGCTGTCTGCAAACGCAGCAGCCTGCATACCCGGCAGCCTGCACACCCGGCTGCCTGCAAACCCGGGTGCCTGTAAACCCGGCTGCCTGCAAATCAGGCTGTCTGTGGAACTAGCAGTCTGCAAAAACGGCTGCCTGCAAACCCGGATGCCTGCGAACCCGGATGCCTGCAAACCCAGCTGTCTGCAAACCCGGCTGCCATTGAACCCAGCTGTTTGCAAAGCCGGCTGTCTGGAAACCCGGCTGTCTGCAAACGCAGCGTTCTGCAAACCCGGCTGTCTGCAAACCCGGCTGCCTGCAAACCCAGCTGTCTGCAAACCCGGATTTCAGCAAACCCGGCTGCCTGCAAACCCGGCTGCCTGTAAACCCACCTGTCTGCAAACCCGGCTGTCTGTAAACCCTGCTGCTTGTAAACCCACTTGTCTGCAAACCCGGATACCTGCAAACCCAGCTGTTTGCAAACCCCGCTGTCTGTAAACCCGGCTGCTTTCAAATCTGCTGCCTGTGAACCCAGCTGTCTGCAAACCCGACTGTCTGCAAACCCGGCTGTCTGCAAACCCGGCTGTCTGCAAAAACGGCTGTCTGTAAACCCAGCTGCTTGCAGGCACGGCTGCCGGCAAACCCGGCTGTCTCCAAAATCGGCTGCCTGCAAACGGGGCAGTCTGCAAACCTGGATGTCTGCAAACCCTGTGGCCTGCAAACCCGGCTGCCTGCAAACCCAGCTGTCTGGAAATTTGGCTGCCTACAAAGCCGGCTGCCTGCAAACCCGGATGCCTGCAAACCCGGTTGCCTGCAAACCAGGCTGTCTGTGGAACCAGCAGTCTCCAAACGTTGCTCTCTGCACACCGGGCTGCCTTCAAACCAAGCTGCCTGCAAACCCAGCTGCCTTTAAAACCAGCTATCTGTAAGCCCGGCTGCCTCCAAACCCGGCAGTCTGCAAACCCGGTTGGCTGCCAACCCAGCTGCCTGCAAACCCAGCTGCCTGCAAACCCAGCTGCCTGCAAACCCAGCTGCCTGTAAACCCGGCTGACTGCGAACCCGGTTGCCTGCAAACCCGGCAGCCTGCAAACCCGGCAACCTGCAAACCCGGCTGCCTGTAAACCCGGCTGCCTGTAAACACAGCTGTCTGCAAAGCCGGCTGTCTGCAAACTCGGTTGCATGCCAACCCAGCTGCATGCAAACCCAGCTACCCGCAAACCCAGCTGCCTGGAAACCCGGCTGCCTACAAACCCGGCAGCATGCAAACCCAGCTGTCTGGAAACGCGGCTGCCTGCAAAGCCAGCTGCCTGCAAACCCGCATGTCTGCAAACCCGGATGCCTGCAAACCAGGCTGTCTGTGGAACCAGTAGCCCGCATACCCAGCTGCCTGCAAACCTGGCTGCCTGTAAAACCAGCTTGCTGCAAGCACGGCTGCCTGCAAACCCAGCTGTCTGCAAACCCGGCTGGCTGTAAGCCCGCCTGTCTGCAAATCTGGCTGCCTACAAAACCAGCTGCCCGCAAACCCGGCAGTCTGCAAACTCGGCTGACTGCAAACCCAGCTGTCTGGAAACCCAGCTGTCTGCAAACCCGCCTTTCTACAAACCCGGCTGCCTGTAAACCCAGGTGTATGCAAACCCGGCTGGCTTTAATTCCGGCTGCCTGCAAACCCAGCTATCTGCAAACCCGCCTTTCTGCAAACTTGGCTGCCTGAAAACCCAGCTGCCTGCAAACATGGCTGGCTGTAAACCCGGCTGACTGCATATACGGTTGCCTGCAAAAACAGCTGCCTGCAAACCCAGCTGCCTGCAAACCCGGAAGCCAGCATACCCGGCAGCCTGCAAACTCAGCTGTCTAAAAACCCGGCTGGCTGTAAACCCGGCTGACTGCATACCCGGTTGACTGCAAACCCGGCTGCCTTCAACCCCAGCTGCCTGCAAGCCCGGCTGTTTATAACTCACTTGTCTGGAAACCCGGCTGCTTGCAAACCCAGCTACCTGCAAACCCGGCTGCCTACAAAATCGGCTGCCTGCACACCCGGCTGTGTGCAAACCTGGCTGTCTGCAAGCCCAGTTGCTTGCAAACCCGGCTGCCTGCAAACCCGGCTGCCTGTAAACCCGGCTGTCTAGAAACTCGGCTGTCTGCAAACCTGGCTGCCTGCATACCCGGCAGCCTGCAAACCAGGTTGTCTGTGGAACCAGCATTCTGCAAACTCGGCTGTCTACACGCCCGGCTGCAGTCAAACCCAGCTGCCTGCAAACCCAGCTGCCTTTGAACCCAGCTGTCTGTAAACCCGGCTGCCAGCAAACCCGGCTGTCTGCAAACCCAGCTGTCTGCAAACCGGGCTGTCTGCAAACCCGGCTGCTTCCAAACCCGGCAGCCTGCAAACCCAGCTGCTTGCAAACCCGGCTGCCTTTAAACCCAGCTGGCTCCAAACCCAGCTGGCTGCGAACCCAGTTGTCTGCAAACCCATCTATATGGAAACCCGGCTGCTTGCAAACCCGGCTGCTTGCAAACCCGGTTGCCTTTAAACCCGGCTACCTGCAAACCCGGATGAATTCAAACCCGGCAGCCTGCAAACCTGGCTTCCTGCAAACCCGGCTGCTTTCAAACCCGGCTTCTTGAAAATCCGGATGCCTGCGAACCCGGCTGCTTCGAAACCCGGTTGTCGTCAAACCCTGCTGCACGCAAACCCAGTTGTAATTAAACCCGGCTGCCAGCAAATCCGGCTGTCTGCAAACCCAGTTGTATTTAAACCCGGCTGCCAGCAAACCCGGCTGCCAGCAAACCCGGCTGTCTGCCAACCCGGGTGTCTGCAAACCCGGCTGCTTCCAAACCCGGCTGCTTGCAAACTCGGCTGCCTGCAAACCCGGCTGCTTCCACACCCGGCAGCCTGCAAAGCCAGTTGCCTGCAAACCCGGCTGCCTGCAAACCGGGTTGCTTGCAAACCCAGCTGCCTGCAAACCCGGCTGCCTGCAAACCTGGCTGGCTGCAAACCCGGCCGTCTGCAAACCCAGCTTTCTGGAAACCCGGCTGCTTGCAAACCCGGCTGTCTGCAAACCCGGCAGTCTGCAAACCCGGTTGTCTGCAAACTCGGCTGCCTGCAAAACCAGTTGTATTCAAACCCGGCTGCCAGCAAACCCGGCTGCTTCCAAACCCGGCTGCTTGCAAACCCGGCTGCCTACAAACCCAGCTGCCTGCAAACCCGGCTTCCTGCAAACCCGGCTGCTTCCAAACCCGGCAGCCTGCAAACCCAGCTGCCTGCAAACCCGGCAGCCTGCAAACCCGGCTTCCTGCAAACCCGGCTGCTTCCAAACCCGGCAGCCTGCAAACCCAGCTGCCTGCAAACCCGCCTGGCTGCAAACCCTGCTGCCTGCGAACCCGGCTGCTTCGAAACCCGGCTGTCGTCAAACCCTGCTGCATGCAAACCCAGTTGTAATTAAACCCGGCTGCGAGCAAATCCGGCTGTCTGCAAACCCAGTTGTATTTAAACCCGGCAGCCTGCAAACCCAGCAGTCTGCAAACCCAGTTGCCTGCAAACCCGGCTGCCTGCAAACCGGGTTGCTTGCTAACCCGGCTGCCTGCAAACCCGGCTGCCTGCAAACCCGGCTGTCTGCAAACGCGGCAGTCTGCAAACCCGGTTGTCTGCAAACTCGGCTGCCTGCAAAACCAGTTGTATTCAAACCCGGCTGGCAGCAAACCCGGCTGCTTGCAAACCCGGCTGCCTGCAAACCCGGCTGCCTGCAAACCCGGCAGCCTGCAAACCCAGCTGCCTGCAAACCCAGTTGCTTGCAAACCCGGCTGCCTGCAAACCAGGCTGCCTGCAAACCCGGCTGCTTCCAAACCCGGCAGCCTGCAAACACAGCTGCCTGCAAACCCGGTTGACTGCAAACCCGGCCGCCTGCAAGTCCAGTTGTATTTAAACCCGCCTGCCAGCAAACCCGGCTGTCTGCAAACCCAGCTTTCTGGAAACTCGGCTGCTTGCAAACCCGGCTGGCTAAAAACCCGGCTGCCTGCAAACCCGGCTGCCTGCAAACTCGGCTTCCTGCACACCCTGCTGCTTCCAAACCTGGCAGCCTGCAAACCCAGCTGCCTATAAACCCGGCTGCCTGAAAACCCGGCCGCCTGCAAACCCAGTTCTATTTAAACCCGGCCGCCTGCAAACGCAGTTATATTCAAACCCGGCTGCCTGCAAACCTGGCTGCTTCCAAACCCGGCAGCCTGCAAACCTAGCTGCCTGCGAACCCGGCTGCCTGCGAACCCGCCCGCCTGCAAACCCAGTTCTTTTTAAATCCGGCTGCCTGCCAACCCAGCAGCCTGCAAACCCGGCTGCTTCGAAACCCGGCAGCCTGAAAACCCAGCTGCCTGCAAACCCGGCAGTCTGCAAATCCGGTTGTCTGCAAACTCGGCTGCATGCAAAACCAATTGTATTCAACCCCGGCTGCCAGCAAACCCGGCTGCTTTCAAACCCGGCTGCTTGCAAACCCGGCTGCCTGTAAACCCAGCTGCCTGCAAACCCGGCTTCCTGCAACCCGGCTGCTTCCAAACCCAGCAGCCTGCAAACCCAGTTGCCTGCAAACCCGGCTGTCTGCAAACCCAGTTGCCTGCCAACCCAGCTGCCTGCAAACACGGCTGTTTGCAAACCCGTCTGTCTGGAAATCCAGCTGTCTGCAAATTCAGTTGACTGCAAACGCGGCTTCCTGTAAACCCGGCTGCCTACAAACCCGGCTGCCTACAAACCCAGCAGCCTGCAAACCCAGCTGCCTGCAAACCCGGCTGCCTGTAAACCCGGCTGACTGCATACCCGATTGCCTGTAAACCTAGCTGTCTGCAAACCCGGCTGTCTGCCAACCCGGCTGTCTGCAAACCCTGCTGCCTGCAAACCCAGTTGTATTTAACCCCGGCTGCCAGCAAATCCGGCTGTCTGCAAACCCAGTTGTATTTAAACCCGGCTGCCAGCAAACCCGGCTGTCTGCAAACCCAGCTGTCTGCAAACCGGGCTGTCTGCAAACCCGGCTGCTTCCAAACCCGGCAGCCTGCAAACCCGGCTGACTGCAAACCCTGCTGTCTGCAAACCGGGCTGTCTGCAAACCCGGCTGCTTCCAACCCGGCAGCCTGCAAACCCAGCAGTCTGCAAACCCAAATGCCTGCAAACCCGGCTGCCTGCGAATCCGGCTTCCTGCAAACCCGGCTGCTTTCAAACCCGGCAGCCTGCAAACCCGGCTGCCTGCAAACCCAGCTGCCTGTAAACGCGGCTGCTTCCAAACCCCGCAGCCTGCAAACCCAGCTGCCTGCAAACCCGGCTGCCTGCAAACCCGGCCGCCTGCAAGTCCAGTTGTATTTAAACCCGGCTGCCAGCAAACCCGGCTGCCTGCAAACCCGGCTGTCTGCAAACGCGGCAGTCTGCAAACCCGGTTGTCTGCAAACTCGGCTGCCTGCAAAACCAGTTGTATTCAAACCCGGCTGGCAGCAAACCCGGCTGCTTGCAAACCCGGCTGCCTGCAAACCCGGCTGCCTGCAAACCCGGCAGCCTGCAAACCCAGCTGCCTGCAAACCCAGTTGCTTGCAAACCCGGCTGCCTGCAAACCAGGCTGCCTGCAAACCCGGCTGCTTCCAAACCCGGCAGCCTGCAAACACAGCTGCCTGCAAACCCGGCTGCCTGCAAACCCGGCCGCCTGCAAGTCCAGTTGTATTTAAACCCGGCTGCCTGCAAACCCGGCTGCCTGCAAACCCGGCTGCCTGAAAAACCCACCAGTCTGCAAACCCGGCTGTCTGCAAACCCGGCTGCCTGCAAACCCGGCTGCCTGCAAACTCGGCTTCCTGCAAACCCTGCCGCTTCCAAACCTGGCAGCCTGCAAACCCAGCTGCCTATAAACCCGGCTGCCTGAAAACCCGGCCGCCTGCAAACCAGTTCTATTTAAACCCGGCCGCCTGCAAACCCAGTTATATTCAAACCCGGCTGCCTGCAAACCCGGCTGCTTCCAAACCCGGCAGCCTGCAAACCTAGCTGCCTGCGAACCCGGCTGCCTGCGAACCCGCCCGCCTGCAAACCCAGTTCTTTTTAAATCCGGCTGCCTGCCAACCCAGCAGTCTGCAAACCCGGCTGTCTGCAAACCCGGCTGCCTGCAAACCCGGCTGCCTGTAAACGCGGCTGCTTCCAAACCCCGCAGTCTGCAAACCCAGTTGCCTGCAAACCCGGCTGCCTGCAAACCCGGTTGCTTGCAAACCCGGCTGCCAGCAAACCCGGCTGTCTGCAAACCCTGCTGCCTGCAAACCCAGTTGAATTTAACCCCGGCTGCCAGCAAATCCGGCTGTCTGCAAACCCAGTTTTATTTAAACCCGGCTGCCAGCAAACCCGGCTGTCTGCAAACCCAGCTGTCTGCAAACCGGGCTGTCTGCAAACCCGGCTGCTTCCAAACCCGGCAGCCTGCAAACCCAGCAGTCTGCAAACCCAGTTGCCTGCAAACCCGGCCGCCTGCGAACCCGGCTTCCTGCGAACCCGGCTGCTTTCAAACCCGGCAGCCTGCAAACCCAGAAGTGTGCAAACCCAGTTGCCTGCAAACCCGGCTGCCTGCAAACCCGGTTGCTTGCAAACCCGGCTGCCAGCAAACCCGGCTGACTGCAAACCCTGCTGTCTGCGAACCGGGCTGCCTGCAAACCCGGCTGCTTCCAAACCCGGCGCCTGCAAACCCAGCAGTCTGCAACCCCAGTTGCCTGCAAACCCGGCCTCCTGCAAACCCGGCTGCTTCCAAACCCGGCAGCCTGCAAACCCAGCTGCCTGCAAACCCGGCTGCCTTTAAACCCAGCTGGCTCCAAACCCGGCTGGCTGCGAACCCAGTTGTCTGCAAACCCATCTATCTGGAAACCCGGCTGCTTGCAAACCCGGCTGCTTGCAAACCCGGTTGCCTTTAAACCCGGCTACCTGCAAACCCGGATGAATTCAAACCCGGCAGCCTGCAAACCTGGCTTCCTGCAAACCCGGCTTCTTTCAAACCCGGCTTCTTGCAAATCCGGATGCCTGCGAACCCGGCTGCTTCGAAACCCGGCTGTCGTCAAACCCTGCTGCACGCAAACCCAGTTGTAATTAAACCCGGCTGCCAGCAAATCCGGCTGTCTGCAAACCCAGTTGTATTTAAACCCGGCTGCCAGCAAACCCGGCTGCCAGCAAACCCGGCTGTCTGCCAACCCGGGTGTCTGCAAACCCGGCTGCTTCCAAACCCGGCTGCTTGCAAACCCGGCTGCCTGCAAACCCGGCTGCTTCCACACCCGGCAGCCTGCAAAGCCAGTTGCCTGCAAACCCGGCTGCCTGCAAACCGGGTTGCTTGCAAACCCAGCTGCCTGCAAACCCGGCTGCCTGCAAACCTGGCTGGCTGCAAACCCGGCTGCCTGCAAACCCGGCTGCCTGCAAACCCGGCCGCCTGCAAGTCCAGTTGTATTTAAACCCGGCTGCCAGCAAACCCGGCTGTCTGCAAACCCAGCTTTCTGGAATTTCAGCTGCTTGCAAACCCGGCTGGCTAAAAACCCGGCTGCCTGCAAACCCGGCTGCCTGCAAACCCGGCTGCCTGCAAACCCTGCTGCCTGAAAAACCCACCAGCCTGCAAACCCGGCTGTCTGCAAACCCGGCTGCCTGCAAACCCTGCTGCCTGAAAAACCCACCAGTCTGCAAACCCGGCTGTCTGCAAATCCGGCTGCCTGCAAACCCAGCTGCCTATAAACCCGGCTGCCTGAAAACCCGGCCGCCTGCAAACCCAGTTCTATTTAAACCCGGCCGCCTGCAAACCCAGTTATATTCAAACCCGGCTGCCTGCAAACCCGGCTGCTTCCAAACCCGGCAGCCTGCAAACCTAGCTGCCTGCGATCCCGGCTGCCTGCGAACCCGCCCGCCTGCAAACCCAGTTCTTTTTAAATCCGGCTGCCTGCCAACCCAGCAGTCTGCAAACCCAGCTGTCTGCAAACACGGCTGCCTGCAAACCCGGCTGCTTCTAAACCCGGCAGCCTGCAAACCCAGCTGCCTGCAAACCCGCCAGTCTGCAAACCCGGTTGTCTGCAAACTCGGCTGCATGTAAAACCAGTTGTATTCAACCCCGGCTGCCAGCAAACCCGGCTGCTTTCAAACCCGGCTGCTTGCAAACCCGGCTGCCTGCAAACCCAGCTGCCTGCAAACCCGGCTTCCTGCAACCCAGGCTGCTTCCAAACCCAGCAGCCTGCAAACCCAGTTGCCTGCAAACCCGGCTGTCTGCAAACCCAGTTGCCTGCCAACCCAGCTGCCTGCAAACACGGCTGTTTGCAAACCCGTCTGTCTGGAAACCCGGCTGTCTGCAAATTCAGTTGACTGCAAACCCGGCTTCCTGTAAACCTGGCTGCCTACAAACCCGGCTGCCTACAAACCCAGCAGCCTGCAAACCCAGCTGCCTGCAAACCCGGCTGCCTGCGAACCCGGCTTCCTGCAAACCCGGCTGCTTTCAAACCCGGCAGCCTGCAAACCCAGCAGTGTGCAAACCCAGTTGCCTGCAAACCCGGCTGCCTGCAAACCCGGTTGCTTGCAAACCCGGCTGCCAGCAAACCCGGCTGACTGCAAACCCTGCTGTCTGCGAACCGGGCTGCCTGCAAACCCGGCTGCTTCCAAACCCGGCGCCTGCAAACCCAGCAGTCTGCAACCCCAGTTGCCTGCAAACCCGGCTGCTTCCAAACCCGGCAGCCTGCAAACCCAGCTGCCTGCAAACCTGGCTGCCTTTAAACCCAGCTGGCTCCAAACCCAGCTGGCTGCGAACCCAGTTGTCTGCAAACCCATCTATCTGGAAACCCGGCTGCTTGCAAACCCGGCTGCTTACAAACCCGGTTGCCTTTAAACCCGGCTACCTGCAAACCCGGATGAATTCAAACCCGGCAGCCTGCAAACCAGGCTTCCTGCAAACCCGGCTTCTTTCAAACCCGGCTTCTTGCAAATCCGGATGCCTGCGAACCCGGCTGCTTCGAAACCCGGCTGTCGTCAAACCCTGCTGCACGCAAACCCAGTTGTAATTAAACCCGGCTGCCAGGAAATCCGGCTGTCTGCAAACCCAGTTGTATTTAAACCCGGCTGCCAGCAAACCCGGCTGCCAGCAAACCCGGCTGTCTGCCAACCCGGGTGTCTGCAAACCCGGCTGCTTCAAAACCCGGCTGCTTGCAAACCCGGCTGCCTGCAAACCCGGCTGCTTCCACACCCGGCAGCCTGCAAAGCCAGTTGACTGCAAACCCGGCTGCCTGCAAACCGGGTTGCTTGCAAACCCAGCTGCCTGCAAACCCGGCTGCCTGCAAACCTGGCTGGCTGCAAATCCGGCCGTCTGCAAACCCGGCTGCCTGCAAACCCGGCTGCTTGCAAACCCGGCTGCCTGCAAACCCGGCTGCCTGCAAACCTGGCTGCCTGCAAACCCGGCTGCCTGCAAACACAGCAGTTTGCAAATCCGGCTGTCGGCAAACCCGTCATCCTGCAAACTCGGTTGGTTGCAAACCCGGCTGCTTCCAAACCCGGCAGCCTGCAAACCCGGCTTCCTGCAAACCCGGCTGCTTTCAAACCCGGCTGCCTGCAAACCCGGCTGCCTGCAAACCCGGCTGCCTGCAAACCCGGCTGCCTGCAAACCCGGCTGTCTGCAAACAAAGCTGTCTGGAAACCCGGCTGCTTCCAAACCCAGCAGTCTGCAAACCCAGTTGCCTGCAAACCAGGCTGCCTGCAAACCGGGTTTGCTTGCTAACCCGGCTGCCTGCAAACCCGGCTGCCTGCAAACCCGGCTGGCTGCAAACCCGGCTGTCTGCAAACGCGGCAGTCTGCAAACCCGGTTGTCTGCAAACTCGGCTGCCTGCAAAACCAGTTGTATTCAAACCCGGCTGCCAGCAAACCCGGCTGCTTCCAAACCCGGCTGCTTGCAAACCCGGCTGCCTGCAAACCCAGCTGCCTGCAAACCCGGCTTCCTGCAAACCCGGCTGCTTCCAAACCCGGCAGCCTGCAAACCCAGCTGCCTGCAAACCCGCCTGGCTGCAAACCCGGCTGCCTGCGAACCCGGCTGCTTCGAAAAATGGCTGTCGTCAAACCCTGCTGCATGCAAACCCAGTTGTAATTAAACCCGGCTGCGAGCAAATCCGGCTGTCTGCAACCCCAGTTGTATTTAAACCCGGCAGCCTGCAAACCCAGCAGTCTGCAAACCCAGTTGCCTGTAAACCCGGCTGCCTGCAAACCGGGTTGCTTGCTAACCCGGCTGCCTGCAAACCCGGCTTCCTGCAAACCCGGCTGTCTGCAAACGCGGCAGTCTGCAAACCCGGTTGTCTGCAAACTCGGCTGCCTGCAAAACCAGTTGTATTCAAACCCAGCTGAATGCAAACCCAGTTGCTTGCAAACCCGGCTGCCTGAAAACCCGGCTGCATGCAAACCCGGCTGCTTCCAAACCCGGCAGCCTGCAAACAAAGCTGCCTTCAAACCCGGCTGCCTGCAAACCCGGCCGCCTGCAAGTCCAGTTGTATTTAAACCCGGCTGCCAGCGAACCCGGCTGTCTGCAAACCCAGCTTTCTGGAAACTCGGCTGCTTGCAAACCCAGCTGGCTAAAAACCCGGCTGCCTGCAAACCCGGCTGCCTGCAAACCCGGCTGCCTGAAAAACACCAGTCTGCAAACCCGGCTGTCTGCAAACCCGGCTGCCTGCAAACCCGGCTGCCTGCAAACCCGGCTGCCTGCAAACTCGGCTTCCTGCAAACCCTGCTGCTTCCAAACCTGGCAGCCTGCAAACCCAGCTGTCTATAAACCCGGCTGCCTGAAAACACGGCCGCCTGCAAACCCAGTTCTATTTAAACCCGGCCGCCTGCAAACCCAGTTATATTCAAACCCGGCTGCCTGCAAACCCGGCTGCTTCCAAACCCGGCAGCCTGCAAACCTAGCTGCCTGCGAACCCGGCTGCCTGCGAACCCGCCCGCCTGCAAACCCAGTTCTTTTTAAATCCGGCTGCCTGCCAACCCAGCAGTCTGCAAATCCGGCTGTCTGCAAACCCGGCTGCCTGCAAACCCGGCTGCCTGTAAACGCGGCTGCTTCCAAACCCCGCAGCCTGCAAAACCAGCTGCCTGCAAACCCAGCTGTCTGCAAACACGGCTGCCTGCAAACCCGGCTGCTTCGAAACCCGGCAGCCTGAAAACCCAGCTGCCTGCAAACCCGGCAGTCTGCAAACCCGGTTGTCTGCAAACTCGGCTGCATGCAAAACCAGTTGTTTTCAACCCCGGCTGCCAGCAAACCCGGCTGCTTTCAAACCCGGCTGCTTGCAAACCCGGCTGCCTGTAAACCCAGCTGCCTGCAAACCCGGCTGCCTGTAAACCCGGCTGACTGCATACCCGATTGCCTGTAAACCTAGCTGTCTGCAAACCCGGCTGTCTGCCAACCCGGCTGTCTGCAAACCCTGCTGCCTGCAAACCCAGTTGTATTTAACCGCGGCTGCCAGCAAATCCGGCTGTCTGCAAACCCAGTTGTATTTAAACCCGGCTGCCAGCAAACTCAGCTGTCTGCAAACCCAGCTGTCTGCAACCCGGGCTGTCTGTAAACCCGGCTGCTTCCAAACCCGGCAGCCTGCAAACCCGGCTGACTGCAAACCCTGCTGTCTGCAAACCGGGCTGTCTGCAAACCCGGCTGCTTCCAAACCCAGCAGCCTGCAAACCCAGCAGTCTGCAAACCCAAATGCCTGCAAACCCGGCTGCCTGCGAACCCGGCTTCCTGCAAACCCGGCTGCTTTCAAACCCGGCAGCCTGCAAACCCAGCAGTCTGCTAACCCAATTGTCTGCAAACCCGGCTGCCTGCAAACCCGGCTGCCTGTAAACGCGGCTGCTTCCAAACCCCGCAGCCTGCAAACCCAGCTGCCTCCAAACCCGGCAGCCTGCAAACACAGCTGCCTGCAAACCCGGCTGCCTGCAAACCCGGCCGCCTGCAAGTCCAGTTGTATTTAAACCCGGCTGCCAGCAAACCCGGCTGTCTGCAAACCCAGCTTTCTGGAAACTCGGCTGCTTGCACACCCGGCTGGCTAAAAACCCGGCTGCCTGCAAACCCGGCTGCCTGAAAAACCCACCAGTCTGCAAACCCGGCTGTCTGCAAACCCGGCTGCCTGCAAACCGGCTGCTGCAAACCCGGCTGCCTGCAAACTCGGCTTCCTGCAACCCTGCTGCTTCCAAACCTGGCAGCCTGCAAACCCAGCTGCCTATAAACCCGGCTGCCTGAAAACCGGCCGCCTGCAAACCCAGTTCTATTAAACCCGGCCGCCTGCAAACCCAGTTATATTCAAACCCGGCTGCCTGGAAACCCGGCTGGTTCCAAACCCGGCAGCCTGCAAACCCAGCTACCTGCAAACCCGGCTGCCTGTAAACCCAGCTGGCTCCAAAACCCGGCTGGCTGCGAACCCAGTTGTCTGCAAAACCGGCTGCTTCCAATCCCGGCTGCCTGCAAACCTGGCTGCCTGTAAACCCGGCTGCTTCCACACCCGGGAGCCTGCAAACCCAGTTGCCTGCAAACCCGGCTGCCTGCAAACGGGTTGCTTGCAAACCCGGTTGCCTTTAAACCCGGCTACCTGCAAACCCGGATGCCTTCAAACCCGGCAGCCAGCAAACCTGGCTTCCTGCAAACCCGGCTGCTTTGAAACCCGGCTTCTTGCAAACCCGGCTGACTGCGAACCCGGCTGCTTCGAAACCCGGCTGTCGTCAAACCCTGCTGCATGCAAACCCAGTTGTATTTAAACCCGGCTGTCAGCAAACCCGGCTGTCTGCAAACCCGGCTGTCTGCAAACCCGGCTGCTTCCAATCCCGGCTGCCTGCAAATCTGGCTGCCTGTAAACCCGGCTGCTTCCACACCCGGGAGCCTGCAAACCCAGTTTGCCTGCAAACCCGGCTGCCTGCAAACGGGTTGCTTGCAAACCCGGCTGCCTGCAAATCCGGCTGCCTTCAAACCCGGCTGGCAGCAAACCCGGCCGTCTGCAAACCCAGCTGCTTCCAAACCCGGCTGCTTGCAAACCCGGCTGCCTGCAACCCGGCTGCCTGCAAACCTGGCTGCCTGCAAAACCCGTCTGCCTGCAAACCCAGCAGTTTGCAAATCCGGCTGTTGGCAAACCCGGCTGCCTGCAAACCCGGCCGCCTGCAAGTCCAGTTGTATTTAAACCCGGCTGCCTGCAAAACCCGGCTGCTTCCAAACCCGGCTGCTTGCAAACTCGGATGCCTGCAAACCCGGCTGCTTGCAGACCCGGCTGCCTGCAAACCCGGCTGCTTCCAAACCCGGCAGCCTGCAAACCCAGCCGCCTGCAAACCCAGCTGCCTGCAAACCCGGCTGCCTGCAAACCCGGCTGCCTGCGAACCCGGCTGCTTCCAAACCCGGCAGCCTGCAAACCAAGCTGTCTGGAAACCCGGCTGCTTGCAAACCCGGCTGCCTGCAAACCCGGCTGCCTGCAAACCCGGCTGCTTCCAAACCCGGCAGCCTGCAAACCCAGCTGCCTGCAAACCCGGCTGCCTGCAAACCCGGCTGCCTGCGAACCCGGTTGCTTCCAAACCCGGCAGCCTGCAAACCCAGCTGTCTGCAAACCCGGCTGTCTGCAAACCCAGGTGTCTGGAAACCCGGCTGCTTGCAAACCCGGCTGCCTGCAAACCCGGCTGCTTGCAAACCCGGCTGCTTCCAAACCCGGCAGCCTGCAAACACAGCTGCCTGCAAACCCATTTGCTTGCAAACCCGGATACCTGCAAACCCGGCTGCCTGCAAACCCAGCAGTTTGCAAATCCGGCTGTCGGCAAACCCGGCTGCCTGCAAACCCGGCCGCCAGCAAGTCCAGTTGTATTTAAACCCGGCTGCCTGCAAAACCCGGCTGCTTCCAAACCCGGCTGCTTGCAAACTCGGATGCCTGCAAACCCGGCTGCTTGCAGACCCGGCTGCCTGCAAACCCGGCTGCTTCCAAACCCGGCAGCCTGCAAACCCAGCTGCTTGCAAACCCGGCTGCCTGCAAACCCGGCTGCCTGCAAACCCGGCTGCTTCCAAACCCGGCAGCCTGCAAACCAAGCTGTCTGGAAACCCGGCTGCTTGCAAACCCGGCTGCTTCCAAACCCGGCAGCCTGCAAACCTGGCTGCTTTCAAACCCGGCAGCATGCAAACCCGGCTGCTTTCAAACCCGGCTGTTGTCAAACCCTGCTGCCTGCAAACCCAGTTGTATTTAAACCCGGCTGCCAGCAAATCCGGCTGTCTGCAAACCCAGTCGTATTTAAACCCGGCTGCCAGCAAACCCGGCTGTCTGCAAACCCGGCTGTCTGCAAACCAGGCTGTCTGCAACCCCAGCTGTCGTGAAACCCGGCTGCTTGCAAACCCGGCTGCCTGCAAACCCGGATGCCTGCAAACCTAGCTGTCTGCAAAACCGGCTGTCTGCAAACCCAGCTGTCTGCAAACCCGGCTGGCTGTAAACCTAGCTGTCGGCAAAACCGGCTGTCTGCAAACCTGGCCGCCTGCAAAGCAAGTTGTATTTAAACCCGGCTGCCAGCAAACCCGGCTGCCTAATAACCCAGTTGCTTGAAAACACGGCTGCCTGCAACCCCGGCTGCCTGCAAACCCGGCTGCTTACAAACCCGGCAGCCGGCAAACACAGCTGCCTGCAAACCCGGCTGCCTGCAAACCCGGCCGCCTGCAAACCCAGTTCTATTTAAACCCGGCTGCCTGCAAAACCCGGCTGCTTCCAAACCCGGCTTCCTGCAAACTCGGATGTCTGCAAACCCGGCTGCTTGCAGATCCGGCTGCCTGCAAACCCGGCTGCTTCCAAACCCGGCAGCCTGCAAACCCAGCTGCCTGCAAACCCGGCTGCCTGCAAACCCGGCTGCCTGCGAACCCGGCTGCTTCCAAACCCGGCAGCCTGCAAACCAAGCTGTCTGGAAACCCGCCTGCTTGCAAACCCGGCTGCTTGCAAACCCGGCTGCCTGCAAACCCGGCTGCCTGCAAACTCGGCTGCTTCCAAACCCGGCAGCCTGCAAACCCAGCTGCCTGCAAACCCGGCTGCCTGCAAACACGGCTGCCTGCGAACCCGGCTGCTTCCAAACCCGGCAGCCTGCAAACCCAGCTGTCTGCAAACCCGGCTGTCTGCAAACCCAGGTGTCTGGAAAGCCGGCTGCTTGCAAACCCGGCTGCCTGCAAACCCGGCTGCTTGCAAACCCGACTGCTTCCAAACCCGGCAGCCTGCAAACACAGCTGCCTGCAAACCCATTTGCTTGCAAACCCGGCTACCTGCAAACCCGGCTGCCTGCAAACCCGGCTGCTTCCAAACCCGGCAGCCTGCAAACACAGCTGCCTTCAAACCCGGCTGCCTGCAAACCCGGCCGCCTGCAAATCCAGTTGTATTTAAACCCGGCTGCCAGCAAACCCGGCTGTCTGGAAACCCGGCTGCTTGCAAACCTGCCTGGCTGCACACATGGCTGCCTGCAAACCCGGCTGCCTGCAAACCCGGCTGCCTGAAAAACCCAGCAGTCTGCAAACCCGGCTGTCTGCTAACCCGGCTGCCTGCGAACCCGGCTGCCTGCAAACTCGGCTTCCTGCAAACCCTGCTGCTTCCCAACCCGGCAGCCTGCAAACCCGGCAGCCTGCAAACCCGGCTGCCTGCAAACCCGGCCGCCTGCAAACCCACTTCTAATTAAACCCCGCCGCCTGCAAGCCCAGTTCTATTTAAATCCGGCTGCCTGCCAACCCAGCAGTCTGCAAACCCGGCTGTCTGCAAACCCGGCTGCCTGCAAACCCGCCTGCCTGTAAACCCGGCTGCTTCCAAACGACGCAGCCTGCAAACCCAGCTGCTTGCAAACCCAGCTGTCTGCAAACCAGGCTGTCTGCAACCCCAGCTGTCGTGAAACCCGGCTGCTTGCAAACCCGGCTGCCTGCAAACCCGGATGCCTGCAAACCTAGCTGTCTGCAAACCCGGCTGTCTGCAAACCAAGTGGTATTTAAACCCGGCTGCCAGCAAATCCGGCTGTCTGCAATCCCAGTTGTATTTAAACCCGGCTACCCGCAAACCCGGCTGTCTGCAAACCGGGCTGTCTGCAAACCCGGCTGCTTGTAAACCCGGCTGTCTGCAAACCAAGTTGTATTTAAACCCGGCTGCCAGCAAATCCGGCTGTCTGCAATCCCAGTTGTATTTAAACCCGGCTACCCGCAAACCCGGCTGTCTGCAAACCCAGTTGCCTGCAAACCGGGCTGTCTGCAAACCAAGCTGTCTGCAAACCAGGCTGCCTGCAAACCCGGCTACCTCTAAACCCGGCTGACTGCATACCCGAATCCTGTAAACCTAGCTGTTTGCAAACCAGGCTGCCTGCAAACCCTGCTGCCTGCAAACCCAGTTGTATTTAAACCCGGCTGCCAGCAAATACGAATGTCTGCAATCACAGTTGTATTTAAACCCGGCTACCCGCAAACCCGGCTGTCTGCAAACCGGGCTGTCTGCAAACCCGGCTGCTTGTAAACCCGGCTGCCTGCAAACCCAGCAGTCTGCAAACCCAGTTGCCTGCAAACCCGGTTGCCTTCAAACCCGGTTGCCTGCAAACCCGGCTGCCTGCAAACCCGGATTCCTGCAAACCCGGCTGCTTCAAAACCCAGCAGCCTGCAAACCCAGCTGCCTGCAAACCCGGCTGCCTGTAAACCCAGCTGGCTGCAAACCCGGCTGGCTGCGAACCCAGTTGTCTGCAAACCCAGCTGTCTGGAAGCCCGGCTTCTTGCAAACCCGGTTGCCTTTTAACCCGGCTACCTGGAAACCCGGATGCATTCAAACCCGGCAGCCTGCAAACCCGGCTTCCTGCAAACCCGGCTGCTTTCAAACCCGGCTGCTTGCAAACCCGGCGGCCTGCGAACACGGCTGCTTCGAAGCCCGGCTGTCGTCAAACCCTGCTGCCTGCAAACCAAATTGTATTTAAAAGCCGGGTTAAAATACAATTTGGTTTGCAGGCAGCAGGGTTTTGGCAAATCCGGCTGTCTACAAACCTAGTTGTTTTTAAACACAGCTGCCCGCAAACCCGGCTGTCTGCAAACCCAGCTGTCTGCAAACCGGGCTGTCTGCAAACCCGGCTGCCTGCAAACTCGGCTTCCTGCAAATCCTGCTGCTTCCAAACCCGGCAGCGTGCAAACCCGGCTGCCTGCAAACCCGGCAGCCTGCAAACCCAGCAGCCTGCAAACCCAGTTGCCTGCAAACCCGGCTACCTGGAAACCCGGATGCCTTCAAACCCGCCAGCCTGTAAACCCGGCTTCCTGCAAACCCGGCTGCTTTCAAACCCAGCTGCTTGCGAACCCGGCTGCCTGCGAACCCGGCTGCTTCGAAACCCGGCTGTCGTCAAACCCTGCTGCCTGAAAACCCAGTTGTATTTAAACCCGGCTGCCAGCAAATCCGGCTGTCTGCAAACCCAGTTGTATTTAAACCCGGCTGCCTGCAAACCCAGCTGTCTGCAAACCCGGCTGCTTTCAAACCCGGCTGCTTGCAAACCCGGCTGCCTGCAAACGTGGCTGCTTCCAAACCCGGCAGCCTGCAAACACAGCAGTCTGCAAACCCAGTTGCCTGCAAACCCGGCTGCCTGCGAACCAGGTTGCTTGCAAACCCGGCTGCTTCCAAACCCGGCAGCCTGCAAACCCGGGTTCCTGCAAACCCGGCTGCTTTCAAACCCGGCTGCTTGCAAACCCAGCTGCCTGCGAACCCGGCTGCTTCGAAACCCGGCTGTCGTGAAACCCTGCTGCCTGCAAACCCAGTTGTATTTAAACCCGGCTGCCAGCAAATCCAGCTGTCTGCAAACCCAGTTGTATTTAAACCCGTCTGCCAGCGAACCCGGCTGTCTGAAAACCTACCTGTCTGCAAACCAGGCTGTCTGCAAACCCAGCTGTCGTGAAACCCGGCTGCTTGCAAACCCGGCTGCCTGCAAACCCGGATGCCTGAAAACCTAGCTGTCTGCAAACCCGGCTGTCTGCAAACCCAGCTGTCTGCAAACCCGGCTGGCTGTAAACCTAGCTGTCGGCAAACCCGGCTGTCTGCAAACCTGGCCGCCTGCAAAGCCAGTTGTATTTAAACCCGGCTGCCAGCAAACCCGGCTGCCTAATAACCCGGCTGTCTGCAAACCCAGCTGTCTGCAAACCCGGCTGTCTGAAAACCCAGCTGTCTGGGAACCCGGCTGCCTGCAAAAGCGGCTGCCTGCAAACCCGGCTGCCTGCAAACCAGGCTGCCTGCAAACCCAGCAGTCTGCAAACGCGGCTGCCTGCAAACCCGGCTGCCTGCAAACCCGGCTTCCTGCAAACCGAGCTGCTTCCAAACCCAGCAGCCTGCAAACCCAGCTGCCTGCAAACCCGGCTGCCTGCAAACCCGGCCGCCTGCACACCCAGTTCTATTCGAACCCGGCCGCCTGCAAACCCAGTTGTATTTAAACCCGGCTGCCTGCAAAACCAGGCTGCTTCCAAATCCGGCTGCTTGCAAACCCGGCTGCCTGCAAACCCGGCTGCTTCCAAACCCGGCAGCCCGCAAACTCAGCAGTCTGCAAACCCAGTTGCCTGCAAACCCGGCTGCCTGCAAACCCGGTTGCTTGCAAACCCGGCTGCCTGCAAACCCGGCTGCCTGCAAACCCGGCTGTCTGCAAACGCGGCAGTCTGAAAACCCGGTTGTCTGCAAACTCGTCTGCCTGCCAACCCGGCTGCTTCCAAACCCGGCAGCCTGCAAACCCGGCCGCATGCACACCCAGTTCTATTCGAACCCGGCCGCCTGCAAACCCAGTTCTATTTAAACCCGGCTGCCTGCAAAACCCTGCTGCTTCCAAATCCGGCTGCTTGCAAACCCGGCTGCCTGCAAACCCGGATGCCTGCAAACCTAGCTGTCTGCAAAACCGGCTGTCTGCAAACCCAGCTGTCTGCAAACCCGGCTGGCTGTAAACCTAGCTGTCGGCAAACCCGGCTGTCTGCAAACCTGGCCGCCTGCAAAGCCAGTTGTATTTAAACCCGGCTGCTTGCAAACCCGGCTGCCTAATAACCCGGCTGTCTGCAAACCCAGCTGTCTGCAAACCCGGCTGCCTGCAAACCCGGCTGTCTGCAAACGCGGCAGTCTGCAAACCCGGTTGTCTGCAAACTCGGCTGCCTGCCAACCCGGCTGCTTCCAAACCCGGCAGCCTGCAAACCCGGCTGCCTGCAAACCCGGCTGCCTGCAAACCCGGCCGCCTGCAAACCCAGTTCTATTTAAACACGGCCGCCTGCAAACCCAGTTCTATTTAAACCCGGCTGCCTGCAAACGTGGCTGCTTCCAAACCCGCCTGCCTGCAAACCCGGCTACCTGCAAACCCGGCTGCTCCCAAACCCGGCAGCCTGCAAACCCAGCAGTCAGCAAACCCAGTTGCCTGCAAACCCGGCTGCTTGCAAACCCGGCTGCCTGCGAACCCGGCTGCTTCCAAACCCGGCAGCCTTCAAACCCAGCTTTCTGCAAACCCGGCTGTCCAGAAACCCAGCTGTCTGGAAACCCGGCTGCTTGCAAACCCGGCTGCCTGCAAAACCGGCTGCCTGCAAACCCGGCTGCCTGCAAACCCGGCTGCCTGCAAACCCGGCTGTCTGCAAACGCGGCAGTCTGCAAACCCGGTTGTCTACAAACTCGGCTGCCTGCCAACCCGGCTGCTTCCAAACCCGGCAGCCTGCAAACCCGGTTCCTGCAAACCCGACTGCCGGCAAACCCGGCCGCCTGCAAACCCAGTTCTATTTAAACCCGGCCGCCTGCAAACCCAGTTCTATTTAAACCCGGCTGATTGCAAAACCTGGCAGCCTGCAATGCCAGCTGCCTGCAAACCCGGCTGCCTGCAAACCTGGCTTCTTCGAAACCCGGCAGCCTGCAAACCCAGCTGCCTGCAAACCCGGCTGCCTGCAAACCCGGCTGCCTGCGAACCCGGCTGCTTCCAAACCCGGCAGCCTGCAAACCAAGCTGTCTGGAAACCCGGCTGCTTGCAAACCCGGCTGCCTGCAAACCCGGCTGCCTGCAAACCCGGCTGCTTCCAAACCCGGCAGCCTGCAAACCCAGCTGCCTGCAAACCCGGCTGCCTGCAAACACGGCTGCCTGCGAACCCGGCTGCTTCCAAACCCGGCAGCCTGCAAACCCAGCTGTCTGCAAACCCGGCTGTCTGCAAACCCAGGTGTCTGGAAACCCGGCTGCTTGCAAACCCGGCTGCCTGCAAACCCGGCTGCTTGCAAACCCGGCTGCTTCCAAACCCGGCAGCCTGCAAACACAGCTGCCTGCAAACCCATTTGCTTGCAAACCCGGCTACCTGCAAACCCGGCTGCCTGCAAACCCGGCTGCTTCCAAACCCAGCAGCCTGCAAACCCAGCTGTCTGCAAACCCGGCTGTCTGCAAACCCAGGTGTCTGGAAACCCGGCTGCTTGCAAACCCGGCTGCCTGCAAACCCGGCTGCTTGCAAACCCGGCTGCTTCCAAACCCGGCAGCCTGCAAACACAGCTGCCTGCAAACCCATTTGCTTGCAAACCCGGCTACCTGCAAACCCGGCCGCCTGCAAACCCACTCCTAATTAAAACCCGCCGCCTGCAAGCCCAGTTCTATTTAAATCCGGCTGCCTGCCAACCCAGCAGTCTGCAAACCCGGCTGTCTGCAAACCCGGCTGCCTGCAAACCCGCCTGCCTGTAAACCCGGCTGCTTGCAAACCCCGCAGCCTGCAAACCCAGCTGTCTGCAAACCAGGCTGTCTGCAACATCAGCTGTCGTGAAACCCGGCTGCTTGCAAACCCGGCTGCCTGCAAACCCGGATGCCTGCAAACCTAGCTGTCTGCAAACCCGGCTGTCTGCAAACCAAGTGGTATTTAAACCCGGCTGCCAGCAAATCCGGCTGTCTGCAATCCCAGTTGTATTTAAACCCGGCTACCCGCAAACCCGGCTGTCTGCAAACCGGGCTGTCTATAAACCCGGCTGCTTGTAAACCCGGCTGTCTGCAAACCAAGTTGTATTTAAACCCGGCTGCCAGCAAATCCGGCTGTCTGCAATCCCAGTTGTATTTAAACCCGGCTACCCGCAAACCCGGCTGTCTGCAAACCCAGTTGCCTGCAAACCGGGCTGTCTGCAAACCAAGCTGTCTGCAAACCAGGCTGCCTGCAAACCCGGCTACCTCTAAACCCGGCTGACTGCATACCCGAATCCTGTAAACCTAGCTGTTTGCAAACCAGGCTGCCTGTAAACCCTGCTGCCTGCAAACCCAGTTGTATTTAAACCCGGCTGCCAGCAAATACGGCTGTCTGCAATCCCAGTTGTATTTAAACCCGGCTACCCGCAAACCCGGCTGTCTGCAAACTGGGCTGTCTGCAAACCCGGCTGCTTGTAAACCCGGCTGCCTGCAAACCCAGCAGTCTGCAAACTCAGTTGCCTGCAAACCCGGCTGCCTTCAAACCCGGTTGCCTGCAAACCCGGCTGCCTGCAAACCCGGCTTCCTGCAAACCCGGCTGCTTCAAAACCCAGCAGCCTGCAAACCCAGCTGCCTGCAAACCCGGCTGCCTGTAAACCCAGCTGGCTGCAAACCCGGCTGGCTGCGAACCCAGTTGTCTGCAAACCCAGCTGTCTGGAAGCCCGGCTTCTTGCAAACCCGGTTGCCTTTTAACCCGGCTACCTGCAAACCCGGATGCATTCAAACCTGGCAGCCTGCAAACCCGGCTTCCTGCAAACCCGGCTGCTTTCAAACCCGGCTGCTTGCAAACCCGGCGGCCTGCGAACACGGCTGCTTCGAAGCCCGGCTGTCGTCGAACCCTGCTGCCTGCAAACCAAATTATATTTAAAAGCCGGGTTTAAATACAATTTGGTTTGCAGGCAGCAGGGTTTTGGCAAATCCGGCTGTCTACAAACCTAGTTGTTTTTAAACCCAGCTGCCCGCAAACCCGGCTGTCTGCAAACCCAGCTGTCTGCAAACCGGGCTGTCTGCAAACCCGGCTGCCTGCAAACTCGGCTTCCTGCAAACCCTGCTGCTTCCAAACCCGGCAGCCTGCAAACCCGGCTGCCTGCAAACCCGGCAGCCTGCAAACCCAGCAGCCTGCAAACCCAGTTGCCTGCAAACCCGGCTACCTGCAAACCCGGATGCCTTCAAACCCGCCAGCCTGTAAACCCGGCTTCCTGCAAACCCGGCTGCTTTCAAACCCAGCTGCTTGCGAACCCGGCTGCCTGCGAACCCGGCTGCTTCGAAACCCGGCTGTCGTCAAACCCTGCTGCCTGAAAACCCAGTTGTATTTAAACCCGGCTGCCAGCAAATCCGGCTGTCTGCAAACCCAGTTGTATTTAAACCCGGCTGCCTGCAAACCCAGCTGTCTGCAAACCCGGCTGCTTTCAAACCCGGCTGCTTGCAAACCCGGCTGCCTGCAAACCCGGCTGCCTGCGAACCCGGCTGCTTCGAAACCCGGCTGTCGTGAAACCCTGCTGCCTGCAAACCCAGTTGTATTTAAACCCGGCTGCCAGCAAATCCAGCTGTCTGCAAACCCAGTTGTATTTAAACCCGTCTGCCAGCGAACCCGGCTGTCTGAAAACCTACCTGTCTGCAAACCAGGCTGTCTGAAAACCCAGCTGTCGTGAAACCCGGCTGCTTGCAAACCCGGCTGCCTGCAAACCCGGATGCCTGAAAACCTAGCTGTCTGCGAACCCGGCTGTCTCCAAACCCAGCTGTCTGCAAACCCGGCTGGCTGTAAACCTAGCTGTCGGCAAACCCGGCTGTCTGCAAACCTGGCCGCCTGCAAAGCCAGTTGTATTTAAACCCGGCTGCAAGCAAACCCGGCTGCCTAATAACCCGGCTGTCTGCAAACCCAGCTGTCTGCAAACCCGGCTGTCTGAAAACCCAGCTGTCTGGAAACCCGGCTGCCTGCAAACCCGGCTGCCTGCAAACCCGGCCGCCTGCACACCCAGTTCTTTTCGAACCCGGCCGCCTGCAAACCCAGTTCTATTTAAACCCGGCTGCCTGCAAAACCCGGCTGCTTCCAAATCCGGCTGCTTGCAAACCCGGCTGCCTGCAAACCCGGCTGCTTCCAAACCCGGCAGCCCGCAAACCCAGCAGTCTGCAAACCCGGCTGCCTGCAAACCCGGTTGCTTGCAAACCCGGCTGCCTGAAAACCCGGCTGCCTGCAAATCCGGCTGTCTGCAAACGCGGCAGTCTGAAAACCCGGTTGTCTGCAAACTCGTCTGCCTGCCAACCCGGCTGCTTCCAAACCCGGCAGCCTGCAAACCCGGCCGCATGCACACCCAGTTTTATTCGAACTCGGCCGCCTGCAAACCCAGTTCTATTTAAACCCGGCTGCCTGCAAAACCCTGCTGCTTCCAAATCCGGCTGCTTGCAAACCCGGCTGCCTGCAAACCCGGATGCCTGCAAACCTAGCTGTCTGCAAACCCGGCTGTCTGCAAACCCAGCTGTCTGCAAACCCGGCTGGCTGTAAACCTAGCTGTCGGCAAACCCGGCTGTCTGCAAACCTGGCCGCCTGCAAAGCCAGTTGTATTTAAACCCGGCTGCTTGCAAACCCGGCTGCCTAATAACCCGGCTGTCTGCAAACCCAGCTGTCTGCAAACCCGGCTGCCTGCAAACCCGGCTGTCTGCAAATGCGGCAGTCTGCAAACCCGGTTGTCTGCAAACTCGGCTGCCTGCCAACCCGGCTGCTTCCAAACCCGGCAGCCTGCAAACCCGGCTGCCTGCAAACCCGGCTGCCTGCAAACCCGGCCGCCTGCAAACCCAGTTCTATTTAAACACGGCCGCCTGCAAACCCAGTTCTATTTAAACCCGGCTGCCTGCAAACGTGGCTGCTTCCAAACCCGGCTGCCTGCAAACCCGGCTACCTGCAAACCCGGCTGCTCCGAAACCCGGCAGCCTGCAAACCCAGCAGTCTGCAAACCCAGTTGCCTGCAAACCCGGCTGCCTGCGAACCCGGCTGCTTCCAAACCCGGCAGCCTTCAAACCCAGCTTTCTGCAAACCCGGCTGTCCAGAAACCCAGCTGTCTGGAAACCCGGCTGCTTGCAAACCCGGCTGCCTGCAAAACCGGCTGCCTGCAAACCCGGCTGCCTGCAAACCCGGCTGCCTGCAAACCCGGCTGTCTGCAAACGCGGCAGTCTGCAAACCCGGTTGTCTGCAAACTCGGCTGCCTGCCAATCCGGCTGCTTCCAAACCCGGCAGCCTGCAAACCCGGTTCCTGCAAACCCGACTGCCGCCAAACCCGGCCGCCTGCAAACCCAGTTCTATTTAAACCCGGCTGCCTGCAAACCCAGTTCTATTTAAACCCGGCTGATTGCAAAACCTGGCTGCTTTCAAAACCGGCTGCTTGCAAACCCGGCTGCCTGCAAACCCGGATGCTTCCAAACCCGGCTGGCTGCAAATATAGCTGTCTGGAAACCCGGCTGCATGCAAACCCGGCTGCCTGCAAACCCGGCTGCCTGCAAACCCGGCTTCCGGCAAACCCAGTTGTGTTTAAACCCGGCTGCCAGTAAACCCAGCTGCCTAAAAACCCGGCTGTCTGCAAACCCAGCTGTCTGCAAACCCGTCTGTCTGCAAACCAAGCTGTCTGGAAACCCGGCTGCCAGTAAACCCAGCTGCCTAAAAACCCGGCTGTCTGCAAACCCGGCTGTCTGCAAACCCAGCTGTCTGGAAACCCGGCTGCTTGCAAACCCGGCTGCCTGCAAACCCAGCTGTCTGCAAACCCGCCTGCCTGTAAACCCAGCTGTCTGCAAACCCAGCTGTCTGCAAACCCTGCTGTTTGCAAACCCTGCCACCTGCAAACCCGGCTGCCTGCAAACCCAGCTGTCTGCAAACCCGCCTGCCTGTAAACCAAGCTGTCTGCAAACCCAGCTGTCTGCAAACCCTGCTGTTTGCAAACCCTGCCACCTGCAAACCCAGTTGTGTTTAAACCCGGCTGCCAGCAAACCCAGCTGGCTGCAAACCCGGCTGTCTGCATACCAGGCTGCCTGCAAACCCAGCTGTCTGCAAACCCGTCTGTCTGCAAACCCTGTCACCTGCTAATCCCGGTTGTGTTTAAACCCGGCTGCCAGAAAACCCGGCTGGCTGCAAACCCGGCTGTCTGCGAACCAGGCTGCCTGCAAACCCAGCTGTCTGCAAACCCTGCCACCTGCAAACCCAGTTGTGTTTAAACCCGGCTGCCAGCAAACCCAGCTGCCTAATAACCCGGCTGTCTGCAAACCCAGCTGTCTGCAAATCCGGATGTCTGGAAACCCGGCTGCTTCCAAACCCGGTAGCCTGCCAACCCAGCTGCCTGCAAACCCGGCTGCTTGCAAACCGGGCTGCCTGCAAACCCAGCTGTCTGCAAACCCGGCTGTCTGCAAACCCAGTTGTATTTAAACCCGGCTGCCGGTAAGCCCAGCTGCCCGAAAACCCGGCTGTCTGCAAACCCATCTGTCTGCAAACCCAGCTGTCTGCAAACCCAGCTGTCTGAAAACCCGGCTGCTTGCAAACCCGGCTGCCTGCAAACCCAGCTGTCTGCAAACACGGCTGTCTGCAAACCCAGTTGTTTTTAAACCCGGTTGCCAGTAAGCCCAGCTGCCCGAAAACCCGGCTGTCTGCAAACCCATCTGTCTGCAAACCCGGCTGTCTGCAAACCCGGCTGTCTGCAAACCCAGCTGTCTGAAAACCCGGCTGCCAGCAAACCCGGCTGCCTGCAAACCCAGCAGTCTGCAAACCCAGCTGTCTGCAAACCCGGCTAGTAGTATGAATGTGGCGGTTCAACACCACTTTTCCCACGGTCCCCATTTTTTTTCCCACGGTCCATACCTGTCTCCCACCTCTCCCCCCTGTCCCTACCTATCCCACCTATCCCACCTCTCCCTTCTGTCCCCACCTATCCTCCCTGTCCTCCCTGTCCCCCCTGGCCCCACCTATCCCATCCTTTTTCCCACGGGCAGGTGTTTCCCACGGCCAGGTGTTTCCCAACCGCGATGAGTCATGCTGATGAATAGGTGGGATAAGAAGTCAAGGTCAAGGGTCAAGTCTCAAAGGTCAAGGGTCAAAGGTGAAGGGTCAATGGTCAAAGGTCAAGGGTCAAAGGTCAAAGGTCAAGGGTCAAGGTCAAAGGTGTCATATCCCAGGAAACACCTATGCCATCATCTTCAATTTCGCAACAACACGCAATATTCTGATTTCACAACAAAATGCAATATTCTGAGTCATATCTCAATTCTGAGTCATATCCCAGGAAAAACCTATGACATCATCTTCAATTTCGCAACAACACGCAATATTCTGATTTCGCAACAAAATGCAATATTCTGAGTCATATCTGAAACACATTACCCCAAATACCTAAACCTTGAATCATCTATATAAACATCCTGCACATAATATTCCCATAACCACAAAAATAATAATCATCCACTTGAAATCCAATAACTTCCGAGAAACGAAAATGCCAACCACCGGAAATTCCACTGATAAGGTGGAGCACAAAAGATCGTATTACTGCACTAGTTGCAATTCGGATCGGCATAACGTAAACAATTGCCCTTATTTGAAAGATAAAGATAAAAGAAGGAAATAATAAATAAAGATTAGCGATGGGCTAAATTGATGAATATGTGAGATGTGTTTTAAAATAGCAGCTGACTCCATTTCTTATCGCTTGCGGAGGTGAGCTTTTATTGCTGCCGGTTGCGTAGTCTCTTTTATAGGGTTCGAATATTTTACAGACAATTTAAAATTAGAAATTAGATAATGAAAATATCTTGACCGTGCGATGCAAATATGTTAGGAACTAGTCCAAACGTGTTGATTGAGATAAGAATGAGACATGCTTAAAATGCAAGCTAGATCTTGATATGGAAATTTCAATATTCTAGCGTACGAACGGCTGTTGATAAGAGATTGAGTGAAGGCTATTTTAAATTCTTACACGCTATTATTCTTGGTGTTATATTAAAAACCATAAGCAAAATATGCGACCGGATGTTTTCTCTGAGAATGTATGAAGATCATTTGAAATAGTTGACTTCGATAAGAATGCTAGTTCCTGATTAGGAAAATTTTAATATTCTTGGTGTTATATTAAAAAACCGTAAGCGAAACGTGCGACCGGATGTTTTCTTTGCCATATAAAAGGATAAGAATTTTTTCGAATTAATGGTTGATAATGAGAAACAAGAGATGTAAAAAGAAAATAATATCCATGTTATTGTGCGGTTTTAAATGCGAGTTCTCATGCTGATAACTTTTGATATGGTAAGTAAAATTAAATGATTATTGAATTGTATATTGTGGGTTGCTAGTTTTGTTGGAATTTATTGATAAGTGTGAAAAAAACTCTGATATGAATAGTGCAGAGTGTAAACTTTTTGATATAAAAGAAACTGTGTTTATTCAATTAAAATTAATTGCAAACGAATTATGGATCAAGAAATGGAAAACGTTTTATTCGATGAGGAGAGGATATTGACGGAAGTTGTATTCAGCAATGAATACATTCATTGCGTGTACAACAGGTTTGAAGACGAGTATTATGTTGAACTCAAAGGTAAGTTAAAAAAAAATTTTTTCATATTGTTAATTTAATTTTAGCAGAGTAGTCACGAAAATGGTGGAACCGGAGAAAGCAACGCTGCAGTACAAAAGCTATGGACGACAACTCGAGGTACCTTTTGTCATCTATGCAGATTTTGAATGCCTTCTTCAGGACGTCGATACATGTGCACCCAATCCGACACTTTCATCAACCTCAAGAATCTAAGAACATACCCCTTGTGCTTTCTCTTATTTCATCAAGTGTTCATTCGATTCAAAATTAGACAGATTCAGATTATACAAAGGCCCAGATTCACCCAAAAAATTCGTTAATTCCATTGTAAATGATGTAAAATGTTTTTTTATAAATCATATCAAGAACCCAAAGTCAATGGATGCTCTATCGTCGGAAGAAGAAAAGGTTCAAAGGGAATCGATTTTCTGTCACATTTGTAAAAAAGAGCTTGACAATGATAGAGTCCGAGACCATTGTCATTTTACTGGAAAATATAGAGGCCCCGCTCATAACGAATGCAATTTATTGTATCGAGTACCGTAATTCTTTCCAATATTATATCACAACCTCTCAGGCTATGATTGTCATTTGTTTGTGAAAGAATTAGATAGCATTGATGGGGAAATATCTATTATACCCATTAATAAGGAATTATACGTTTCATTATCTAAACGAATTCAAGTCGATGAGTTTGAAACGATTGAGCTTAGGTTCTTAGACTCAGCCAGATTCATGCAGAGTCGTTTGGATGCTCTAGTGAAAAATCTTTCTCCAGTAGATCTGAAAACCGTAAGATCAGTATATGAGGATGGGGAGAAATTCTATCTGCTTACAAGAAAGGGTGTATTTCCCTACGATTATATTAACTCGTGGGATCGATTGAATGAAGTTTGTTTACCACCTCGAGAAAGCTTTTACAACAAAATGACAAACAGCGAGTGCAATGAGATTGATTATGAGCATGCTGAAAATGTATGGAAATTTTTCAATTGCACAACGATTTGCGACTATTTGGATGTGCTGCTTCTGACAGACGTTTTCGAAAATTTCAGGAAAGTTTGTAAAAATATCTATGGACTTGACCTTTGTCAATACTATACAACTCCTGGGTTATCGTGGGATGCCATGCTCAAAATAACATCTGTTAAACTTGATCTTCTAACAGATATAAACATGCATCACTTCATACAACGAGGAATCAGAGGTGGTATTACTCAATGCTCACATCGTCACTCAAAAGCTAACAACAAATACTTGGAAGATTATAAAGAAGAGGATCCTTCCAAGTATCTGATGTATGTAGACGCAAACAATCTATATGGTTGAGCAATGTCACAACCACTTCCCCATGCTGAATTCCAGTGGGTTGAAAATATAGATGAGGTTGACATTCTCAATATTGCAATAGACGCAGACATTGGATACATATTGGAAGTTGATTTGGAGTATCCAACAACAAAGCACGATGAACATAACGATTCACCTCTCTGTGCAGAAAATAAAAAAGCACCTGGTTCGAAAACTGCAAAATTGATCACTGACTTAACTAACAAACAAAATTATGTTATTCACTATCGAAATCTACAGCAATGCATTGCGAATGGTTTGAAATTGACCCGTGTCCAAAGAATTTTACAGTTTAAACAATCGAATTGGATGAAGCAGTACATAGACTTGAACACCCAACATCGCAAAGCCAGTAAAAATTTGTTTGAGAAAAACTTTTTCAAGCTTTCAAACAACGCAGTATATGGCAAAACGATGGAAAATGTGGATAAAAGGAAAGATGTGAAGATTGTGACGGATTTGAAAAGCCGAAGCAGACACTCAGGCGCACGAAATCTTATATCGAAGCCAAATTTTCATAGTGCAGACGCTTTTACCCCCAATATGGCAGCTATTCAAATGGATAGAGTTTTCATATGCTACAACAAACCGACTTACCTTGGTTTCACTGTGCTTGATCTATCAAAATTGAAAATGTATGATTTTCATTATCGTTTCATGAAGCCCAAATATAATGAGAAAATTATTCTCAACTATATGGATACGGTTTCATTTATTTACACTATGCAAACAAACGACTTTTACAGTGATATTCTACCGGATATCGACAATCACTTTGATACTTCTGGGTACGCCCAAGATAACATATATAATATTGCGCTGAAACATGGAAAAGTGTTGGGTATGATGAAAGACGAAAATAATGGAAAAATCATGAAAGAGTTTGTAGGATTAAGAGCTAAAATGTATTCTTTAAGTATAGAAAATGGTTATACAATTAAAAAAGCAAAAGGTGTAAAGAAGCTTAATATGGATGGATTAAATTTAGATGATTCTAGAGATTGCTTGTTTAGAAAAAAGATATTTAAAGGTAGTATGTACGTTTTTAGATCTAAGCTTCACAATTTATATACTGAATGTATAAATAAGGTTTCTTTAAGTTATTTACATGATAAGCGATATATAAGCAAAGATGGGGTTAGCGCATATGGTTGGGGACATTATAATATTGTAATGGATGTAGACTAGGAACAGTGGAATAAATTAAATTGAATGAATGAATTTAAAAAAAAAAAATATCTTTACAGTATAAATAGACTGAAGAAGACATGAAGACTATCAGTTTGTATTTGAACATTGATTGAAGCAGAGAATGGAGCTTTTGAAAATATTTTTTGTTGTATTGAGTATCGGAATACCTTTTCTTCAAGGTAATCCCCTACCAGTGGTGACTCTTAGTGAAAATGAAAGTACTAACAATTTAGCTTTCAATCTCACATTACCTGATAACAATGCGGTGCAAGAAGCATTATCCTTTCGACTCATGACTGTAAGTACAGTCTCAACAAGAACAGAAACAGCAATTAAAAACGATGATGGTATTTCATCGGCGTCGGAAATTTCTTTGATAACACCAACAACAACAACACCAGAACCACCGAAAAAATTTGTTACGGTCGATGAAGCCATAGAAGGATTTCGGCAAGATTTGCTTAGAAAAGAAATGGAAATAGCTGGAATAAACGAAAGTAAAAATAGTTTTTACAGACATTTCAAATTAGAATTCGATGACGAAAATATCTTAACAGTACGATGCACATATGATAGCAACTATTCCGAACGTTCACTCAAAATCTCGCGCTTTGAATATCGTGAGTTTGAAGCCGAGAGGATTCTTAGCAATGGCGAAGTTGAATACATAAAACAACAACAAGACCTCAATTATAGGTGAGATGTAGAATTTTTAGATTTAAAGAACATGAAGCAAACATATACCATGAGTATTACTTGAACCGTCAACCACTTCACAACGATGGATACTAAGGACGATAATGATGATAATGATCTTCAGCGTTCTATTAAGGAATATAAACAACTTTTTGTTGATAGCAAGCAATTAATTTTAACGGAGCACTTTGAGAAATTTGTAAACAATTACACGTTTTTGAAAGCCTACGCTGACATGCAACAAAAAGTCAGCAAGTTTGGTAAACATTATGTGAAGTGTCCTTATGCTTATGATGATGCAGAATGCGGTCCCGATACTTGTGAATGTTACAGTGTTCATAGGAGATTGTGTGAAGTTAAAAGGCTTGTTCAATTTTATAAACGATTAACAAATAAATAAATTTTATTTTTCAATTATAACCACAATGTTTCATTTTGAATCTTAACACTAAAACAATGAATGAGTTATTCCATATCTTTAACATTAATCCAGGAATTATGTTCTTTTGAAAACCCCAACCACTTTACAAATGCTTTATTTCGCCTCCTTTTTAAAACTTTTTCCACAAGATAAAACGACGTATTCTTAGCTTTTTGCAGTTCTAGTTCATAAAATCCTCCTTCGATTGGATTTCCTTCATAATCTTCCAAAAGATATGTGACGCGGTTGATTATTTGAATTTGGCGAATTTTAAAAATCCCCGTTGTCCAGTTTGGTGTATATCCTTTTTCAAATATATGCTTGTATTTACTAATTCGTACATAGTCACCCACTTTATATTTCGATTTTCCCATTACTTTAATATTGTTGTACACGGTGGACAGAAGTGACAGTTCATTTGAGCTATTTACAGCAGAAGGAGCCATTTTTATTGTTCGATGTTTTTTGTTATTATACTCCTTGATCAAATCATCAACGAGACTAATCCACTTGTAATTTCCATTCATGCTAAACTCCTTCCACATCATTTTCTTCAGTGTACGATTGAATCGTTCAACAATTGACGCCTAAATCGAGCTATACGTGGAATAATGGTTTATTTGATATTGTTCCATAATGTTTTTGAAATGTTTGTTGTAGAATTCTTTTCCGTCGTCTGTTTGCAAGATTTTAGGAATGCGCCCCTGTTGAAGTATGTGTTCAATTGCCTTCGCAACTTCTTTACCGGTCTTCGTTTTGCTAGAAACCGTCCACGCAAACTTAGAAAACGTGTCAATGATCGTAAGAAGGAAACGAAACCCTGTATTTTCGCTAGCATATGCTCCCATTTCAACTAAATCCGCTTGCCACAAATCATCCAAACCTTTTATAATAACACGCCGTCGCTTAAATTTTTTTCGAGCAGACGCGTGCAATTCGTTAATAACTTGTCGTTTGCTAATGATTAAAAAGACTAAGCTTGTTTACTTGTATTTTTTATTAATATATAAATAAATATATATATATATATATATATATATATATATATATATATATATATATATATATATATATATATGTAACGTTGATTCAAACAAAAACAACATTTTTATTATTATCGCAGTGAATCTGAATTTGCTGGTCTACATATGCCTTTAGCTTCTCAACATACGTATCAACGTAAACTTTTATTGTAGCATCATCATCATCTATGGGCGTGCCAAGATGCGTTAGTCGTTTGAATTTAAAAATATAATCACTGTTCTCCGCTTTGTTGAATCCTACATCTGGAGACCCCTGCGCACCTGGAACCCCCTGCGGACCAGGAACCCCCTGCGGACTTGGAACCCCCTGCGGGCCTTGAGCCCACTGCGGACCTGGAGCCCACTGCGGACCTGAAGGCCCTCGTTTGCCTCTACCTTCCTTTGAAAATCGACCAAATTTTTCAACACTAATTTTTTTGAAACAGCTGGTGATTTCTATCGTATTTATTCTATTATTAGCGCTTCTTTCAATTCTTCAATGATCGATATAATTTCGTTGTTATTATTATTGTGACCAGCTTGTTGCGATCCAATGAGTAACTGCAATCGACTCACTAATTCATTCGGATCATCCCAATATATGTAGTCTTTCTGTTTGTCGGATGTTTGCATTTGTCAACTCAGCATAGTTTGCACGACGCAATCTATGCTGACTGTACCACGTCCGATGCTAAAAATAGAACGCTTGAGGGAGAAACATGACGATCCGAGGAGAATAAAGCACTCTCGTGGTGGACGTCGACGCGAACGGCTGGACCTGACAGATCAGAAGTGTGATTAATATCCAATTAATTAACGTGTGTTCGCTGTAAAATGTACGCTTCCTTGCTATGAAAAGACTTAATCGCTTTGTGCCACGAACGTGGTTTGCGATTGCCGGAAATAAGCCAGACCTTATCCAGCGACTTATGGATATGGATTTGCCCGGTGCAAATAGCACGAAGGTTACAAATGAAGGCGATAGAATACAATTAGTGGACGCATCGAATGAAAATGGCGACGGAATCGCCGAAGCCACCGTGATCGAGACTGACGTGAGTTCAAGAGAGCGGGCGTTCAGCGAGCGTGAACGTACTCTTCTTGAACGCGAAAAGACTTTGTTCGAACAATCGGTTCGTCACGCGAAAACCAGCTTCTCAGTGCGGGACATTTCTGAAATGTTACCAGATTTTAATCCCGCCACCAAGGAATGGTCTGCTGAACAATTTGTAAAACGTGTGTGTCAACTGCAAGAAGTTTACTTGTGGGACGATAAACTAGTGTTGTTCGCTTCGCAAACAAAATTGAGCGGATACGCGAAAGTGTGGAATCATGGACAAGTGCACGTGTTCAGGAATTTCAATGAGTTTGCGAATAAGCTGTTAATCGACTTCCCAACCCGGGATGACGAAGCGGATGTGCATTTAAAACTAATGAACAATATTCGTGAAAAACACGAAAGTGTAGATGAGTATTATTTTAAAATGGTGTCAATCGGTCGTCGCGGGAAAGTGTCAGATGCTGCCGTAAGAAAGTATATTCGCCGCGGACTAAACTACCCAAGATTGCAAAATGCTTTTGCTGGCAGTGAATTTAATAACTTGAGAGAGTTTCATCTAGCTCTCAACCGATTCTTGGAAAATGAAGTCGTTGTGTCATCATCGGTACACAGACCAAGTGTACAAACCAATATACCATCGGGTAAAGTTCAAAGTTAGTCTCAGGATAGAAATGTACGCGGTGCAAGTGCTGGTCCTACATGTTTCAATTGTCGACAACGCGGCCACTTAGCCGCAGCCTGCCCTTTGCCACAGCGACGTCCACGGTGCGATCATTGCCGTCGGAGCGGTCACCGAACAGAGGACTGTTTAGATAATGTGAGAAAGGTGGGGCAAACAACGCAACCAAATACACAGGTCCTGTAGGACAACGATGGCAGACAGGAGAAGGCGGAGAAACCCGGATGGATTGAAAAGGAGATAACCATCGAAGGACGGAAAGTTGTAACAATAATCGACTCGGGTAGTACTCGATCCCTTTTGTCTCGCTCATTAGCTGCGAGTATTGGGAAAATGGAGACGAACGAGGAGTTAAAATTAAGTGGATTCGGAGGAGGTGTGCATCTGTGCAACGAGAAGATTATAACGGGAATTCAGTTTGATAATAAAACATTTCAACATACGTTCTATGTAGTCGACGATTTAATGTTGCCAGGGTCAGCCTAATTAGGAGCCGACTTCCTACTGACACATAAATTGCGCTTGGTGATAGGAGAAGATGTGTGTCATATTGAGGACGAAGTCGATAACATGAACAAATGGGGTGACGAAGTAAGAAAACAAGTTATCAAACTACTCGAGGAATATAGCGACTGTTTCGCTGAGAAATTATCCAAAATCGGGAAATGTAGACTGGGAACGTTGAGTATTGATCTCACTGTAGAGAGAACGATATATCATAGACCTCATCGAGTTGCCTTTGCTAAACGGCCAATAGTCACAAATATCGTGAACGAATTGTTGGCCAATAATATTATCCAACGAAGTTAGGGTCATTTGCTTCACCAGTTTTGCTCGTCAAGAAAGCCAATGCAGAATATCGAATGTGCATTGATTACAGGGAGCTGAATTTGGTTACAAAGAAACGACGCTTCCTAATGCCCATTGTTGACGAAATTCTTGCCCAGCTGGCCGGTGCTAAATTATTCACGATTTTAGATCTAATGTCTGGATATTATCAAATTGAAGTTGCTCCCGAGTCGCAAAAATACATCGCATTTATAACGCATGACGGTCATTTTGAGTTTTTACGCATGCCGTTGGGGTCGTAAATGGACCTGCCGTGTTCCAGGAAGTGATGCAGAAAATCGTTAACATGCTGCCACCTGGAGTTTTGATAGCGTTTATCGGTGACCTATTGACACCTACAAAGATTTTGTTGAAGGATTGCAAAAATTTAGACAGGTGTTCGAGGTTCTTCGTTCCGTCGGAATAACTCTCCATCGATCGAAATGTTGTTTCCTCGATGAAAGTATAACCTTTTTAGGACATCGTGTGAGTGCTGACACTATTTCACCTGGTGAGATAAAGATTGCGGCTATTAAGGAGTTCCCAGCGCTATCAAATGTGAGTGACGTTCGCAGTTTTCTCGGACTCACCGGCTTTTTCCGTAAATACATCGAGAAGTACGCCGAAATAGCAAGACCCACCAGTCGTCTTTTAGCGAAAAATGTCAAATTTTTATGGGGAAAGGAACAAGAATTTGCATTTAATGTTTTGAAGGAAAGACTTTCCAATCATCCAGTGCTGTGCTTATATGATGCAAGCAAGAGGCACGAAGTCCATACTGATGCTGGCTCCGTGGGTCTAGCTGGGGTGCTGTTTCAAGAGCAGAGCCCAGGTGAGCTCAAACCGGTATTTTATTACAGTCGGTGTTTCAGCGAGGCAGAGCGGAACTATCATTCCCATGAGCTTGAAGTCCTAGCAATTGTTGAATCATTAGACAGATTCCGATTATATTTGCTTGGCAAGCAATTTCGAGTCATTACGGATTGTGCTGCTGTGACAACTACACGACAAAAGAAGCCTTTACCATCGAAGATAGCTCGCTGGTGGTTGAAATTGCAGAAGTACGGTTTTGAGCTTGTACATCGTGCCGGAAACAAGGTTCAATATGTCGATACATTAAGCCGTGCACCTGTTGGAGCCGCGAGAACTCCATTGGATGTCGGAGCGCAGATATTAACGGTAAATGTTATGGATAACGATTGGCTGGTGACGATGCAACAGCAGGATCCCCAATTGTTGAGAATAATCAAAATTTTGAGAGGAGAGACACCGTCGGACCAATTAGCACAGCTCCAAGTTGATTATGTTCTGGAAACCAATCGACTGTGCCGAAAAGTCAAAACCGAATTAAAGTGGGTGGTGCCCAAGGCTGTAAGGTGGAGAGTTGTCAAAAGTGCACACGATGATCGTGGGCATTTTGGAGTCGAGAAAACGCTGGACCAAATAAGGAAATTATATTGGTTCAAACGGATGCGGAACTACGTGAAAAGCTACATATTTGCTTGCGTGGAATGTTGCTATTTTAAAAAGCCAGCAGGAAAATCGGAAGGAAAACTCTATGTTAGTGCAACCGTAGCAATTCCTTTCGATACGTTGCACGTTGATCATTTGGGACCTTTCCCGAGGAGTAATGGAGGATATACCCATGTCTTAGGAATAACGGATGCCTTTTTAAAATATATTGTTGTAAAGCCCGTTAGATCCACAAATTCAACAACGGTGATTAAAATCCTAAATGAATTGACTTGTTATTTTGGTCTACCCAAAAGGTTTATTTCGGACCGAGGTACTGCATTTACGTCGAAAATGTTCCGGAACTATTGTACGAACAATAGTATTGAGCACATTCTGAATGCCGTCAGAACGCTTCGAGCAAATGGACAGATTCAACGAGCTAATCAGTCGATTTTATTGTATTTGCGAACAATGAGTGATGACAAGCGGAGAAGGGCCCATAATCTTCGAGGGCTACAGTTTGCGCTTAATTCACAGGCTAATTCGACAACTGGACACACGCCGAACGAGATTGTCTTCAATTATCGATTGCGCGATGTATTTCCGAACAAGCGTTTGGAGACGTTGCACGAATTGGATCAGGGAGACCCAGTCGAAGTATCACATGAGGAAATCTCTGCGAAAATCGACAAGGAGAACCAAAAATGGAAGGAGCGCTACGATTCTTAGCGTAAACAACCCAAACAATTTGCGGTCAACGATTTGATTGTGATCGAGAACATTGCTACAGCTACTGGTGACTCCCGGAAACTTGAACCGAAATACAAGGGTCCTTATATCGTTAATAAAGTGCTGGATCGGGATCGATATCTAATTGGTGATCTCGAAGACTGTCAACAAAATAAACGATCATTTGAATCAGTTTACCATGCCGAACGAATGAAACCTTGGTGTTCGTTAGGGCCAGAAATCGAGAGCGACGAAGAATCGAGTGAAGACGAAGCAGATGAGGACGAAAACGACAGAAATGCAAGCACGCCTCGGGACGAGTCAAAACAGGATGGCCGAGCTATGCTGACTGTATCACGTCCGATGCTAAAAATAGAACGCTTGAGGGAGGAACATGACGAGTCGAGGAGAATAAAGCACTCTCGTGGTGGACGTCGACGCGAACGGCTGGACCTGACACATTTAACTATAATCTTTGTGTTTAGCTGTTTGTCATAGCCCTCTTCCTTCTTTGTTGTTGTTATTTAACAATTTCGAAATTATTTTTCTACATTTAAAGCTTCGGTTTCCATTTATTTGACTATTGCCGCCGTAAAAACGTCTGTAAGCATTAGTGTGCAGAATAATACTTTTATAGTCTGCTAAATCTTCATTGGTATAAAGTTTTTCATCTGGATACTTCATAAAAAGCAGCTCGTATAAACCTCGAGTTCCTTTGTAGGATTTCTCATTTACAAGTATTTGATTGCCGTTGATTACGAAATTCGAATTTCCTATTTTCCACTGCTCTCCATCATCATCATCATCCCTATTTATCCCATAAACACTGTCAATTGCAGACGGTTGATTTACATAAATATCTAGATATTGTCTAGGAATCTCCGGAAATTGGTTTTGCTCCATGTATTCTTCAAAATATTCTTGTCCTTCCGCAGTGGCAACATATTTACGAACATTTTTTGTAGAAGAAGAGTTGGATGTTGTGGCGGCGAGATTTCGTTTCAAGTTTGGTGTAAGAGTTTTAAAACTGTCTTCTTCTTCTTTTTGGTGACTATTTCCCTCTTGTCGTATTGATGGAGGCTCTTCTTTAATTCCATTTTTTATGTCTTTATTATTTTGCAACAACTTGAGTAGTATGGATATACCGGTTCTGGACCACTTTTTCCCACGGTCCCCATTTTTTTCCCACGGGTATCGGATTACCGCCCCCGCATGACGTCACCTGTTATCTCTTCCGGTGGCGCCATTTATTATCGCTTCCGGTGGCGCCATTTCTTATCGCTGTCTGGGGCGCCATTTCTTATCGCTTCCGGTGGCGCCATTTCTGATCGCTGTCTTGGGCGCCATTTCTTATCGCTGTCGGGGTGTTTCCCACGGGCAGGTGTTTCCCACGGGCAGGTGTTTCCCACGGGCAGGTGTTTCCCACGGGCAGGTGTTTCCCAACCGCGATGAGTCATGCTGATGAATAGGTGTGATAAGAAGTCAAGGTCAAGGTCGGTGTCAAGGTGTTTTCCCACGGCCAGGTGTTTCCCAACCGCGATGAGTCAAGCTGATGAATAGGTGTGATACGAAGTCAAGGTCAAGGTCGGTGTCAAGGTGTTTTCCCACGGGCAGGTGTTTCCCAACCGTGATGAGTCATGCTGATGAATAAGTGTGATAAGAAGTCAAGGTCAAGGTCAGTGTCAGGTGTTTCCCCCCCCCGGTCAGGTGTTTTCCCACGGCTAGGTGTTTCCCAACCACGATGAGTCATGCTGATGAATAGGTGTGATAAGAAGTCAAGGTCAAGGGTCAAAGTTCAAGGGTCAAAGGTCAAGTGTCAAAGGTCAAGGGTCAAAGGTCCAAGGTCAAGGGTCAAAGGTCAAGGGTCAAAGGTCAAAGGTCAAAGTTTCAAGGTCAAAGGAGTTTTCCCAACAGCGGTGAGAGTCATATCCCAGGAAACACCTATGACATCATCTTCAATTTCGCATCAAAATGCAATATTCTGAGTCATATCTCAATTCTGAGTCATATCATAGGAAACACCTATGACATCATCTTCAATTTCGCAACAACACGCAATATTCTGATTTCGCAACAAAATGCAATATTCTGAGTCATATCTCAATTCTGAGTCATATCCCAGGAAACACCTATGGCATCATCTTCAATTTCGCAACAACACGCAATATTCTGATTTCGCAACAAAATGCAATATTCTGAGTCATATCTCTATTCTGAGTCATATCCCAGGAAACACCTATGACATCATCTTCAATTTCGCAACAAAATGCAATATTCTGAGTCATATCTCAATTCTGAGTCATATCCCAGGGAACACCTATGACATCATCTTCAATTTCGCAACAACACGCAATATTCTGATTTCGCAACAAAATGCAATATTCTGAGTCATATCTGAAACACATTACCCCAAATACCTAAACCTTGAATCATCTATATAAACATCCTGCACATAATATTCCCATAACCACAAAAATAATAATCATCCACTTGAAATTAAATAACTTCCGAGAAACGAAAATGCCAACCACCGGAAATTCCACTGATAAGGTGGAACACAAAAGATCGTATTACTGCACTAGTTGCAATTCGGATCGGCATAACGTAAACAATTGCCCTTATTTGAAAGATAAAGATAAAAGAAGGAAATAATAAATAAAGATTAGCGATGGGCTAAATTGATGAATATGTGAGATGTGTTTTAAAATAGCAGCTGGATTCATTTCTGATCGCTGCGTAGGTGATTTTTTATTGCTGCCGGTTGCGTAATCTCTTTTATAGGGTTCGAATATTTTACAAACATTCCAAAATTAGAAATTCGATATGTTGATAAGAGCTTGAGTGAGGGCTATTTTAAATGATTAGACGTTGAAATTTGAATAGCGTGCAAGAATTTTTTGTGAACGACCGGATGTTTTCTCTGCCATATAAAATAAACAAAATTATAGTAGTTATAATATTAGGTTACCCTTAAGGAATTTATAAAATAAACAATAGAATTATATAAAAAGGCAAGACCCCAACAGGAATCATTCCAGTTGCTATTCTGCGTTGTAAACCAGTATTCATTCAAAGTGAATTTTTATACCTTATCGAAAAAATATAAAAAATTGCAAAAGATAAAAAGTGATTAAAATTTTAAAAGTTTATTTTATATATAAAATAACTAAGTTTTTATTTAAAGTGGAAAAGGAAGAATAAGATCTTTCAGATATCCAATCCTCTGCTTTCACTTTGCATCTCAATTAGGGAAGTTTTTATTTTGAGCTCAGTGAAAAACACAAAGTGAATTGTATTCCTTAAAATGTTTTGTGAATTTTGTAATATCGAAGTCAATAGTGCTTGTTGGAACTATCATGTGCGAACCAATGCTCACAAAAATAAATCTATAGAGCCCCTCAACGAACATTTTAAAAGGGTCAAAAGTTGTTTTGGACAGCGAATGGAAACTCTTGTTTTTGAAAACAAAGATGAAGGTCTTTTAAATTCGGCGGAGTTTTTAAAGATGATGGAAGATCCGTTAGTGAATTATCTGATGAGTGCACTAGATGAACGCGTAACGCTCAAATTCAACATTGAACTCTTTGCTGAATTCATTAAAATGAATGATGATGATGAAAACGATTGCATAATAAGCATTAAGTCTTTCCATACAAAAATGCAAGCGATAATTCAAAAAAGTGAGTTCAAATTAGCTTTCGATAATATGGCTAATGAAATTCGAATCAAAATGGAGGAATTCCAGGAGAAAGACAGTGGATGGGCTCTCGTTAGAATTACGCACTGTGAATTGAATATAAACGATTTTAAACCATTGAGAGGAACAAGTTATATTCGGCTACCAAGACAATTGGCACATAAGCATGCCTGCATTAATATTAAGAACCGCGACAGTTATTGTTTTAAATGGTGCATAATTTCCGCAATGTGTCCGACAGATCATCATTCACAGATAACTACATCATACCGAATTGATGACATTGCTGACAGCGTTATACATCTTCAAAATGGTGTAGTGTTGAATATTCGGCTACTCAAGTTTCCGCTATAGGTGCAAGATATTGGCAAATTTGAGGAATTAAACCAAACAATCAGTGTCAATTTATTTGGATACGACCCAGAGTTAAAAAAAGTTATCGGTCCATATCATATCACAAAGCAAGAAAAATCGCATCACATCAATCTGCTCCTGCTGCAATCCAACGAAGATTGTCATTATGTTTGGATTAAACATATTTCAAGGTATGTAATAGTGAATAGTGTGTGTGTGTGTATGTGTGAATACATGAATTATTTTTCTTCTTCTTCTTTAAAGGTTGATTCGCAGTCAACAAACGCTACACGAAGGTTCTATTTATGTTTGCAACAAATGCCTGCAATATTTTATGTCGAGTGAGAAACTGCAACTGCATAAAAACAACTGTAGCAGAGTAGTCACGAAAATGGTGGAACCGGAGAAAGCAACGCTGCTGTACAAAAGCTATGGACGACAGCTCGAGGTACCTTTTTGTCATCTATGCAGATTTTGAATGCCTTCTTCAGGACGTCGATACATGTGCACCCAATCCGACACTTTCATCAACCTCAACAATCCAAGAACATACGCCTTGTGCTTTCTCTTATTTCATCAAGTGTTCATTCGATTCAAAATTAGATAGATTCATATTATACAAAGGCCCAGATTCACCCAATGAATTCGTTAATTCCATTGTAAATGATGTAAAATGGTTTTATATAAGTCATATCAAGAATCCAAAGTCAATGGATGCTCTATCGTCGGAAGAAGAAAAGGTTCAAAGGGAATCGATTTTCTGTCACATTTGTAAAAAAAAACTTGACAATGATAGAGTCCGAGACCATTGTCATTTTACTGGAAAATATAGAGGCCCCGCTCATAACGAATGCAATTTATTGTATCGAGTACCGAAATTCTTTCCAATATTATATCACAACCTCTCAGGCTATGATTGTCATTTGTTTGTGAAAGAATTAGATAGCATTGATGGGGAAATATCTATTATACCCATTAATAAGGAATTATACGTTTCATTATCTAAACGAATTCAAGTCGATGAGTTTGAAACGATTGATCTTAGGTTCTTATACTCAGTCAGATTCATGCAGAGTCGTTTGGATGCTCTAGTGAAAAATCTTTCTCCAGTAGATCTGAAAACCGTAAGATCAGTATATGAGGATGTGGAGAAATTCCACCTGCTTACAAGAAAGGGTGTATTTCCCTACGATTATATTAACTCGTGGGATCGATTGAATGAAGTTTGTTTACCACCTCGAGAAAGCTTTTACAACAAAATGACAAATAGCGAGTGCAATGAGAATGTTTATAAACATGCTGAAAACGTATGGAAAGTTTTCAATTGTACAACGATTTGGGACTATTTGGAATTATATCTGAAGACAGATGTGCTGCTTCTGACAGACGTTTTCGAAAATTTCAGGAAAGTTTGTAAAAATATCTATGGACTTGACCCTTGTCAATACTATACAACTCCTGGGTTATCGTGGGATGCCATGCTCAAAATAACATCTGTTAAACTTGATCTTCTAACAGATATAAACATGCATCACTTCATACAACGAGGAATCAGAGGTGGTATTACTCAATGCTCACATCGTCACTCAAAAGCTAACAACAAATACTTGGAAGATTATAAAGAAGAGGATCCTTCCAAGTATCTGATGTATGTAGACGCAAACAATCTATATGGTTGGGCAATGTCACAACCACTTCCCCATGCTGAATTCCAGTGGGTTGAAAATATAGATGAGGTTGACATTCTCAATATTGCAATAAACGCAGACATTGGATACATATTGGAAGTTGATTTGGAGTATCCAACAACAAAGCACGATGAGTATAACGATTTACCTTTCTGTGCAGAAAATAAAAAAGCACCTGGTTCGAAGACTGCGAAATTGATCGCTGACTTAACTAACAAACAAAATTATATTATTCACTATCGAAATCTACAGCAATGCATTGCGAATGGTTTGAAATTGACCCGTGTCCAAAGAATTTTACAGTTTAAACAATCGAATTGGATGAAGCAGTACATAGACTTGAACACCCAACATCGCAAAGCCAGTAAAAATTTGTTTGAGAAAAACTTTTTCAAGCTTTCAAACAACGCAGTATATGGCAAAACGATGGAAAATGTGGATAAAAGGAAAGATGTGAAGATTGTGACGAATTGGAAAAGCCGAAGCAGACACTCAGGCGCACGAAGTCTTATATCGAAGCCAAATTTTCATAGTGCAGATGCTTTTACCCCCAATATGGCAGCTATTCAAATGGATAGAGTATTCACATGTTACAACAAACCGACTTACCTTGGTTTCACTGTGCTTGATCTATCAAAATTGAAAATGTATGATTTTCATTATCGTTTCATGAAGCCCAAATATAATGAGAAAATTATTCTCAACTATATGGATACGGTTTCATTTATTTACACTATGCAAACAAACGACTTTTACAGTGATATTCTACCGGATATCGACAATCACTTTGATACTTGTGAGTACCCCCAAGATAACATATATAATATTGCGCTGAAAAATGGAAAAGTGTTGGGTATGATGAAAGACGAAAATAATGGAAAAGTCATGAAGGAGTTTTTAGGATTAAGAGCTAAACTGTATTCTTTAAGTATAGAAAATGGTGATACAATTGAAAAAGCAAAGGGTGTAAAGAAGCTTATTATGGATGGACTAAATTTAGATGATTATAGAGATTGCTTGTTTAGAAAAAAGATATTTAGAGGTAGTATGTACGTGTTTAGATCTTAGCTTCACAATTTATATACTGAATGTATAAATAAGGTTTCTTAAAGTTATTTAGATGATAAGCGATATATAAGGGAGGATGGGGTTAGCGCATATGCTTGGGGACATTATAATATTGTAATGGATGTAGACTATGAAGATTGAAATAAATAAAATTGAATGAAGCAGAGAATGGAGTTTTTGAAAATATTTGTTGTTGTTTCGAGTATCGGAATACCTTTTCTTCAGGGTAATCCCCTACCAGTGGTGACTCCTAGTGAGGATTTCGGCAAGATTTGCTTAGAAAAGAAATGGAAATAGCTGGAATAATCGAAATTAAAAATATTTTTTACAGACATTTCTAATTAGAATTCGATGACGAAAATATCTTAACAGTACGATGCACATATGATAGCAACTATTCCGAACGTTCACTCAAAATCTCGTGCTTTGAATACCATGAGTTTGAAGCCGAGAGGATTCTTAGCAATGGCGAAGTTGAATACATAAAACAACAACAAGACCTCAATTATAGGTCAGATGTAGAATTTTTAGATTTAAAGAACATGAAGCAAACATATACCATGAGTATTACTTGAACCGTCAACCGCTTGACAACGATGGATACTAAAGACGATAATGATGATCTTCAGTGTTCTATTGAGGAATATAAACAATTTTTTTGTTGATAGCAAGCAACTAATTTTAACGGAGCACTTTGATAAATTTGTAAACAATTACACGTTTTTGAAAGCCTACGCTGACATGCAACAAAAAGTCAACAAGTTTGGTAAACATTATGTGAACTGTCCTTGGGCTTATGATGATGCAGAATGCGGTTCCGATACTTGTGAATGTTATAGTGTTCATAGGAGATTGTGTGAAGTTAAAAGGCTTGTTCAATTTTATAAACGATTAACAAATAAATAAATTTTATTTTTCAATTATAACCACAATGTTTTATTTTGAATCTTAACACTAAAACAATGAATGAGTTATTCCATATCTTTAACATTTATCCAGGAATTATGTTCTTTTGAAAACCGCAACCACTTTACAAATGCTTTATTTCCCCTCCTTTTTAAAACTTTTTCCACAAGATAAAACGACGGATTCTTAGCTTTTAGCAGTTCTAGTTCATAAAATCCTCCTTCGATTGGATTTCCTTCATAATCTTCCAAAAGATATGTGACGGGGTTGGTTATTTGAATTTGGCGAATTTTAAAAATCCCCGTTGTCCAGTTTGGTGTATATCCTTTTTCAAATATATGCTTGTATTTACTAATTCGTACATAGTCACCCACTTTATATTTCGACTTTCCCATTACTTTAATATTGTTGTACACGGTGGACAGAAGTGACAGTTCATTTGAGCTATTTACAGCAGAAGGAGCCATTTTTACTGTTCGATGTTTTTTGTTATTATACTCCTTGGTCAAATCATCAACGAGACTAATCCACTTGTAATTTCCATTCATGCTAAACTCCTTACACATCATTTTCTTCAGTGTACGATTGAATCGTTCAACAATTGACGCCTTAAGAGAGCTATACGTGGAATAGTGGTTTATTTCATATTGTTCCATAATGTTTTTGAAATGTTTGTTGTAGAATTCTTTTCCGTCGTCTGTTTGCAAGTTTTTAGGAATGCGCCCCTGTTGAAGTATGTGTTCAATTGCCTTGGCAACTTCTTTACCAGTCTTCGTTTTGATAGAAACCGTCCACGCAAACTTAGAAAACGTGTCAATGATCGTAAGAAGAAAACGAAACCCTGTATTTACGCTAGCATATGCTCCCATTTCAACTAAATCCGCTTGCCACAAATCATCCAAACCTTTTATAATAACACACCGTCGCTTAAAATTTTTTCGAGCAGACGCGTGCAATTCGTTAATAACTTGTCGTTTGCTCATGATAAAAAAGACTAAGCTTGTTTACTTGTATTTTTTTATAATATATATATATATGTAACGTTGATTCAAACAAAAACAACATTTTTATTATTATCGCAGTGAATCTGAATTTGCTTGTCTACATATGCCTTTAGCTTCTCAACATACGTATCAACGTAAACTTTTGTTGTAGCATCAGCATCATCTATGGGCGTGCCAAGATGCATTAATCGTTTGAATTTAAGAATATAATCACTGTTCTCCGCTTTGTCGAATCCTACACCTGGAGCCCCCTGCGCACCTGGAACCCCCTGCGGACCTGGAACCCCCTGCGGACCTGGAGCCTTCTGCGGACCTGGAGCCCCCCGAGGACCTTCAGGTCCCTTGGGACCTGAAGGCCCTCGTTTGCCTCCACCTTAATTCGAAAATCGACCAAATTTGTCAACACTCATTTTTTGAAACAGCTGGTGATTTCTATCGTATGCATTCTATTATTTGCGCTTCTTTCAATTCTTCAATGATCGATATAATTTCGTTGTTATGATCATTGTGACCGGCTTGTTGCGATCCAATGAGTAACTGCAATCGACTCACTAATTCATTCGGATCATCCCAATATATGTAGTCTTTCTGTTTGTCGGATGTTTGCATTAAACTATAATCTTTGTGTTTAGGTGTTTGTCTTAGCCCTCTTCCTTCTTTGTTGATGTTATCTAACAGTTTCAAAATTATTTTTCTATATTTAAAGTTTTGGTTTCCATTTATTTGACTATTGCTGTCGTAAGAACGTCTGTAAGCATTAGTGTGCAGAATAATACTTTTATAGTCTGCTAAATCTTCATTGGTATATAATTTTTCATCTGAATACTTCATAAAAAGCAGTTTGTATAAACCTCGAGTTCCTATGTAGGATTTCTCATTTACAAGTATTTGATTGCCATTGATTACGAAATTCGAATTTCCTATTTTCCACTGCTCTCCATCATCATCATCATCCCTATATATTCCATAAACACTGTCAATTGCAGACGGTTGATTTACATAAATATCTAGATAATGCCTGGGAATCTCCGGAAATTGGTTTTGCTTCATGTACTCTTCAAAATATTCTCGTCCTATCGCAGTGGCAACATATTTACGAACAACTTTTGTAGAAGAAGAGTTGGATGTTGTGGCGGCGAGATTTCGTTTCAAGTTTGGTGTAGGAGTTTTAAAACTGTCTTCTTCTTCTTCTTGGTGACTATTTCCCTCATCTCGTATTGATGGAGGCTCTTCTTTAATTCCATTTTTTATGTCTTTATTATTTTGCAACAACTTGGTTCTTTTAACTAATTCGTTGAGAGGGCGCGTGATTGGTTTAAATGTTTCCTCTAGCTGAATCACTGTTCCAGCTTTGTTAGCTTTCAGCTGTTGATACTTTTTCCTTATCGAATTGGTTGTTGCTACAATATCACTGAGTAGCTGCGTCTGTTGTTGCTTATCAGACATTGTTTTTTTCATTTTTTATGACTACAACAGCAGCATTTCGTCGTCAAATTTCGAAAAGTATCTACAATATTTTGAAATATTCTTTCAATAGGTTCTAATTTGAGTTTGAAATGGTTTTTGCTGTACCTGAATCGATTTGTGTCTTTTTCGAATTGTTTGTACTGAAACCTTATTGAATTGTTATCAAACTGTATTGAACAGCTATCGAGCTGAATCAAGCTGGTAATCTGAACTGCTATTGAACTGCTTAGAACTGGTATTGAACTGCTTTGAACAGGTATTGAACTGCTTTAAACAGGTATAGAACTGCTTTGAACAGGTATTGAACTGGCAATGAACTGATTTGAACTGCTTCGATGTTTTTATAGTATTATGAATACATCAAACCCCTTTCGATATCGACCCTTGTCTAAGGGACTGTCTTTATCAATTACACAGAACCCATATTTATCGCTCCAACATTTTCCACAGATGTTTCTAAACTGATCGAAAGTCATGTCTGTGTTTACGTGATTATTGTAAATGTGTCTTAAATTCATATCATCCTGTTTGAATATAATCAAAAAATTTGCATTATCTCGAATAAGGTGTTTCGGTATTCTCGTATAAGTTTGACACAGATAAAAACTATCAATATTATGATGTCTTCCCATACAGAAATATAATCGAACGTTATCTTGTTTCTGGTTGGCAATATCATCGAAAATGAAAACAGAGTTAGACTCAGCTTTATCTGGTGGAATCACTGCACTATTGTTTGAAAATGTATAGAAGCCTAGTCCAGAAATAGGTTTTACTGCCTGTTCTAAATGTCTATATTTGGATTGATGTAATGATTTCGAGTAGATGTAGATGTTTTCAAATTTAACGCCATTGGGATGTTTCAACAGGGATATCATAACGTTAGTTTTACCACATTTGGAGGGACCCACAATTATAGCTCGAATACTATTAGGAAATAAATTGCTATGTTTATTTGTAAAGGGTTCATTTGCAATGTCAACACTTTCCACCAATAACTTTTGGTGTTGTTGTATAAACCGCATCCTGATAACTGAAGAGCAAACATGTAAATGACTAGGTTTTAACGAAAGTTTTACAGTCGGCGATGAGTTGTTAAACAAGGTGTGTCCCTATACGCGATCTGTATAAAATGATTGATCATAAAAAGAAATGTACTAGTAGTACACGAAAAGCCGTGAGCGGAAGAGGGTTCATTAATACTCTAATTAATAAACTACCGATTGAACTGCATTTGCCTGGCTATCAATATTGTGGACCTGGCACGAAGCTTCAAAAACGACTTGCCCGAGGAGACGCCGGAATCAATCCCCTTGACGAAGCGTGTCAAGAGCACGATATTGGTTATTCACAATTTAAAGAAACGAGCGATCGTCACAAACTAGATAAGATATTAACTGAAAAGGCGTGGCAACGCGTTAGATCAGCAGACGCAGGATTAGCCGAACGCACTAACGCGTTACTAGTAGCCAATATGATGAAAGCTAAAGTAAAATTAGGAATGGGATTGAAAGATAAACAGAAATTTGGAACAGTTATTTCTACAGTCCGAAAAATCATTAAACACAAGAAACCCAACAGTATGAAGGCGAGTATTAAGGTAGCCTTAGCTGCTGCAAAAAATATTACAAAAGGACGGAAAAAAGCTATCAAAACTCCAAGAATAATACCCATTCCTAAAGTTGGTGGAGTTTTGCCGTTCCTAATTCCTCTTTTCGCAGGATTATCTGCTATTGGTGCTTTATCAGGTGGAGCTGCGGGAATAGCTAAAGCTGTTGATGATGTTAATAATGCCAAAAATACATAAGAGGAAAAAAAGCGACATAACCAGAAAATGGAGCATGTAACATTAGGTTGAGGATTACATTTGAAGCCGTACAGAAAAGGCTTAGGGTTGTATTTAAATCCTGTTCCAAAAAACTTTTAAAAACGCTACCCAAGAGAGCATTAAATGAGAATGATTTGAGAAAGTTTGCAAGATTCTTACCAACCTTCAGAGGAGTTTTTATGCGAAATAATTTACCAAAGGGATTTGCCATGCAAAACGAGTGTGGTATAGTAAATTTAGATAATATTCAAGGCTCTGGTACCCATTTGGTAGCGTACAACAAACAAAATCGTTATGGGGAATACTTTGATAGTTTTGGTAATTTACCTCCACCAATAGAATTACTAGATTATCTGGGATCTAATATAAAATACAACTACAATACATATCAAAGCTATGACTCATACAACTGTGGACATTTATGTTTAAGATTTTTATACAAACGTTTGTAAATTGTCTAGTGCATTCATATAAATAAATACTTTACTTAAAACTCAATCATTGTGTTATATACTGCCATGGCACTAACATTAACTCTCAGTGGAAACACATCCATTCTCACAACAGAGTATTTTCCACCTATCGAATTACAAGATGGCTATGTGTGCGGACTTGTTGATTTTCAAACATATAATTCTATACCTTACGTGGATGAGAACAATAATTTATTACACATAGGAAAGCACGTTATAGAAATACCCGTTGGATCATACGAAATCGATGATATTGCAAATTATCTACATAAACAGTTGGCGAAGATCAATGACAAAATAAATTTTTCAATACGTGCCAATAATAACACTCTCAAAAGTGAAATCAAGTCAACCGCTCCTATTTACTTCAACAAAGAAAGATCCATTGGTCAATTGCTAGGATTTGCTAAACGAGAATTAAAAGTCAATGTCAAACACTCTTCTGATCTACCTGTAAGCATAAGTAAAGTGAACGTAATACGGATTGATTGCAACATAATTGGCAATTCTTATATTAATAATATTCCCTCGCATACAATCCACGAATTCTCACCTGAGGTAGGACCAGGCTATAAAATAGTGGAGGTTCCTAGTAATGTCATTGATTTGCCGGTAAACGTTAAACGAATAAGCACGCTAACTCTTAAGCTGATTGACCAAGACGGAGATCTAATAAACTTCAAGGGGGAAACAATAACTATCAGACTTCATTTGAAGCCGCAGAATGTTGTTATATAACGATGATAAATACCTGTTCAACAATGTAGATACAATCAGTTCAACCAGGAAAATCGGTCGAGTAAGACCCCGACTAACATTACAAAATAAACAGTTGTTGAAATTACTGGGGTTCAAATTAAAAAAACAAAAATGAGTGAGATTCTGAACGTTACACGTAAAGTCATCTATGACAATAGCATCTTGAAAATTGAATACCATAGCTACTCTCCATTTCTATCATCATTCAACTGCAGTGATGAAATTAGAATACCTCTACAACAGCAGGACTTGTGTATTTTGCCAAGTCAAAGCTTCATCTATATTGAAGGTGCTTTAATCAAATCGGATGGAACAACATCAACAACTGCTAAACTTACGAATAATGGCATCGCTTTTCTATTCGATGAGATTAGATATGAACTGAATGGAGTAGAAATCGATCGAAACAAGAATGTTGGAATAAAATCGAAAATGAAAAATTATGTATCACTTAGTGAAAATCAAAGTAAAATGCTTTATAATGCCGGTTGGTCTCCAGATGAATCTATCATGCCATCAAGTGGCTACTTTAACTTTTCTGTTCCGCTAAGAAAATTTTTGGGATTTGCCGAAGACTACAAGAAGATTATCGTAAATGCTAAACATGAGCTAATTCTCATTAGATCTAGAAGCGATGAAAATGCATTTCTGCAGTTTCAAGCCAATTGGCTATACGAACATCATCACGGTTTGCAATGGGAAATTGGAAATACAACGTTTACGGAAATGAAAGAATATCTATGTCAAAACATAAAGGGTGCCTCAATATATGTGAAAGGCTCGGAGAAAAAACACTGGCTTGGTAGTTTACTGGGGAACACTACCATGGTTTGCAATTTGGACGACTGTCGCTGTCCTAGTCTGAAAACACTGAAAAAGCACTATCCTAAAATATCAACCTGCACTTTACACGATGGATGTTGTGCGCAACGAAACGCATTCCTTCTGAAAATTTTTATTATACAAAAAAATCTAATTGAATAAAAACACTTTGAATTAACCGAAATAATTGTTTTATTTAAAGAAGTTTTTAAAATACATTTGAATCGATGACTGTTTCATGGAAATGCAAGTCCTTAGAATCATGACTGCTGCAGCTCAACGATAACTTTGCGGCATTGAAGTCCTCCATAACCTTATCGCTGCATTTTTGGTAACGACCAGGTAGAAATAGCCTCATGATATTGTTTAGGTCTACAACAATAGCTTCGCCGTACCTTCAAAACCAAAAAATAAAAAAAAAAAAAATCAATATTATTTCATTTACAAAGCTCTGTCTTACCTCGTTTCCATTCTTTCTGCAGCTGTAATGCGGTATCATTTTCCAATCTCCAAGTCGGAAATTTTTGTAAATACCAGGGGTTTGCAGCTAAGTAGTTCGTTTAATGAATCCATACTTCTTCGCAGACGATATTGTCACTTGTAACAAAATCTTTTCACAAGCTCAACTATTTATATTAATTTCTTATCAGTAGTTAACATTCTTATCGAAGCCAACTATTTAAAATGGTCTTCATACATTCCCAGAGAAAAACATCCGGTCGTTCACAAAAAATTCTTGCACGCTATTCAAATTCCAACGTCTAATCATTTAAAATAGCCCTCACTCAAGCTCTTATCAACATATCGAATTTCTAATTTTGAAATGTCTGTAGAATATTCGAACCCTATAAAAGAGATTACGCAACCGACAGCAATAAAAAATCACCTCCGCAAGCGATAAGAAATGGAGTCAGCTGCTATTTTAAAACACATCTCACATATTCATCAATTTAGCCCATCGCTAATCTTTATTTATTATTTCCTTCTTTTATCTTTATCTTTCAAATAAGGGCAATTGTTTACGTTATGCCGATCCGAATTGCAACTAGTGCAGTAATACGATCTTTTGTGTTCCACCTTATCAGTGGAATTTCCGGTGGTTGGCATTTTCGTTTCTGGGAAGTAATTGGATTTCAAGTGGATGATTATTATTTTTGTGGTTATGGGAATATTATGTGCAGGATGTTTATATAGATGATTCAAGGTTTAGGTATTTAGGGTAATGTGTTTCAGATATGACTCAGAATATTGCATTTTGTTGCGAAATAAGAATATTGCGTGTTGTTGCGAAATTGAAGATGATGTCATAGGTGTTTCCTGGGATATGACTCAGAATTGAGATATGACTCAGAATATTGCATTTTGTTGCGAAATCAGAATATTGCGTGTTGTTGCGAAATTGAAGATGATGTCGTAGGTGTTTATTGGGATAAGACTCATCAGCATGACTCGCCGCGGTTGTGAAACACCCCGACAGCGATAACAGGTGGCGTCATCCGTGGGAAACACCCCGAACTTGACCCTGACCTTGACCTTGGACCGTGGGAAGAAAATGGGAACCGTGGGAAAAAGTGGTTTTGAACCCCCCTATCCATACTACTCACAAGCTCTCGATTCTGTTCAAAATCATCACTTTATTTATTTACAAGGGGATCCGAAAAATGAATTTTTTTGAAATTTTTTTGAAATCGCTCAAATGGTCCATGCACAAGCTCTCGATTCTATTCAAAATCATCAATTTATTTATTTACAAGGGGATCCGAAAAATGAAAGTTTTCGAAATTTTTTTTACATCGCTCAAAGGCTCCATGCACAAGCTCTCGATTCTATTCGAAATCATCACTTTATTTATTTACAAGAGGATCCGCAAAATGAAAATTTTTGAAATTTTTTTGAAATCGCTCATAGGCACCATGCACAAGCTCTCGATTCTATTCAAAATCATCACTTTATTTATTTACAAGGGGATCCGCAAAATGATATTATTTGATTTTTTTTGAAAACGCTCAAAAGCTCCATGCACAAGCTCTCGATTCTATTTTCATCAATTTATTTATTTACAAGAGGATCCGCAAAATGAAAATTTTCGAAAATTTTTTGAAATCGCTCAAAGGCTTCATGCACAAGCTCTCGATTCTATTCAAAATCATCAATTTATTTACTAACAAGGGGATCCGAAAAATGAAAATTTTTGAAATTTTTTTAAAATCGCTCAAAGGCTCCATGCACAAGCTCTCGATTCTATTCAAAATCATCAATTTATTGATTTACAAGGGGATCCGAAAGATGAAAGTTTTTGAAAACTTTTTGAAATCGCTCAAAGGCTCCATGCACAAGCTCTCGATTCTATTCAAAATCATCAATTTATTCATTTACAAGGGGATCCGAAAAATGAAAATGTTTGAAATTTTTTTGAAATCACTCAGAGGCTCCATGCACAAGCTCTCGATTCTATTCGACATCATCACTTTATTTGTTTACAAGGGGATCCAAAAAATGAAAAATTTTGAAATTTTTCGAAATTTTTTGAAATCGCTCAAAGGCTCCATGCACAAGCCTTCGATTCTATTCAAAATCATCACTTTATTTATTTACAAGAGGATCCGAAAAATGGAAATTTTTGAAATTTTTTTAAAATCGCTCAAAGGCTCCATGCACAAGCTCTCGATTCTATTCAAAATCATCAATTTATTTATTTACAAGATGATCCAAAAAATGAAAATTTTTGTAAATGTTTGATATCGCTCAAAGGCTACATGCACAAGCTCTCGGTTTTATTCAAAATCATCAATTTATTTATTTACAAGAGGATCCGAAAAATGAAAATTTTCGAAAATTTTTGAAATCGCTCAAAGGCTCCATGCACAAGCTCTCGATTCTATTCAAAATCATCAATTTATTTATTTACAAGGGGATCCGAAAAATGAAAATGTTTAAAAAAAATTTGAAATCACTCAAAGGCTCCATGCACAAGCTCTCGATTCTATTCGACATCATCAATTTATTTGTTTACAAGGGGATCCGAAAAATGAAAAATTTTGAAATTTTTTTGAAATCGCTCAAAGGTCCAATACAAAAAGTCTCGATTCTATTCAAAATCATCAATTAATTTATTTACAAGAGGACCCGAATATAAAAATTTTTTGAAATTTTTTGGAAATTGTTCAAAGGCTCCAACCAAAAGCTCTCGATTCTATTCAAAATCATCAATTTATTTATTTACAAACGGGATCCGCAAAATGAAAATTTTTGAAATTTTTTTGAAATCGTTCAAAGGCTCCATGGACAAGCTCTCGATTCTATTCAAAATCATAAATTTATTTATTTACAAGAGGATCCGAAAAATGAAAAGTTTTGAAAATTTTTTGAAAGCGCTCAAAGGCTCCATGCACAAGCAGCCGATTCTATTCAAAATCATCACTTTATTTATTTACATGGGGATCCGCAAAATGAAAATGTTTAAAAAAATTTTGAAATCACTCAATGGCTCCATGCACAAGCACTTGATTCTATTCAAAATCATAAATTTATTTATTTACAAGAGGATCCGAAAAATGAAAAGTTTTGAAATTTTTTTGAAATCGATCAAAGGCTCCATGCACAAGCTCTCGATTCTATTCAAAATAATCACTTTATTTATTTACAAGGGGATCCGAAAATTGAAATTTTTGGAAAATTTTTGAATACGCTCAAAAGCTCCATGCACAAGCTCTCGATTCTATTCAAAATCATCACTTTATTTATTTACAAGGGGATCCGAAAAATGAAAATTTTTTAAATTTTTTTGGAATCGATCAAAGGCTCCATGCACAAGCTCTCGATTCTATTCAAAATCATCAATTTATTCATTTACAAGGGGATCCGAAAAATGAAAATGTTTGAAAATTTTTTGAAATCACTCAGAGGCTCCATGCACAAGCTCTCGATTCTATTCGACATCATCACTTTATTTGTTTACAAGGGGATCCAAAAAATGAAAAATTTTGAAATTTTTCGAAATTTTTTGAAATCGCTCAAAGGCTCCATGCACAAGCCTTCGATTCTATTCAAAATCATCACTTTATTTATTTACAAGAGGATCCGAAAAATGGAAATTTTTGAAATTTTTTTAAAATCGCTCAAAGGCTCCATGCACAAGCTCTCGATTCTATTCAAAATCATCAATTTATTTATTTACAAGATGATCCGAAAAATGAAAATTTTTGTAAATGTTTGATATCGCTCAAAGGCTACATGCACAAGCTCTCGGTTTTATTCAAAATCATCAATTTATTTATTTACAAGAGGATCCGAAAAATGAAAATTTTCGAAAATTTTTGAAATCGCTCAAAGGCTCCATGCACAAGCTCTCGATTCTATTCAAAATCATCAATTTATTTATTTACAAGGGGATCCGAAAAATGAAAATGTTTAAAAAAATTTTGAAATCACTCAAAGGCTCCATGCACAAGCTCTCGATTCTATTCGACATCATCAATTTATTTGTTTACAAGGGGATCCCAAAAATGAAAAATTTTGAAATTTTTTTGAAATCGCTCAAAGGTCCAATACAAAAAGTCTCGATTCTATTCAAAATCATCAATTAATTTATTTACAAGAGGACCCGAATATAAAAATTTTTTGAAATTTTTTGGAAATTGTTCAAAGGCTCCAACCAAAAGCTCTCGATTCTATTCAAAATCATCAATTTATTTATTTACAAACGGGATCCGCAAAATGAAAATTTTTGAAATTTTTTTGAAATCGTTCAAAGGCTCCATGGACAAGCTCTCGATTCTATTCAAATTCATAAATTTATTTATTTACAAGAGGATCCGAAAAATGAAAAGTTTTGAAAATTTTTTGGAAGCGCTCAAAGGCTCCATGCACAAGCAGCCGATTCTATTCAAAATCATCACTTTATTTATTTACATGGGGATCCGCAAAATGAAAATTTTTAAAAAAATTTTGAAATCACTCAATGGCTCCATGCACAAGCACTTGATTCTATTCAAAATCATAAATTTATTTATTTACAAGAGGATCCGAAAAATGAAAAGTTTTGAAATTTTTTTGAAATCGATCAAAGGCTCCATGCACAAGCTCTCGATTCTATTCAAAATAATCACTTTATTTATTTACAAGGGGATCCGAAAAATGAAATTTTTTGAAAATTTTTGAATACGCTCAAAAGCTCCATGCACAAGCTCTCGATTCTATTCAAAATCATCACTTTATTTATTTACAAGGGGATCCGAAAAATGAAAATTTTTTAAATTTTTTTGGAATCGATCAAAGGCTCCATGCACAAGCTCTCAATTCTATTCAAAATCATTACTTTATTTATTTGAAAGAGGATCCGCAAAATGAAAGTTTTCGAAATTTTTTTGAAATTGCTCAACGGCTCCATGCACAAGCTCTCAATTCTATTCAAAATCATCAATTAATTTATTTACAAGAGGATCCGCAAAATGAAATTTTTTGAAATTTTTTTGAAATCGCTCATAGGCTCCATGCACAAGCTCTCGATTCTATTCAAAATCATCAATTTATTTATTTACAAGAGGATCCGAAAAATAAAAATTTTTCAAAGTTTTTTGAAATCGCTCAAAGGCTCCATGCACAAGCTCTCGATCCTTTCCAAATTGTCAATTTATTTATTTACAAGAGGATCCAAAAAATGAAAATGTGTGAAATTTTTTTAAAATCGCTCAAAGGCTCCATGCACAAGCTCTCGATTCTATTCAAAATCATCAATTTATTTATTTACAAGGGGATCCGAAAAATGAAAACTTTCGAAATTTTTTTGAAATCGCTCAAAGGCTCCATGCACAGGCTCTCGATTCTATTCAAAATCATCACTTTATTTATTTACAAGGGGATCCGCAAAATGATATTATTTGATTTTTTTTTGAAATCGCTCAAATGGTCCATGCACAAGCTCTCGATTCTATTCAAAACCATCAATTTATTTATTTACAAGGGGATCCGAAAAATGAAAATTTTTGGAAATTTTTGAAATCGCTCAAACGCTCCATGCACAAGTTCTCGATTCTATTCAAAATCATCACTTAATTTATGTACAAGGGGATCCGAAAAATGAAAATTTTTGAAAGTTTTTTGAAATCGCTCAAATGGTCCATGCACAAGCTCTCGATTCTATTCAAAATCATCAATTTATTTATTTACAAGGGGATCCGAAAAATGAAAATTTTCGAAATTTTTTTGAAATCGCTCAAAGGCTCCATGCACAAGCTCTCGATTCTATTCGAAATCATCACTTTATTTATTTACAAGGGGATCCGCAAAATGATATTATTTGAATTTTTTTTGAAATCGCTCAAATGCTCCATGCACAAGCTCTCGATTCTATTCAAAATCATCAATTTATTTATTTACAAGGGGATCCGAAAAATGAAAATTTTCGAAATTTTTTTGAAATAGCTCAAAGGCTCCATCCAAAAGCTCTCGATTCTATTCGAAATCATCAATTTATTTATTTACAAGAGGATCCGCAAAATGAAAATTTCCGAATTTTTTTTGAAATCGCTCAAAGGCTTCATGCACAAGCTCTCGATTCTATTCAAAATCATCAATTTATTTATTTACAAGAGGATCCGAAAAATGAAAATTTTTGTAAATGTTTGATATCGCTCAAAGGCTACATGCACAAGCTCTCGATTTTATTCAAAATCATCAATTTATTTATTTACAAGAGGATCCGAAAAATGAAAATTTTCGAAAATTTTTGAAAACGCTCAAAGGCTCCATGCACAAGCTCTCGATTCTATTCAAAATCATCAATTTATTTATTTACAAGGGGATCCGAAAAATGAAAATGTTTGAAAAATTTTTGAAATCACTCAGAGGCTCCATGCACAAGCTCTCGATTCTATTCAACATCATCACTTTATTTGTTTACAAGGGGATCCGAAAAATGAAAATTTTTGAAATTTTTCGAAATTTTTTGAAATCGCTCAAAAGCTCCATGCACAAGCCTTCGATTCTATTCAAAATCGTCACTTTATTTATTTACAAGAGAATCCGAAAAATGAAAATTTTTAAATTTTTTTTAAAATCGCTCAAAGGCTCCATGCACAAGCTCTCGATTCTATTCAAAATCATCAATTTATTTATTTACAAGAGGATCCGAAAAATGAAAATTTTTGTTAATGTTTGATATCGCTCAAAGGCTACATGCACAAGCTCTCGATTTTATTCAAAATCATCAATTTATTTATTTACAAGAGGACCCGAATAATAAAATTTTTTGAAATTTTTTTGAAATTGTTCAAAATCTCCATCCAAAAGCTCTCGATTCTATTCAAAATCATCAATTTATTTATTTACAAACGGGATCCGCAAAATGAAAATTTTTGAAATTTTTTTGAAATCGTTCAAAGGCTCCATGCACAAGCTCTCGATTCTATTCAAAATCATAAATTTATTTATTTACAAGAGGATCCGAAAAATGAAAAGTTTTGAAAATTTTTTGAAAGCGCTCAAAGGCTCCATGCACAAGCAGCCGATTCTATTCAAAATCATCACTTTATTTATTTACATGGGGATCCGCAAAATGAAATTTTTAAAAAAATTTTGAAATCACTCAATGGCTCCATGCACAAGCACTTGATTCTATTCAAAATCATAAATTTATTTATTTACAAGAGGATCCGAAAAATGAAAAGTTTTGAAAATTTTTTGAAATCGATCAAAGGCTCCATGCACAAGCTCTCGATTCTATTCAAAATCATCACCATATTTATTTACAAGAGGATCCGCAAAATGAAAATTTTCGAAAAATTTTTGAAATCGCTCAAAGGCTCCATGCACAAGCTCTCGATTCTATTCAAAATCATCAATTTATTTATTTACAAAAGGATCCGAAAAATGAAAATTTTTTAAAATTTTTTTGGAATCGATCAAAGGCTCCATGCACAAGCTCTCGATTCTATTCAAAATCATTACTTTATTTATTTACAAGAGGATCCGCAAAATGAAAATGTTCGAAAATTTTTTGAAATTGCTCAACGGCTCCATGCACAATCTCTCGATTCTATTCAAAATCATCAATTAATTTATTTACAAGAGGATCCGCAAAATGAAAATTTTTGAAATTTTTTTGAAATCGCTCATAGGCTCCATGCACAAGCTCTCGATTCTATTCAAAATCATCAATTTATTTATTTACAAAAGGATCCGAAAAATGAAAATTTTTCAAAGTTTTTTGAAATCGCTCAAAGGCTCCATGCACAAGCTCTCGATTCTTTTCAAAATCGTCAATTTATTTATTTACAAGAGGATCCAAAAAATGAAAACGTTTGAAATTTTTTTAAAATCGCTCAAAGGCTCCATGTACAAGCTCTCCATTCTATTCAAAATCATCAATTTATTTATTTACAAGAGGATCCGAAAAATGAATTATTTTTAAATTTTGTTGAAATCGCTCAAAGGCTCCATGCAAAAGCTCTCGATTCTATTAAAAATCATCAATTTATTTATTTACACCAGGATCCGAAAAATTAAAATTTTTGAAATTTTTTTGAAATCGCTCAAAGGCTCCATGCACAAGCTCTCGATTCTATTCAAAATAATCACTTTATTTATTTACAAGGGGATCCGAAAAATGAAATTTTTTGGAAATTTTTGAATTCGCTCAAAGGCTCCATGCACAAGCTCTCGATTCTATTCAACATCATCACTTTATTTGTTTACAAGGGGATCCGAAAAATGAAAATTTTTGAAATTTTTCGAAATTTTTTGAAATCGCTCAAAAGCTCCATGCACAAGCCTTCGATTCTATTCAAAATCGTCACTTTATTTATTTACAAGAGAATCCGAAAAATGAAAATTTTTAAATTTTTTTTAAAATCGCTCAAAGGCTCCATGCACAAGCTCTCGATTCTATTCAAAATCATCAATTTATTTATTTACAAGAGGATCCGAAAAATGAAAATTTTTGTTAATGTTTGATATCGCTCAAAGGCTACATGCACAAGCTCTCGATTTTATTCAAAATCATCAATTTATTTATTTACAAGAGGACCCGAATAATAAAATTTTTTGAAATTTTTTTGAAATTGTTCAAAATCTCCATCCAAAAGCTCTCGATTCTATTCAAAATCATCAATTTATTTATTTACAAACGGGATCCGCAAAATGAAAATTTTTGAAATTTTTTTGAAATCGTTCAAAGGCTCCATGCACAAGCTCTCGATTCTATTCAAAATCATAAATTTATTTATTTACAAGAGGATCCGAAAAATGAAAAGTTTTGAAAATTTTTTGAAAGCGCTCAAAGGCTCCATGCACAAGCAGCCGATTCTATTCAAAATCATCACTTTATTTATTTACATGGGGATCCGCAAAATGAAATTTTTAAAAAAATTTTGAAATCACTCAATGGCTCCATGCACAAGCACTTGATTCTATTCAAAATCATAAATTTATTTATTTACAAGAGGATCCGAAAAATGAAAAGTTTTGAAAATTTTTTGAAATCGATCAAAGGCTCCATGCACAAGCTCTCGATTCTATTCAAAATCATCACCATATTTATTTACAAGAGGATCCGCAAAATGAAAATTTTCGAAAAATTTTTGAAATCGCTCAAAGGCTCCATGCACAAGCTCTCGATTCTATTCAAAATCATCAATTTATTTATTTACAAAAGGATCCGAAAAATGAAAATTTTTTAAAATTTTTTTGGAATCGATCAAAGGCTCCATGCACAAGCTCTCGATTCTATTCAAAATCATTACTTTATTTATTTACAAGAGGATCCGCAAAATGAAAATGTTCGAAAATTTTTTGAAATTGCTCAACGGCTCCATGCACAAGCTCTCGATTCTATTCAAAATCATCAATTAATTTATTTACAAGAGGATCCGCAAAATGAAAATTTTTGAAATTTTTTTGAAATCGCTCATAGGCTCCATGCACAAGCTCTCGATTCTATTCAAAATCATCAATTTATTTATTTACAAAAGGATCCGAAAAATGAAAATTTTTCAAAGTTTTTTGAAATCGCTCAAAGGCTCCATGCACAAGCTCTCGATTCTTTTCAAAATCGTCAATTTATTTATTTACAAGAGGATCCAAAAAATGAAAACGTTTGAAATTTTTTTAAAATCGCTCAAAGGCTCCATGTACAAGCTCTCCATTCTATTCAAAATCATCAATTTATTTATTTACAAGAGGATCCGAAAAATGAATTATTTTTAAATTTTGTTGAAATCGCTCAAAGGCTCCATGCAAAAGCTCTCGATTCTATTAAAAATCATCAATTTATTTATTTACACCAGGATCCGAAAAATTAAAATTTTTGAAATTTTTTTGAAATCGCTCAAAGGCTCCATGCACAAGCTCTCGATTCTATTCAAAATAATCACTTTATTTATTTACAAGGGGATCCGAAAAATGAAATTTTTTGGAAATTTTTGAATTCGCTCAAAGGCTCCATGCACAAGCTCTCGATTCTATTCAAAATCATCACTTTATTTATTTACAAGAGGATCCGAAAAATGAAAATTTTAGAAATTTTTTTGAAATCGCTCAAAGGCTCCATGCACAAGCTCTCGATTCTATTCAAAATCATCAATTTATTTATTTACAACAGGATCCGAAAAATTAAAATTTTCGAAATTTTTTTGAAATAGCTCAAAAGCTTCATGCACAAGCTCTCGATTCTATTCAAAATAATCACTTTATTTATTTACAAGGGGATCCGAAAAATGAAATTTTTTGAAAATTTTTGAATACGCTCAAAAGCTCCATGCACAAGCTCTCGATTCTATTCAAAATCATCACTTTATTTATTTACAAGGGGATCCGAAAAATGAAAATTTTGGGAAATTTTTGAAATCGCTCAAAGGCTCCATGCACAAGCTCTCGATTCTATTCAAAATCATCACTTTATTTATTTACAAGAGGATCCGCAAAATGAAAATTTTTGAAAATGTTTTGAAATCGCTCAAAGGCTCCATGCACAAGGTCTCGATTCTATTCAAAATCATCAATTTATTTATTTACAAGATGATCCGTAGAATGAAAATTTTCGAAATTTTTTGAAATCGCTCTTAGAATCCATCCACAAGCTCTTGATTCTATTCAAAATCATGAATTTATTTATTTACAAGAGGATCCGAAAAATGAAAATTTTTGATAATTTTTTGAAGTCGCTCAAAGGTTCCATCCAAAAGCTCTCGATTCTATTCAAAATCATCAATTTACTTATTTACAAGAGGATCCGAGAAATGAAAATTTTTGAATTTTTTTTTTTGAAATCGCTCTAAGGCTCGCTCCATGCACAAGCTCTCGATTCTATTCAAAATCATCAATTTATTGTTTTACAAGAGAATCCAAAAATGAAAATTTTCGAAAATTTTTGAAATCGCTCAAAGGCTCCATGCACAAGCTCTCGATTTATTTATTTACAAGGGGATCCGAAAAATGAAAATTTTTGATAATTTTTTGAAATCGCTCAATGGATCCATGCACAAGCTCTCGATTATATTCAAAATCATCAATTTATCTATTTACAAGAGGATCCGAAAAATGAAAATTTTTGAAAAAATTTTGAAATCGTTCAAAGGCTCCATGCACAAGCTCTTGATTCTATTCAAAATCATCAATTTATTTATACACAAGAGGATCCGAAAAATGAACATTTTTTAAATTTTTTTGAAATCGCTCAAAGGCTCCATGCACAATTCCTCGATTCTATTCAAAATCATCACTTTATTTATTTACAAGGGGTTCCGAAAATTGAAAATTTTGAAAATTTTTGGAAATCGCTTCAAGGTTCCATGCACAAGCTCTCGATTCTATTCAAATTCATCACTTTATTTATTTACATGGGGATCCTAAAAATTAAAATTTTCGAAATTTTTTTGAAATCGCTCAAAGGCTCCATGCACAAGCTCTCGATTATATTCAAAATCATCACTTTATTTATTTAGAAGGGGATCCGCAAAATGAAAATGTGTGAATTTTTTTTGAAATCGCTCAAAGGCGACATGCACAAGCTCTCGATTCTATTCAAAAACATCACCTTATTTATTTACAAGGGGATCCGAAAAATGAAAATTTTTGAAATTTTTTTGAAATCGCTCAAAGGCTCCACGCACAAGCACTCGATTCTATTCAAAACCATCACTTTATTTATTTACAAGGGGATCTAAAAATTAAAATTTTTGAAATTTTTTCGAAATCGCTCAAAGGCTCCATGCACTAGCTCTTGATTATTTTCAAAATCATCACTTTATTTATTTACAACGGTATCCGCAAAATGAAAATTTTTGAAATTTTTTTGAAATCGTTCAAAGGCTCCATGCACAAGCTCTCGATTCTATTCAAAATCATAAATTTATTTATTTACAAGAGGATCCGAAAAATGAAAAGTTTTGAAATTTTTTTGAAAGCGCTCAAAGGCTCCATGCACAAGCTCTCGATTCTATTCAAAATCATCACCATATTTATTTACAAGAGGATCCGCAAAATGAAAATTTTCGAAAAATTTTTGAAATCGCTCAAAGACTCCTTGCACAAGCTCTCGATTCTATTCAAAATCATCAATTTATTTATTTACAAGAGGATCCGAAAAATGAAAATTTTTTAAATTTTTTTGGAATCGATCAAAGGCTCCATGCACAAGCTCTCGATTCTATTCAAAATCATTACTTTATTTATTTACAAGAGGATCCGCAAAATGAAAATTTTCGAAAAATTTTTGAAATTGCTCAACGGCTCCATGCACAAGCTCTCGATTCTATTCAAAATCATCAATTAATTTATTTACAAGAGGATCCGCAAAATGAAAATTTTGGAAATTTTTTTGAAATCGCTCATAGGCTCCATGCACAAGCTCTCGATTCTATTCAAAATCATCAATTTATTTATTTACATGAGGATCCGAAAAATGAAAATTTTTCAAAGTTTTTTGAAATCGCTCAAAGGCTCCATGCACAAGCTCTCGATTCTTTTCAAAATCGTCAATTTATTTATTTACAAGAGGATCCAAAAAATGAAAATGTTTGAAATTTTTTTAAAATCGCTCAAAGGCTCCATGGACAAGCTCTCCATTCTATTCAAAATCATCAATTTATTTATTTACAAGAGGATCCGAAAAATGAATTTTTTTGAAATTTTGTTGAAATCGCTCAAAGGCTCCATGCAAAAGCTCTCGATTCTATTAAAAATCATCAATTTATTTATTTACAACAGGATCCGAAAAATTAAAATTTTTGAAATTTTTTTGAAATCGCTCAAAGGCTCCATGCACAAGCTCTCGATTCTATTCAAAATAATCACTTTATTTATTTACAAGGGGATCCGAAAAATGAAATTTTTTGGAAATTTTTGAATTCGCTCAAAGGCTCCATGCACAAGCTCTCGATTCTATTCAAAATCATCACTTTATTTATTTACAAGAGGATCCGAAAAATGAAAATTTTAGAAATTTTTTTGAAATCGCTCAAAGGCTCCATGCACAAGCTCTCGATTTTATTCAAAATCATCAATTTATTTATTTACAACAGGATCCGAAAAATTAAAATTTTTGAAAGTTTTTTGAAATCGCTCAAAGGCTTCATGCACAAGCTCTCGATTCTATTCAAAATAATCACTTTATTTATTTACAAGGGGATCCGAAAAATGAAATTTTTTGAAAATTTTTGAATTCGCTCAAAAGCTCCATGCACAAGCTCTCGATTCTATTCAAAATCATCACTTTATTTATTTACAAGGGGATCCGAAAAATGAAAATTTTGGGAAATTTTTGAAATCGCTCAAAGGCTCCATGCACAAGCTCTCGATTCTATTCAAAATCATCACCATATTTATTTACAAGAGGATCCGCAAAATGAAAATTTTCGAAAAATTTTTGAAATCGCTCAAAGACTCCTTGCACAAGCTCTCGATTCTATTCAAAATCATCAATTTATTTATTTACAAGAGGATCCGAAAAATGAAAATTTTTTAAAATTTTTTTGGAATCGATCAAAGGCTCCATGCACAAGCTCTCGATTCTATTCAAAATCATTACTTTATTTATTTACAAGAGGATCCGCAAAATGAAAATTTTCGAAAAATTTTTGAAATTGCTCAACGGCTCCATGCACAAGCTCTCGATTCTATCCAAAATCATCAATTAATTTATTTACAAGAGGATCCGCAAAATGAAAATTTTTGAAATTTTTTTGAAATCGCTCATAGGCTCCATGCACAAGCTCTCGATTCTATTCAAAATCATCAATTTATTTATTTACAAAAGGATCCGAAAAATGAAAATTTTTCAAAGTTTTTTGAAATCGCTCAAAGGCTCCATGCACAAGCTCTCGATTCTTTTCAAAATCGTCAATTTATTTATTTACAAGAGGATCCAAAAAATGAAAATGTTTGAAATTTTTTTAAAATCGCTCAAAGGCTCCATGTACAAGCTCTCCATTCTATTCAAAATCATCAATTTATTTATTTACAAGAGGATCCGAAAATGAATTATTTTTAAATTTTGTTGAAATCGCTCAAAGGCTCCATGCAAAAGCTCTCGATTCTATTAAAAATCATCAATTTATTTATTCACAACAGGATCCGAAAAATTAAAATTTTTGAAATTTTTTTGAAATCGCTCAAAGGCTCCATGCACAAGCTCTCGATTCTATTCAAAATAATCACTTTATTTATTTACAAGGGGATCCGAAAAATGAAATTTTTTGGAAATTTTTGAATTCGCTCAAAGGCTCCATGCACAAGCTCTCGATTCTATTCAAAATCATCACTTTATTTATTTACAAGAGGATCCGAAAAATGAAAATTTTAGAAATTTTTTTGAAATCGCTCAAAGGCTCCATGCACAAGCTCTCGATTCTATTCAAAATCATCACTTTATTTATTTACAAGAGGATCCGCAAAATGAAAATTTTTGAAAATGTTTTGAAATCGCTCAAAGGCTCCATGCACAAGGTCTCGATTCTATTCAAAGTCATCAATTTATTTATTTACAAGATGATCCGTAGAATGAAAATTTTCGAATTTTTTTGAAATCGCTCTTAGAATCCATCCACAAGCTCTTGATTCTATTCAAAATCATGAATTTATTTATTTACAAGAGGATCCGAAAAATGAAAATTTTTGATAATTTTTTGAAGTCGCTCAAAGGTTCCATCCAAAAGCTCTCGATTCTATTCAAAATCATCAATTTACTTATTTACAAGAGGATCCTAGAAATGAAAATTTTTGAATTTTTTTTTTTTGAAATCGCTCAAAGGCTCGCTCCATGCACAAGCTCTCGATTCAATTCAAAATCATCAATTTATTGTTTTACAAGAGAATCCAAAATTGAAAATTTTCGAAAATTTTTGAAATCGCTCAAAGGCTCCATGCACAAGCTCTCGATTTATTTATTTACAAGGGGATCCGAAAAATGAAAATTTTTGATAATTTTTTGAAATCACTCAATGGATCCATGCACAAGCTCTCGATTATATTCAAAATCATCAATTTATCTATTTACAAGAGGATCCGAAAAATGAAAATTTTTGAAAAAAGTTTGAAATCGTTCAAAGGCTCCATGCACAAGCTCTTGATTCTATTCAAAATCATCAATTTATTTATACACAAGAGGATCCGAAAAATGAACATTTTTTAAATTTTTTTGAAATCGCTCAAAGGCTCCATGCACAATTCCTCGATTCTATTCAAAATCATCACTTTATTTATTTACAAGGGGTTCCGAAAAATGAAAATTTTGAAAATTTTTGGAAATCGCTTCAAGGTTCCATGCACAAGCTTTCGATTCTATTCAAATTCATCACTTTATTTATTTACATGGGGATCCTAAAAATTAAAATTTTCGAAATTTTTTTGAAATCGCTCAAAGGCTCCATGCACAAGCTCTCGATTATATTCAAAATCATCACTTTATTTATTTAGAAGGGGATCCGCAAAATGAAAATGTTTGAATTTTTTTTGAAATCGCTCAAAGGCGACATGCACAAGCTCTCGATTCTATTCAAAAACATCACCTTATTTATTTACAAGGGGATCCGAAAAATGAAAATTTTTGAAAATTTTTTGAAATCGCTCAAAGGCTCCACGCACAAGCACTCGATTCTATTCAAAACCATCACTTTATTTATTTACAAGGGGATCTAAAAATTAAATTTTTTGAATTTTTTTCGAAATCGCTCAAAGGCTCCATGCACTAGCTCTCGATTATTTTCAAAATCATCACTTTATTTATTTACAACGGGATCCGCAAAATGAAAATTTTTGAAATTTTTTTGAAATCGTTCAAAGGCTCCATGCACAAGCTCTCGATTCTATTCAAAATCATAAATTTATTTACTTACAAGAGGATCCGAAAAATGAAAAGTTTTGAAATTTTTTTGAAAGCGCTCAAAGGCTCCATGCACAAGCAGCCGATTCTATTCAAAATCATCACTTTATTTATTTACATGGGGATCCGCAAAATGAAATTTTTTAAAAAAATTTGAAATCACTCAATGGCTCCATGCACAAGCACTTGATTCTATTCAAAATCATAAATCTATTTATTTACAAGAGGATCCGAAAAATGAAAAGTTTTGAAAAATTTTTGAAATCGATCAAAGGCTCCATGCACAAGCTCTCGATTCTATTCAAAATCATCACCATATTTATTTACAAGAGGATCCGCAAAATGAAAATTTTCGAAAAATTTTTGAAATCGCTCAAAGACTCCTTGCACAAGCTCTCGATTCTATTCAAAATCATCAATTTATTTATTTACAAGAGGATCCGAAAAATGAAAATTTTTTAAATTTTTTTGGAATCGATCAAAGGCTCCATGCACAAGCTCTCAATTCTATTCAAAATCATCACTTTATTTATTTACAAGAGGATCCGCAAAATGAAAATTTTCGAAAAATTTTTGAAATTGCTCAACGGCTCCATGCACAAGCTCTCGATTCTATTCAAAATCATCAATTAATTTATTTACAAGAGGATCCGCAAAATGAAAATTTTTGAAATTTTTTGGAAATCGCTCATAGGCTCCATGCACAAGCTCTCGATTCTATTCAAAATCATCAATTTTTTTATTTACATGAGGATCCGAAAAATGAAAATTTTTCAAAGTTTTTTGAAATCGCTCAAAGGCTCCATGCACAAGCTCTCGATTCTTTTCAAAATCGTCAATTTATTTATTTACAAGAGGATCCAAAAAATGAAAATGTTTGAAATTTTTTTAAAATCGCTCAAAGGCTCCATGTACAAGCTCTCCATTCTATTCAAAATCATCAATTTATTTATTTACAAGAGGATCCGAAAAATGAATTTTTTTGAAATTTTGTTGAAATCGCTCAAAGGCTCCATGCAAAAGCTCTCGATTCTATTAAAAATCATCAATTTATTTACTTACAAGAGGATCCGAAAAATGAAAATTTTTGAAAAAAGTTTGAAATCGTTCAAAGGCTCCATGCACAAGCTCTTGATTCTATTCAAAATCATCACTTTATTTATTTACAAGGGGATCCGAAAAATGAAATTTTTGGAAATTTTTGAAATCGCTCAAAGGCTCCATGCACAAGCTCTCGATTCTATTCAAAATCATCACTTTATTTATTTACAAGGGGATCCGAAAAATGAAATTTTTTGGATATTTTTGAAATCGCTCAAAGGCTCCATGCACAAGCTCTCGATTCTATTCAAAATCATCACTTTATTTATTTACAAGAGGATCCGGAAAATGAAAATTTTTGGAAATTTTTGAAATCGCTCAAAGGCTCCATGCATAAGCTCTCGGTTCTATTCAAAATCATCACTTTATTTATTTACAAGAGGATCCGAAAGATGAAAATTTTTGAAAATTTTGGAGATCGCTCAAAGGCTCCATGCACAAGCTCTCGATTCTATTCAAAATCATCAATTTATTGATTTGCAAGGGGATCCGAAAGATGAAAATTTTTTAAATTTTTTTGGAATCGATCAAAGGCTCCATGCACAAGCTCTCAATTCTATTCAAAATCATCACTTTATTTATTTACATGAGGATCCGAAAAATGAAAATTTTTCAAAGTTTTTTGAAATCGCTCAAAGGCTCCATGCACAAGCTCTCGATTCTTTTCAAAATCGTCAATTTATTTATTTACAAGAGGATCCAAAAAATGAAAATGTTTGAAATTTTTTTAAAATCGCTCAAAGGCTCCATGTACAAGCTCTCCATTCTATTCAAAATCATCAATTTATTTATTTACAAGAGGATCCGAAAAATGAATTTTTTTGAAATTTTGTTGAAATCGCTCAAAGGCTCCATGCAAAAGCTCTCGATTCTATTAAAAATCATCAATTTATTTATTTACAACAGGATCCGAAAAATTAAATTTTTTGAAATTTTTTTGAAATCGCTCAAAGGCTCCATGCACAAGCTCTTGATTCTATTCAAAATCATCACTTTATTTATTTACAAGGGGATCCGAAAAATGAAATTTTTGGAAATTTTTGAAATCGCTCAAAGGCTCCATGCACAAGCTCTCGATTCTATTCAAAATCATCACTTTATTTATTTACAAGGGGATCCGAAAAATGAAATTTTTTGGATATTTTTGAAATCGCTCAAAGGCTCCATGCACAAGCTCTCGATTCTATTCAAAATCATCACTTTATTTATTTACAAGAGGATCCGGAAAATGAAAATTTTTGGAAATTTTTGAAATCGCTCAAAGGCTCCATGCATAAGCTCTCGGTTCTATTCAAAATCATCACTTTATTTATTTACAAGAGGATCCGAAAGATGAAAATTTTTGAAAATTTTGGAGATCGCTCAAAGGCTCCATGCACAAGCTCTCGATTCTATTCAAAATTATCAATTTATTGATTTGCAAGGGGATCCGAAAGATGAAAATTTTTGAAATTTTTTTGAAATCGCTCAAAGGCTCCATGCACAAGCTCTCGGTTCTATTCAAAATCATCACTTTATTTATTTACAAGAGGATCCGAAAGATGAAAATTTTTGAAAATTTTTGAAATCGCTCAAAGGCTCCATGCACAAGCTCTCCATTCTATTCAAAATCATCAATTTATTGATTTACAAGGGGATCCGAAAGATGAAAATGTTTGAAAATTTTTTGAAATCGCTCAAAGGCTCCATACACAAGCTATCGATTCTATTCAAAATCATCAATTTATTGATCAGCCAGGGGATCCGAAAGATGAAATTTTTAAAAAATTTTGAAATCGCTCAAAGGCTCCATGCACAAGCTCTCGATTCTATTCAAAATCATCAATTTATTGATTTGCAAAGGGATCCGAAAGATGAAATTTTTTAAATTTTTTTTAAATCGCTCAAAGGCTCCATGCACAAGCTCTCGATTCTATTCAAAATCATCAATTTATTGATTTGCAAAGGGATCCGAAAGATGAAATTTTTTAAAAATTTTGGAAATCGCTGAAAAGGCTCCATGCACAAGCTCTCGATTCTATTCAAAATCATCAATTTATTAAATTCCAAGGGGATCCGAAAGATGAAAATTTTTGATTTTTTTTTAAATCGCTCAAAGGCTCCATGCACAAGGTCTCGATTCTATTCAAAATCATCAATTTTTTTATTTACATGAGGATCCGAAAAATGAAAATTTTTCAAAGTTTTTTGAAATCGCTCAAAGGCTCCATGCACAAGCTCTCGATTCTTTTCAAAATCGTCAATTTATTTATTTACAAGAGGATCCAAAAAATGAAAATGTTTGAAATTTTTTTAAAATCGCTCAAAGGCTCCATGTACAAGCTCTCCATTCTATTCAAAATCATCAATTTATTTATTTACAAGAGGATCCGAAAAATGAATTTTTTTGAAATTTTGTTGAAATCGCTCAAAGGCTCCATGCAAAAGCTCTCGATTCTATTAAAAATCATCAATTTATTTATTTACAACAGGATCCGAAAAATTAAATTTTTTGAAATTTTTTTGAAATCGCTCAAAGGCTCCATGCACAAGCTCTTGATTCTATTCAAAATCATCACTTTATTTATTTACAAGGGGATCCGAAAAATGAAAATTTTTCAAAGTTTTTTGAAATCGCTCAAAGGCTCCATGCACAAGCTCTCGATTCTTTTCAAAATCGTCAATTTATTTATTTACAAGAGGATCCAAAAAATGAAAATGTTTGAAATTTTTTTAAAATCGCTCAAAGGCTCCATGTACAAGCTCTCCATTCTATTCAAAATCATCAATTTATTTATTTACAAGAGGATCCGAAAAATGAATTTTTTTGAAATTTTGTTGAAATCGCTCAAAGGCTCCATGCAAAAGCTCTCGATTCTATTAAAAATCATCAATTTATTTATTTACAACAGGATCCGAAAAATTAAATTTTTTGAAATTTTTTTGAAATCGCTCAAAGGCTCCATGCACAAGCTCTTGATTCTATTCAAAATCATCACTTTATTTATTTACAAGGGGATCCGAAAAATGAAATTTTTGGAAATTTTTGAAATCGCTCAAAGGCTCCATGCACAAGCTCTCGATTCTATTCAAAATCATCACTTTATTTATTTACAAGGGGATCCGAAAAATGAAATTTTTTGGATATTTTTGAAATCGCTCAAAGGCTCCATGCACAAGCTCTCGATTCTATTCAAAATCATCACTTTATTTATTTACAAGAGGATCCGGAAAATGAAAATTTTTGGAAATTTTTGAAATCGCTCAAAGGCTCCATGCATAAGCTCTCGGTTCTATTCAAAATCATCACTTTATTTATTTACAAGAGGATCCGAAAGATGAAAATTTTTGAAAATTTTGGAGATCGCTCAAAGGCTCCATGCACAAGCTCTCGATTCTATTCAAAATCATCAATTTATTGATTTGCAAGGGGATCCGAAAGATGAAAATTTTTGAAATTTTTTTGAAATCGCTCAAAGGCTCCATGCACAAGCTCTCGGTTCTATTCAAAATCATCACTTTATTTATTTACAAGAGGATCCGAAAGATGAAAATTTTTGAAAATTTTTGAAATCGCTCAAAGGCTCCATGCACAAGCTCTCCATTCTATTCAAAATCATCAATTTATTGATTTACAAGGGGATCCGAAAGATGAAAATGTTTGAAAATTTTTTGAAATCGCTCAAAGGCTCCATACACAAGCTATCGATTCTATTCAATATCATCAATTTATTGATCAGCCAGGGGATCCGAAAGATGAAATTTTTAAAAAATTTTGAAATCGCTCAAAGGCTCCATGCACAAGCTCTCGATTCTATTCAAAATCATCAATTTATTGATTTGCAAAGGGATCCGAAAGATGAAATTTTTTAAATTTTTTTTAAATCGCTCAAAGGCTCCATGCACAAGCTCTCGATTCTATTCAAAATCATCAATTTATTGATTTGCAAAGGGATCCGAAAGATGAAATTTTTTAAAAATTTTGGAAATCGCTGAAAAGGCTCCATGCACAAGCTCTCGATTCTATTCAAAATCATCAATTTATTAAATTCCAAGGGGATCCGAAAGATGAAAATTTTTGATTTTTTTTTAAATCGCTCAAAGGCTCCATGCACAAGGTCTCGATTCTATTCAAAATCATCAATTTATTGATTTGCAAGTTGATCCGGAAGGTGAAATTTTTTAAAAATTTTGGAAATCGCTCAAAGGCTCCATGCACAAGCTCTCGATTCTATTCAAAATCATCAATTTATTGATTTGCAAGTGGATCCGAAATATGAAAATTTTTGAAAAATTTTTGAAATCGCTCAAAGGCTCCATGCACAAGCTCTCGATTCTATTCAAAATCATCAATTTATTGATTTGCAAGGGGATCCGAAAGATGAAAATTTTTCAATTTTTTTAAATCGCTCAAAGGCTCCATGCACAAGCTCTCGATTCTATCCAAAAGCATCAATTTATTGATTCACAAGGAGAACCGAAAGATGAAAATTTTCTAAATTTTTTGGAAATCGCTCAAAGGCTCCATGCACAAGCTCTCGATTCTATTCAAAATCATCAATTTATTGATTTGCAAGGGGATCCGAAAGATGAAAATTTTTGAAAATTTTTTGAAATCGCTCATAGGCTCTATGCACAAGCTCTCAATTCTATTCAAAATCATCAATTTATTGATTCACAAGAGGATCCGAAAGATGAAAATTTTTGAAATTTTTTTGAAATCGCTCAAAGGCTCCATGCACAAGCTCTCGATTCTATTCAAAATCATCAATTTTTTGATTTGCAAAGAGATCCGAAAGATGAAATTTTTTAAAAAATTTGGAAATCACTCAAAGGCTCCTTGCACAAGCTTCCGATTCTATTCAAAATCATCAATTTATTGATTTGCAAGGGGATCCGAAAGATGAAAATTTTTGAATTTTTTTTAAATCGCTCAAAGGCTCCATGCACAAGGTCTCGATTCTATTCAAAATCATCAATTTGTTGATTTGCAAGGGGATCCAAAAGATAATAATTTTTGAAATTTTTTTGAAATCGCTCAAAGACTCTATGCACAAGCTCTCGATTCTATTCAAAATCATCAATTTATTGATTCACAAGAGGATCCGAAAGATGAAAATTTTTGAAAATTTTGGAAATCGCTCAAAGGCTCCATGCACAAACTCTCGATTCTATTCAAAATCATCAATTTATTGATTTGCAAGGGGATCCGAAAGATGAAAATTTTTGAATTTTTTTTGAAATCGCTCAAAGGCTCCATGCACAAGCTCTCAATTCTATTCAAAATCATCAATTTATTGATTTGCAAGGGGATCCGAAAGATGAACATTTTTGAAATTTTTTTGAAATCGCTCAAAGGCTCTATGCACAAGCTCTCAATGCTATTCAAAATCATCAATTTATTGATTCACAAGACGATCCGAAAGATGAAAATTTTAGATATTTTTTTGAAATCGCTCAAACGCTCCATGCACAAGCTCTCAATTCTATTCAAAATCATCAATTTATTGATTTACAAGGGGATCCGAAAAATGAAAATTTTTGAAAATTTTTTGAAATCGCTCAAAGGCTCCATGCACAAGCTATCGATTCTATTCAAAATCATCAATTTATTGATTAGCCAGGGGATCCGAAAGATGAAATTTTTTAAAAAATTTGGAAATCGCTCAAAGGCTCCATGCACAAGCTCTCGATTCTATTCAAAATCATCAATTTATTGATTTGCAAAGGGACCCGAAAGATGAAATTTTTTAAAATTTTATGAAATCGCTCAAAGGCTCCATGCACAAGCTCTCGATTCAATTCAAAATCATCAATTTATTGATTTGCAAAGGGATCCGAAAGATGAAATTTTTTAAAAATTTTGGAAATCACTCAAAGGCTCCATGCACAAGCTCTCGATTCTATTCAAAATCATCAATTTATTGATTTGCAAGAGGATCCGAAAGATGAAAATTTTTGAAATTTTTTTGAAATCGCTCAAAGGCTCCATGCACAAGCTCTCGATTCTATTCAAAATCATCAATTTATTGATTCACAAGAGGATCCGAAAGATGAAAATTTTTAAAAATTTTGGAAATCGCTCAAAGGCTCCATGCACAAGGTCTCGATTCTATTCAAAATCATCAATTTATTGATTTGCAAGGGGATCCGAAAGATGAAAATTTTTGAAATTTTTTTGAAATCGTTCAAGGGCTCCATGCACAAGCTCTCGATTCTATTCAAAATCATCAATTTATTGATTTACAAGGGGATCCGAAAGAAGAATATTTTTGAAAAATTTTTGAAATCGCTCCAAGGCTCCATGCACAAGCTATCGATTCTATTCAAAATCATCAATTTATTGATTAGCCAGGGGATCCGAAAGATGAAATTTTTTTAAGTTTTTTGAAATCGCTCAAAGGCTCCTTGCACAAGCTCTCGATTCTATTCAAAATCATCAATTTATTGATTTGCAAAGGGATCCGAAAGATGAAATATTTTTAAAATTTTGGAAATCGCTCAAAGGCTCCATGCACAAGCTCTCGATTCTATTCAAAATCATCAATTTATTGATTTACAAGGGGATCCGAAAGATGAAAATTTTTGAAAATTTTTTGAAATCGCCCAAAGGCTCCATGCACAAGCTCTCGATTCTATTCAAAATCATCAATTTATTGATTTACAAGGGGATCCGAAAGATGAAAATTTTTTAAATTTTTTTTAAATCGCCCAAAGGCTCCATGCACAAGCTATCGATTCTATTCAAAATCATAAATTTATTGATTTGCAAGGGGATCCGAAATATGAAAATTTTTGAAAATTTTTTATAATCGCTCAAAGGCGCCATGCACAAGCTCTCGATTCTATTCAAAATCATCAATTTATTGATTTGCAAGGGGATCCGAAAAATGAAAATTTTTGAATTTTTTTTAAATCGCTCAAAGGCTCCATGCACAAGGTCTCGATTCTATTCAAAATCATCAATTTATTGATTTGCAAAGGGATCCGAAAGATGAAAATTTTTAAAAATTTTGGAAATCGCTCAAAGGCTCCATGCACAAGCTCTCGATTCTATTCAAAATCATCAATTTATTGATTTGCAAGGGGATCCGAAAGATGAAAATTTTTGATTTTTTTTAAAATCGCTCAAAGGCTCCATGCACAAGGTCTCGATTCTATTCAAAATCATCAATTTATTGATTTACAAGGGGATCCGAAAGATGAAAATTTTTGAATTTTTATTAAATCGCTCGAAGGCTCCATGCACAAGGTCTCGATTCTATTCAAAATCATCAATTTATTGATTTGCAAGAGGATCCGAAAAATGAAAATTTTTGAATTTTTTTTAAATCGCTCAAAGGCTCCATGCACAAGGTCTCGATTCTATTCAAAATCATCAATTTATTGATTCGCAAAGGGATCCGAAAGATGAAAATTTTTAAAAAATTTTGAAATCGCTCAAAGGCTCCATGCAAAAGCTCTCAATTCTATTCAAAATCATCAATTTATTGATTTACAAGGGGATCCGAAATATGAATATTTTTGAAAAATTTTTGAAATCGCTCCAAGGCTCCATGCACAAGCTATCGATTCTATTCAAAATCATCAATTTATTGATTAGCCAGGGGATCCGAAAGATGAATTTTTTTTAAGTTTTTTGAAATCGCTCAAAGGCTCCTTGCACAAGCTCTCGATTCTATTCAAAATCATCAATTTATTGATTTGCAAAGGGATCCGAAAGATGAAATATTTTAAAATTTTTGGAAATCGCTCAAAGGCTCCATGCACAAGCTTTCGATTCTATTCAAAATCATCAATTTATTGATTTGCAAGGGGATCCGAGAGATGAAAATTTTTGATTTTTTTTAAAATCGCTCAAAGGCTCCATGCACAAGGTCTCGATTCTATTCAAAATCATCAATTTATTGATTTACAAGGGGATCCGAAAGATGAAAATTTTTGAAAATTTTTTGAAATCGCCCAAAGGCTCCATGCAGAAGCTCTCGATTCTATTCAAAATCATCAATTTATTGATTTACAAGGGGATCCGAAAGATGAAAATTTTTGAAATTTTTTATAATCGCTCAAAGGCGCCATGCACAAGCTCTCGATTCTATTCAAAATCATCAATTTATTGATTTGCAAGGGGATCCGAAAAATGAAAATTTTTGAATTTTTTTTAAATCGCTCAAAGGCTCCATGCACAAGGTCTCGATTCTATTCAAAATCATCAATTTATTGATTTGCAAAGGGATCCGAAAGATGAAATTTTTTAAAAATTTTGGAAATCGCTCAAAGGCTCCATGCACAAGCTCTCGATTCTATTCAAAATCATCAATTTATTGATTTGCAAGGGGATCCGAGAGATGAAAATTTTTGATTTTTTTTAAAATCGCTCAAAGGCTCCATGCACAAGGTCTCGATTCTATTCAAAATCATCAATTTATTGATTTACAAGGGGATCCGAAAGATGAAAATTTTTGAAAATTTTTTGAAATCGCCCAAAGGCTCCATGCAGAAGCTCTCGATTCTATTCAAAATCATCAATTTATTGATTTGCAAGTTCATCCGAAAGATGAAATTTTTTAAAAATTTTGGAAATCGCTCAAAGGCTCCATGCACAAGCTCTCGATTCTATTCAAAATCATCAATTTATTGATTTGCAAGGGGATCCGAAAGATGAAAATTTTTAAAAAATTTTTTGAAATCGCCCAAAGGCTCCATGCACAAGCTATCGATTCTATTCAAAATCATCAATTTATTGATTTGCAAGTGGATCCGAAATATGAAAATTTTTGAAAAATTTTTAAAATCGCTCAAAGGCTCCATGCACAAGCTCTCGATTCTATTTAAAATCATCAATTTATTGATTTGCAAGGGGATCCGAGAGATGAAAATTTTTGAATTTTTTTAGATCTCTCAAAGGCTCCATGCACAAGCTCTCGATTCTATCCAAAATCATCAATTTTTTGATTCACAAGGAGAACCAAAAGATGAAAATTTTCTAAAATTTTTGGAAATCGCTCAAAGGCTCCATGCACAAGGTCTCGATTCTATTCAAAATCATCAATTTATTGATTTGCAAGGGGATCCGAAAAATGAAAATTTTTGAATTTTTTTTAAATCGCTCAAAGGCTCCATGCACAAGGTCTCGATTCTATTCAAAATCATCAATTTATTGATTCGCAAAGGGATCCGAAAGATGAAAATTTTTAAAAATTTTTGAAATCGCTCAAAGGCTCCATGCACAAGCTCTCAATTCTATTCAAAATCATCAATTTATTGATTTACAAGGGGATCCGAAATATGAATATTTTTGAAAAATTTTTGAAATCGCTCCAAGGCTCCATGCACAAGCTATCGATTCTATTCAAAATCATCAATTTATTGATTAGCCAGGGGATCCGAAAGATGAAATTTTTTTAAGTTTTTTGAAATCGCTCAAAGGCTCCTTGCACAAGCTCTCGATTCTATTCAAAATCATCAATTTATTGATTTGCAAGGGGATCCGAGAGATGAAAATTTTTGATTTTTTTTTAAAATCGCTCAAAGGCTCCATGCACAAAATCTCGATTCTATTCAAAATCATCAATTTTTTGATTTACAAGGGGATCCGAAAGATGAAAATTTTAGAAGCTCTCGATTCTATTCAAAATCATCAATTTATTGATTTGCAAGTTCATCCGAAAGATGAAATTTTTTAAAAATTTTGGAAATCGCTCAAAGGCTCCATGCACAAGCTCTCGATTCTATTCAAAATCATCAATTTATTGATTTGCAAGGGGATCCGAAAGATGAAAATTTTTGAAAATTTTTTGAAATCGCCCAAAGGCTCCATGCACAAGCTGTCGATTCTATTCAAAATCATCAATTTATTGATTTGCAAAGAGATCTGAAAGATGAAATTTTTTAAAAAATTTGGAAATCGCTCAAAGGCTCCTTGCACAAGGTTCCGATTCTATTCAAAATCATCAATTTATTGATTTGCAAAGGGATCCGAAAGATGAAAATTTTTGAATTTTTTTTAAATCGCTCAAAGGCTCCATGCACAAGGTGTCGATTCTATTCAAAATCATCAATTTGTTGATTTGCAAGGGGATCCAAAAGATAATAATTTTTGAAATTTTTTTGAAATCGCTCAAAGGCTCTATGCACAAGCTCTCGATTCTATTCAAAATCATCAATTTATTGATTCACAAGAGGATCCGAAAGATGAAATTTTTTGAAAATTTTGGAAATCGCTCAAAGGCTCCATGCAAAAGCTCTCGATTCTATTCAAAATCATCAATTTATTGATTTGCAAGGGGATCCGAAAGATGAAATTTTTTAAAATTTTATGAAATCGCTCAAAGGCTCCATGCACAAGCTCTCGATTCAATTCAAAATCATCAATTTATTGATTTGCAAAGGGATCCGAAAGTTGAAATTTTTTAAAAAATTTGGAAATCGCTCAAAGGCTCCATGCACAAGCTCTCGATTCTATTCAAAATCATCAATTTATTGATTTGCAAAGGGACCCGAAAGATGAAATTTTTTAAAATTTTATGAAATCGCTCAAAGGCTCCATGCACAAGCTCTCGATTCAATTCAAAATCATCAATTTATTGATTTGCAAAGGGATCCGAAAGATGAAAATTTTTAAAAATTTTGGAAATCACTCAAAGGCTCCATGCACAAGCTCTCGATTCTATTCAAAATCATCAATTTATTGATTTGCAAGGGGATCCGAAAGATGAAAATTTTTGAAATTTTTTTGAAATCGCTCAAAGGCTCCATGCACAAGCTCTCGATTCTATTCAAAATCATCAATTTATTGATTCACAAGAGGATCCGAAAGATGAAAATTTTTAAAAATTTTGGAAATCGCTCAAAGGCTCCATGCACAAGGTCTCGATTCTATTCAAAATCATCAATTTATTGATTTGCAAGGGGATCCGAAAGATGAAAATTTTTGAAATTTTTTTGAAATCGTTCAAGGGCTCCATGCACAAGCTCTCGATTCTATTCAAAATCATCAATTTATTGATTTACAAGGGGATCCGAAAGAAGAATATTTTTGAAAAATTTTTGAAATCGCTCCAAGGCTCCATGCACAAGCTATCGATTCTATTCAAAATCATCAATTTATTGATTAGCCAGGGGATCCGAAAGATGAAATTTTTTTAAGTTTTTTGAAATCGCTCAAAGGCTCCTTGCACAAGCTCTCGATTCTATTCAAAATCATCAATTTATTGATTTGCAAGGGGATCCGAAAAATGAAAATTTTTGAATTTTTTTTAAATCGCTCAAAGGCTCCATGCACAAGGTCTCGATTCTATTCAAAATCATCAATTTATTGATTTGCAAAGGGATCCGAAAGATGAAAATTTTTAAAAATTTTGGAAATCGCTCAAAGGCTCCATGCACAAGCTCTCGATTCTATTCAAAATCATCAATTTATTGATTTGCAAGGGGATCCGAAAGATGAAAATTTTTGATTTTTTTTAAAATCGCTCAAAGGCTCCATGCACAAGGTCTCGATTCTATTCAAAATCATCAATTTATTGATTTACAAGGGGATCCGAAAGATGAAAATTTTTGAATTTTTATTAAATCGCTCGAAGGCTCCATGCACAAGGTCTCGATTCTATTCAAAATCATCAATTTATTGATTTGCAAGGGGATCCGAAAAATGAAAATTTTTGAATTTTTTTTAAATCGCTCAAAGGCTCCATGCACAAGGTCTCGATTCTATTCAAAATCATCAATTTATTGATTCGCAAAGCGATCCGAAAGATGAAAATTTTTAAAAATTTTTGAAATCGCTCAAAGGCTCCATGCACAAGCTCTCAATTCTATTCAAAATCATCAATTTATTGATTTACAAGGGGATCCGAAATATGAATATTTTTGAAAAATTTTTGAAATCGCTCCAAGGCTCCATGCACAAGCTATCGATTCTATTCAAAATCATCAATTTATTGATTAGCCAGGGGATCCGAAAGATGAAATTTTTTTAAGTTTTTTGAAATCGCTCAAAGGCTCCTTGCACAAGCTCTCGATTCTATTCAAAATCATCAATTTATTGATTTGCAAAGGGATCCGAAAGATGAAATATTTTAAAAATTTTGGAAATCGCTCAAAGGCTCCATGCACAAGCTTTCGATTCTATTGTAAATCATCAATTTATTGATTTGCAAGGGGATCCGAGAGATGAAAATTTTTGATTTTTTTTAAAATCGCTCAAAGGCTCCATGCACAAGGTCTCGATTCTATTCAAAATCATCAATTTATTGATTTACAAGGGGATCCGAAAGATGAAAATTTTTGAAAATTTTTTGAAATCGCCCAAAGGCTCCATGCAGAAGCTCTCGATTCTATTCAAAATCATCAATTTATTGATTTACAAGGGGATCCGAAAGATGAAAATTTTTGAAATTTTTTATAATCGCTCAAAGGCGCCATGCACAAGCTCTCGATTCTATTCAAAATCATCAATTTATTGATTTGCAAGGGGATCCGAAAAATGAAAATTTTTGAATTTTTTTTAAATCGCTCAAAGGCTCCATGCACAAGGTCTCGATTCTATTCAAAATCATCAATTTATTGATTTGCAAAGGGATCCGAAAGATGAAATTTTTTAAAAATTTTGGAAATCGCTCAAAGGCTCCATGCACAAGCTCTCGATTCTATTCAAAATCATCAATTTATTGATTTGCAAGGGGATCCGAGAGATGAAAATTTTTGATTTTTTTTAAAATCGCTCAAAGGCTCCATGCACAAGGTCTCGATTCTATTCAAAATCATCAATTTATTGATTTACAAGGGGATCCGAAAGATGAAAATTTTTGAAAATTTTTTGAAATCGCCCAAAGGCTCCATGCAGAAGCTCTCGATTCTATTCAAAATCATCAATTTATTGATTTGCAAGTTCATCCGAAAGATGAAATTTTTTAAAAATTTTGGAAATCGCTCAAAGGCTCCATGCACAAGCTCTCGATTCTATTCAAAATCATCAATTTATTGATTTGCAAGGGGATCCGAAAGATGAAAATTTTTAAAAATTTTTTGAAATCGCCCAAAGGCTCCATGCACAAGCTATCGATTCTATTCAAAATCATCAATTTATTGATTTGCAAGTGGATCCGAAATATGAAAATTTTTGAAAAATTTTTAAAATCGCTCAAAGGCTCCATGCACAAGCTCTCGATTCTATTTAAAATCATCAATTTATTGATTTGCAAGGGGATCCGAGAGATGAAAATTTTTGAATTTTTTTAGATCTCTCAAAGGCTCCATGCACAAGCTCTCGATTCTATCCAAAATCATCAATTTTTTGATTTGCAAGGGGATCCAAAAGATAATAATTTTTGAAATTTTTTTGAAATCGCTCAAAGGCTCTATGCACAAGCTCTCGATTCTATTCAAAATCATCAATTTATTGATTCACAAGAGGATCCGAAAGATGAAATTTTTTGAAAATTTTGGAAATCGCTCAAAGGCTCCATGCAAAAGCTCTCGATTCTATTCAAAATCATCAATTTATTGATTTGCAAGGGGATCCGAAAGATGAAAATTTTTGAAATTTTTTTGAAATCGCTCAAAGGCTCCATGCACAAGCTCTCGATTCTATTCAAAATCATCAATTTATTGATTTGCAAGGGGATCCGAAATATGAACATTTTTGAAATTTTTTTGAAATCGCTCAAAGGCTCTATGCACAAGCTCTCAATTCTATTCAAAATCATCAATTTATTGATTCACAAGAGGATCCGAAAGATGAAAATTTTAGATATTTTTTTGAAATCGCTCAAAGGCTCCATGCACAAGCTCTCGATTCTATTCAAAATCATCAATTTATTGATTTACAAGGGGATCCGAAAAATGAAAATTTTTGAAAATTTTTTGAAATCGCTCAAAGGCTCCATGCACAAGCTATCGATTCTATTCAAAATCATCAATTTATTGATTAGCCAGGGGATCCGAAAGATGAAATTTTTTAAAAAATTTTGAAATCGCTCAAAGGCTCCATGCACAAGCTCTCGATTCTATTCAAAATCATCAATTTATTGATTTGCAAAGGGATCCGAAAGATGAAATTTTTTAAAAATTTTGGAAATCACTCAAAAGCTCCATGCACAAGCTCTCGATTCTATTCAAAATCATCAATTTATTGATTTGCAAGGGGATCCGAAAGATGAAAATTTTTGAAATTTTTTTGAAATCGCTCAAAGGCTCCATGCACAAGCTCTCGATTCTATTCAAAATCATCAATTTATTGATTCACAAGAGGATCCGAAAGATGAAAATTTTTCAAAATTTTGGAAATCGCTCAAAGGCTCCATGCACAAGCTCTCGATTCTATTCAAAATCATCAATTTATTGATTTGCAAGGCGATCCGAAAGATGAAAATTTTTGAAATTTTTTTGAAATCGCTCAAAGGCTCCATGCACAAGCTCTCGATTCTATTCAAAATCATCAATTTATTGATTTACAAGGGGATCCGAAAGAAGAATATTTTTGAAAATTTTTTGAAATCGCTCAAAGGCTCCATGCACAAGCTATCGATTCTATTCAAAATCATCAATTTATTGATTAGCCAGGGGATCCGAAAGATGAAATTTTTTTAAGTTTTTTGAAATCGCTCAAAGGCTCCTTGCACAAGCTCTCGATTCTATTCAAAATCATCAATTTATTGATTTGCAAAGGGATCCGAAAGATGAAAATTTTTAAAAATTTTGGAAATCGCTCAAAGGCTCCAGGCACAAGCTCTCGATTCTATTCAAAATCATCAATTTATTGATTTGCAAGGGGATCCGAAAGATGAAAATTTTTGATTTTTTTTTAAATCGCTGAAAGGCTTCATGCACAAGCTCTCGATTCTATTCAAAATAATCAATTTATTGATTTACAAGGGGATCCGAAAGATGAAAATTTTTGAAATTTTTTTGAAATCGCCCAAAGGCTCCATGTACAAGCTCTCGATTCTATTCAAAATCATCAATTTATTGATTTACAAGGGGATCCGAAAGATGAAAATTTTTGAAATTGTTTTGAAATCGCCCAAAGGCTCCATGCACGAGCTATCGATTCTATTCAAAATCATAAATTTATTGATTTGCAAGGGGATCCGAAATATGAAAATTTTTTATAATCGCTCAAAGGCGCCATGCACAAGCTCTCGATTCTATCCAAAATCATCAATTTATTGATTCACAAGAGTATCCGAAAAATGAAAATTTTTGAAATCTTTTTGAAATCGCTCAAAGGCTCCATGGACAAGCTCTCGATTCTAGTCAAAATCATCAATTTATTGATTTACAAGGGGATCCGAAAGATGAAATTTTTTTAAAAATTTTTGAAATCGCTCAAAGGCTCCATGCACAAGCTCTCGATTCTATTCAAAATCATCAATTTATTGATTTGCAAGGGGATCCGAAAGATGAAATTTTTTGAAGATTTTTGGAAATCGCCCAAAGGCTCCATGCACAAGCTCTCGATTCTATTCAAAATCATCAATTTATTGATTTACAAGGGGATCCGAAAGATGAAATTTTTTGAAATTTTTTTGAAATCGCCCAAAGGCTCCATGCACAAGCTATCGATTCTATTCAAAATCATAAATTTATTGATTTGCAAGGGGATCCGATATAAGAAAATTTTTGAAATTTTTTTATAATCGCTCAAAGGCGCCATGCACAAGCTCTCGATTCTATTTAAAATCATCAATTAGTTGATTTGCGAAGGGATCCGAAAGATGAACATTTTTAAAAAATTTGGAAATCGCTCAAAGGCTCCATGCACAAGCTCTCGATTCTATTCAAAATCATCAATTTATTGATTTGCAAGGGGATCCAAAAGATAAAAAATTTTGAAATTTTTTTGAAATCGTTCAAAGGCTCCATGCACAAGCTCTCGATTCTATTCAAAAACATCAATTTATTGATTCACAAGAGGATCCGAAAGATGAAAATTTTTCAAAATTTTATAAATCGCTCAAAGGCTCCATGCACAAGCTCTCGATTCTATTCATAATCATCAATTTATTGATTTGCAAGGGGATCCGAAAGATGAAAATTTTTGAAATTTTTTTGAAATCGCTCAAAGGCTCCATGCACAAGCTCTCGATTCTATTCAAAATCATCAATTTATTGATTTACAAGGGGATCCGAAAGAAGAATATTTTTGAAAATTTTTTGAAATCGCTCAAAGGCTCCATGCACAAGCTATCGATTCTATTCAAAATCATCAATTTATTGATTAGCCAGGGGATCCGAAAGATGAAATTTTTTTAAGTTTTTTGAAATCGCTCAAAGGCTCCTTGCACAAGCTCTCGATTCTATTCAAAATCATCAATTTATTGATTTGCAAAGGGATCCGAAAGATGAAAATTTTTAAAAATTTTGGAAATCGCTCAAAGGCTCCAGGCACAAGCTCTCGATTCTATTCAAAATCATCAATTTATTGATTTGCAAGGGGATCCGAAAGATGAAAATTTTTGATTTTTTTTTAAATCGCTGAAAGGCTTCATGCACAAGCTCTCGATTCTATTCAAAATAATCAATTTATTGATTTACAAGGGGATCCGAAAGATGAAAATTTTTGAAATTTTTTTGAAATCGCCCAAAGGCTCCATGTACAAGCTCTCGATTCTATTCAAAATCATCAATTTATTGATTTACAAGGGGATCCGAAAGATGAAAATTTTTGAAATTGTTTTGAAATCGCCCAAAGGCTCCATGCACGAGCTATCGATTCTATTCAAAATCATAAATTTATTGATTTGCAAGGGGATCCGAAATATGAAAATTTTTTATAATCGCTCAAAGGCGCCATGCACAAGCTCTCGATTCTATCCAAAATCATCAATTTATTGATTCACAAGAGTATCCGAAAAATGAAAATTTTTGAAATCTTTTTGAAATCGCTCAAAGGCTCCATGGACAAGCTCTCGATTCTAGTCAAAATCATCAATTTATTGATTTACAAGGGGATCCGAAAGATGAAATTTTTTTAAAAATTTTTGAAATCGCTCAAAGGCGCCATGCACAAGCTCTCGATTCTATTTAAAATCATCAATTAGTTGATTTGCGAAGGGATCCGAAAGATGAAATTTTTTGAAGATTTTTGGAAATCGCCCAAAGGCTCCATGCACAAGCTCTCGATTCTATTCAAAATCATCAATTTATTGATTTACAAGGGGATCCGAAAGATGAAATTTTTTGAAATTTTTTTGAAATCGCCCAAAGGCTCCATGCACAAGCTATCGATTCTATTCAAAATCATAAATTTATTGATTTGCAAGGGGATCCGATATAAGAAAATTTTTGAAATTTTTTTATAATCGCTCAAAGGCTCCATGCACAAGCTATCGATTCTATTCAAAATCATCAATTTATTGATTAGCCAGGGGATCCGAAAGATGAAATTTTTTAAATTTTTTCAAATCGCTCAAAGGCTTCATGCACAAGCTCTCGATTCTATTCAAAATCATCAATTTATTGATTTGCAAGTGGATCCGAAATATGAAAATTTTTTAAAAATTTTTGAAATCGCTCAAAGGCTCCATGCAAAAGCTCTCGATTCTATTCAAAATCATCAATTTATTGATTTGCAAGGGGATCCGAAAGATGAAAATTTTTGAATTTTTTTAGATCGCTCAAAGGCTCCATGCACAAGCTCTCGATTCTATCCAAAATCATCAATTTATTGATTCACAAGGAGAACCAAAAGATGAAAATTTTCTAAAATTTTTGGAAATCGCTCAAAGGCTCCACGCACAAGCTCTCGATTCTATTCAAAATCATCAATTTATTGATTTGCAAAGGGATCCGAAAGATGAAAATTTTTAAAAATTTTGGAAATCGCTCAAAGGCTCCATGCACAAGCTCTCGATTCTATTCAAAATCATCAATTTATTGATTTGCAAGTGGATCCGAAATATGAAAATTTTTTAAAAATTTTTGAAATCGCTCAAGGGCTCCATGCAAAAGCTCTCGATTCTATTCAAAATCATCAATTTATTGATTTGCAAGGGGATCCGAAAGATGAAAATTTTTGAATTTTTTTAGATCGCTCAAAGGCTCCATGCACAAGCTCTCGATTCTTTCCAAAATCATCAATTTATTGATTCACAAGGAGAACCAAAAGATGAAAATTTTCTAAAATTTTTGGAAATCGCTCAAAGGCTCCACGCACAAGCTCTCGATTCTATTCAAAATCATCAATTTATTGATTTGCAAGGGGATCCGAAAGATGAAAATTTTTGAAAATTTTTTGAAATCGCTCATAGGCTCTATGCACAAGCTCTCAGTTCTATTCAAAATCATCAATTTATTGATTCACAAGAGGATCCGAAAGATGAAAATTTTTGAAATTTTTTTGAAATCGCTCAAAGGCTCCATGCACAAGCTCTCGATTCTATTCAAAATCATCAATTTATTGATTTGCAAAGAGATCCGAAAGATGAATTTTTTTAAAAAATTTGGAAATCGCTCAAAGGCTCCACGCACAAGCTCTCGATTCTATTCAAAATCATCAATTTATTGATTTGCAAAGGGATCCGAAAGATGAAAATTTTTAAAAATTTTGGAAATCGCTCAAAGGCTCCATGCACTAGCTCTCGATTCTATTCAAAATCATCAATTTATTGATTTGCAAGTGGATCCGAAATATGAAAATTTTTTAAAAATTTTTGAAATCGCTCAAAGGCTCCATGCAAAAGCTCTCGATTCTATTCAAAATCATCAATTTATTGATTTGCAAGGGGATCCGAAAGATGAAAATTTTTGAATTTTTTTAGATCGCTCAAAGGCTCCATGCACAAGCTCTCGATTCTATCCAAAATCATCAATTTATTGATTCACAAGGAGAACCAAAAGATGAAAATTTTCTAAAATTTTTGGAAATCGCTCAAAGGCTCCACGCACAAGCTCTCGATTCTATTCAAAATCATCAATTTATTGATTTGCAAGGGGATCCGAAAGATGAAAATTTTTGAAAATTTTTTGAAATCGCTCATAGGCTCTATGCACAAGCTCTCAGTTCTATTCAAAATCATCAATTTATTGATTCACAAGAGGATCCGAAAGATGAAAATTTTTGAAATTTTTTTGAAATCGCTCAAAGGCTCCATGCACAAGCTCTCGATTCTATTCAAAATCATCAATTTATTGATTTGCAAAGAGATCCGAAAGATGAACTTTTTTAAAACATTTGGAAATCGCTCAAAGGCTCCTTGCACAAGCTTCCGATTCTATTCAAAATCATCAATTTATTGATTTGCAAGGGGATCCGAAAGATGAAAATTTTTGAATTTTTTTTATATCGCTCAAAGGCTCCATGCACAAGGTGTCGATTCTATTCAAAATCATCAATTTGTTGATTTGCAAGGGGATCCAAAAGATAATAATTTTTGAAATTTTTTTGAAATCGCTCAAAGGCTCTATGCACAAGCTCTCGATTCTATTCAAAATCATCAATTTATTGATTCACAAGAGGATCCGAAAGATGAAAATTTTTGAAAATTTTGGAAATCGCTCAAAGGCTCCATGCACAAGCTCTCGATTCTATTCAAAATCATCAATTTATTGATTTGCAAGGGGATCCGAAAGATGAAAATTTTTGAAATTTTTTTGAAATCGCTCAAAGGCTCCATGCACAAGCTCTCGATTCTATTCAAAATCATCAATTTATTGATTTGCAAGGGGATCCGAAAGATGAACATTTTTGAAATTTTTTTGAAATCGCTCAAAGGCTCTATGCACAAGCTCTCAATTCTATTCAAAATCATCAATTTATTGATTCACAAGAGGATCCGAAAGATGAAATTTTTTTTTTTTTTTTTGAAATCGCTCAAAGGATCCATGCACAAGCTCTCGATTCTATTCAAAATCATCAATTTATTGATTTACAAGGGGATCCGGGAAATGAAAACTTTTGAAAATTTTTTGAAATCGCTCAAAGGCTCCATGCACAAGCTATCGATTCTATTCAAAATCATCAATTTATTGATTAGCCAGGGGATCCGAAAGATGAAATTTTTTAAAAAAATTTGAAATCGCTCAAAGGCTCCATGCACAAGCTCTCGATTCTATTCAAAATCATCAATTTATTGATTTGCAAAGGGATCCCAAAGATGAAATTTTTTAAAAATTTTGGAAATCACTCAAAGGCTCCATGCACAAGCTCTCGATTCTATTCAAAATCATCAATTTATTGATTTGCAAGGGGATCCGAAAGATGAAAATTTTTGAAATTTTTTTGAAATCGCTCAAAGGCTCCATGCACAAGCTCTCGATTCTATTCAAAATCATCAATTCATTGATTCACAAGAGGATCCGAAAGATGAAAATTTTTCAAAATTTTGGAAATCGCTCAAAGGCTCCATGCACAAGCTCTCGATTCTATTCAAAATTATCAATTTATTGATTTGCAAGGGGATCCGAAAGATGAAAATTTTTGAAATTTTTTTGAAATCGCTCAAAGGCTCCATGCACAAGCTCTCGATTCTATTCAAAATCATCAATTTATTGATTTACAAGGGGATCCGAAAGAAGAATGTTTTTGAAAATATTTTGAAATCGCTCAAAGGCTCCATGCACAAGCTATCGATTCTATTCAAAATCATCAATTTATTGATTAGCCAGGGGATCCGAAAGATGAAATTTTTTAAAGTTTTTTGAAATCGCTCAAAGGCTCCTTGCACAAGCTCTCGATTCTATTCAAAATCATCAATTTATTGATTTGCAAAGGGATCCGAAAGATGAAAATTTTTAAAAATTTTGGAAATCGCTCCAAGGCTCCATGCACAAGCTCTCGATTCTATTCAAAATCATCAATTTATTGATTTGCAAGGGGATCCGAAAGATGAAAATTTTTGATTTTTTTTAAATCGCTGAAAGGCTTCATGCACAAGCTCTCGATTCTATTCAAAATCATCAATTTATTGATTTACAAGGGGATCCGAAAGATGAAAATTTTTAAAAAAATTTTGAAGTCGCCCAAAGGCTCAATGCACAAGCTCTCGATTCTATTCAAAATCATCAATTTATTGATTTGCAAGGGGATCCGAAAGATGAAAATTTTTGAATTTTTTTTAAATCGCTCGAAGGCTCCATGCACAAGGTCTCGATTCTATTCAAAATCATCAATTTATTGATTTACAAGGGGATCCGAAAGATGAAAATTTTTGAAATTTTTTTGAAATCGCCCAAAGGCTCCATGCACAAGCTCTCGATTCTATTCAAAATCATCAATTTATTGATTTACAAGGGGATCCGAAAGATGAAAATTTTTGAAATTTTTTTGAAATCGCCCAAAGGCTCCATGCACAAGCTATCGATTCTATTCAAAATCATCAATTTATTGATTTGCAAGGCGATCCGAAATATGAAAATTTTTGAAAAATTTTTGAAATCGCTCAAAGGCTCCATGCACAAGGTCTCGATTCTATTGAAAATCATCAATTTATTGATTGGAAGGGGATCCGAAAGATGAAAATTTTTGAATTTTTTTAAATCGCTCAAAGGCTCCATGCACAAGCTCTCGATTCTATCCAAAATCATCAATTTATTGATTCACAAGAGTATCCGAAAGATGAAAATTTTTGAAATTTTTTTGAAATCGCTCAAAGGCTCCATGCACAAGCTCTCGATTCTATTCAAAATCATGAATTTATTGATTTACAAGGGGATCCGAAAGATGAAAATTTTTTTAAAAATTTTTGAAATCGCTCAAAGGCTCCATGCACAAGCTCTCGATTCTATTCAAAATCATCAATTTATTGATTTGCAAGGGGATCCGAAAGATGAAATTTTTTAAAAATTTTGGAAATCGCTCAAAGGCTCCATGTACACGCTCTCGATTCTATTCGAAATCATGAATTTATTGATTTGCAAGGGGATCCGAAAGATGAAAATTTTTGAAAATTTTTGGAAATCGCTCAAAGGCTCCATGCACAAGCTCTCGATTCTATTCAAAATCATCAATTTATTGATTTGCAAGGGGATCCGAAAGATGAAAATTTTTGAATTTTTTTTGAAATCGCTCAAAGGCTCCATGCACAAGCTCTCGATTCTATTCGAAATCATGAATTTATTGATTTACAAGGGGATCCGAAAGATGAACATTTTTAAAAATTTTGGAAATCGCTCAAAGGCTCCATGCACAAGCTCTCGATTCTATTCAAAATCATCAATTTATTGATTTGCAAGGGGATCCGAAAGATGAAAATTTTTGAAAAATTTTTGAAATCGCTCAAAGGCTCCATGCACAAGCTCTCGATTCTATTTAAAATCATCAATTTATTGATTTGCAAAGAGATCCGAAATATGAAAATTTTTAAAAATTTTGGAAATCGCTCAAAGGCTCCATGCACAAGCTCTCGATTCTATTCAAAATCATCAATTTATTGATTTGCAAGGGGATCAGAAAGATGAAAATTTTCGATTTTTTTTTAAATCGCTCAAAGGCTCCATGCACGAGGTCTCGATTCTATTCAAAATCATCAATTTATTGATTTGCAAAGGGATCCGAAAGATGAAAATTTTAAAAAATTTTTGAAATCGCTCAAACGCTCTATGCACAAGCTCTCGATTCTATTCAAAATCATCAATTTATTGATTCACCAGAGGATCCGAAAGAAGAAAATTTTTGAAAATTTTGGAAATCGCTCAGAGGCTCCATGCACAAGCTGTCGATTCTATTCAAAATCATCAATTTATTGATTTGCAAGGGGATCCGAGAGATGAAAATTTTTGAATTTTTTTTAAATCGCTCAAAGGCTCCATGCACAAGTTCTCGATTCTATTCAAAATCATCAATTTATTGATTTTAAAGGGGATCCGAAATATGACAATTTTTGAAATTTTTTTGAAATTGCCCAAAGGCTCCATGCACAAGCTATCGATTCTATTCAAAATCATCAATTTATTGATTTGCAAGGGGATCCGAAAGATGAAATTTTTTAAAAAATTTGGAAATCGCTCAAAGGCTCCATGCACAAGCTCTCGATTCTACACAAAATCATCAATTTATTGATTTGCAAGGGGATCCGAAAGAAGAAAATTTTTGAAATTTTTTTTAAATCGCTCAAAGGCTCCATGCACAAGCTATCGATTCTATCCAAAATCATCAATTTACTGATTCACAAGGAGAACCGAAAGATGAAGATTTTCTAAAATTTTTTGAAATCGCTCAAAGGCTCCATGCACAAGCTCTCGATTCTATTCAAAATCATCAATTTATTGATTTGCAAGGGGATCCGAAAGATGAAAATTTTTGAAAATTTTTTGAAATCGCTCATAGGCTCTATGCACAAGCTCTCAATTCTATTCAAAATCATCAATTTATTGATTCACAAGAGGATCCGAAAGATGAAAATTTTTGAAATTTTTTTGAAATCGCTCAAAGGCTCCATGCACAAGCTCTCGATTTTATTCAAAATCATCAATTTATTGATTTGCAAAGAGATCCGAAAGATGAAAATTTTTAAAAATTTTGGAAATCGCCCAAAGGCTCCATGCACAAGCTCTCGATTCTATTCAAAATCATCAATTTATTGATTTGCAAGGGGATCCGAAAGATGAAAATTTTTGAATTTTTTTTAAATCGCTCGAAGGCTCCATGCACAAGGTCTAGATTCTATTCAAAATCATCAATTTATTGATTTGCAAGGGGATCCGAGAGATGAAAATTTTTGAATTTTTTTTTAAATCGCCCAAAGGCTCCATGCACAAGCTCTCGATTCTATTCAAAATCATCAATTTATTGATTTACAAGGGGATCCGAAAGATGAAAATTTTTGAAATTTTTTTGAAATCGCCCAAAGGCTCCATGCACAAGCTATCGATTCTATTCAAAATCATCAATTTATTGATTTGCAAGGCGATCCGAAATATGAAAATTTTTGAAAAATTTTTGAAATCGCTCAAAGGCTCCATGCACAAGGTCTCGATTCTATTGAAAATCATCAACTTATTGATTAGAAGGGGATCCGAAAGATGAAATTTTTTGAATTTTTTTAAATCGCTCAAAGGCTCCATGCACAAGCTCTCGATTCTATCCAAAATCATCAATTTATTGATTCACAAGAGTATCCGAAAGATGAAAATTTTTGAAATTTTTTTGAAATCGCTCAAAGGCTCCATGCACAAGCTCTCGATTCTATTCAAAATCATGAATTTATTGATTTACAAGGGGATGCGAAAGATGAAAATTTTTTTAAAAATTTTTGAAATCGCTCAAAGGCTCCATGCACAAGCTCTCGATTCTATTCAAAATCATCAATTTATTGATTTGCAAGGGGATCCGAAAGATGAAATTTTTTAAAAATTTTGGAAATCGCTCAAAGGCTCCATGCACAAGCTCTCGATTCTATTCAAAATCATCAATTTATTGATTTGCAAGGGGATCCGAAAGATGAAAATTTTTGAAAATTTTTTGAAATCGCTCAAAGGCTCCATGTACACGCTCTCGATTCTATTCGAAATCATGAATTTATTGACTTGCAAGGGGATCCGAAAGATGAAAATTTTTGAAAATTTTTGGAAATCGCTCATAGGCTCCATGCACAAGCTCGCGATTCTATTCAAAATCATCAATTTATTGATTGGAAGGGGATCCGAAAGATGAAAATTTTTGAATTTTTTTAAATCGCTCAAAGGCTCCATGCACAAGCTCTCGATTCTATCCAAAATCATCAATTTATTGATTCACAAGAGTATCCGAAAGATGAAAATTTTTGAAATTTTTTTGAAATCGCTCAAAGGCTCCATGCACAAGCTCTCGATTCTATTCAAAATCATGAATTTATTGATTTACAAGGGGATCCGAAAGATGAAAATTTTTTTAAAAATTTTTGAAATCGCTCAAAGGCTCCATGCACAAGCTCTCGATTCTATTCAAAATCATCAATTTATTGATTTGCAAGGGGATCCGAAAGATGAAATTTTTTAAAAATTTTGGAAATCGCTCAAAGGCTCCATGTACACGCTCTCGATTCTATTCGAAATCATGAATTTATTGATTTGCAAGGGGATCCGAAAGATGAAAATTTTTGAAAATTTTTGGAAATCGCTCAAAGGCTCCATGCACAAGCTCTCGATTCTATTCAAAATCATCAATTTATTGATTTGCAAGGGGATCCGAAAGATGAAAATTTTTGAATTTTTTTTGAAATCGCTCAAAGGCTCCATGCACAAGCTCTCGATTCTATTCGAAATCATGAATTTATTGATTTACAAGGGGATCCGAAAGATGAACATTTTTAAAAATTTTGGAAATCGCTCAAAGGCTCCATGCACAAGCTCTCGATTCTATTCAAAATCATCAATTTATTGATTTGCAAGGGGATCCGAAAGATGAAAATTTTTGAAAAATTTTTGAAATCGCTCAAAGGCTCCATGCACAAGCTCTCGATTCTATTTAAAATCATCAATTTATTGATTTGCAAAGAGATCCGAAATATGAAAATTTTTAAAAATTTTGGAAATCGCTCAAAGGCTCCATGCACAAGCTCTCGATTCTATTCAAAATCATCAATTTATTGATTTGCAAGGGGATCAGAAAGATGAAAATTTTCGATTTTTTTTTAAATCGCTCAAAGGCTCCATGCACGAGGTCTCGATTCTATTCAAAATCATCAATTTATTGATTTGCAAAGGGATCCGAAAGATGAAAATTTTAAAAAATTTTTGAAATCGCTCAAACGCTCTATGCACAAGCTCTCGATTCTATTCAAAATCATCAATTTATTGATTCACCAGAGGATCCGAAAGAAGAAAATTTTTGAAAATTTTGGAAATCGCTCAGAGGCTCCATGCACAAGCTGTCGATTCTATTCAAAATCATCAATTTATTGATTTGCAAGGGGATCCGAGAGATGAAAATTTTTGAATTTTTTTTAAATCGCTCAAAGGCTCCATGCACAAGTTCTCGATTCTATTCAAAATCATCAATTTATTGATTTTAAAGGGGATCCGAAATATGACAATTTTTGAAATTTTTTTGAAATTGCCCAAAGGCTCCATGCACAAGCTATCGATTCTATTCAAAATCATCAATTTATTGATTTGCAAGGGGATCCGAAAGATGAAATTTTTTAAAAAATTTGGAAATCGCTCAAAGGCTCCATGCACAAGCTCTCGATTCTACACAAAATCATCAATTTATTGATTTGCAAGGGGATCCGAAAGAAGAAAATTTTTGAAATTTTTTTTAAATCGCTCAAAGGCTCCATGCACAAGCTATCGATTCTATCCAAAATCATCAATTTACTGATTCACAAGGAGAACCGAAAGATGAAGATTTTCTAAAATTTTTTGAAATCGCTCAAAGGCTCCATGCACAAGCTCTCGATTCTATTCAAAATCATCAATTTATTGATTTGCAAGGGGATCCGAAAGATGAAAATTTTTGAAAATTTTTTGAAATCGCTCATAGGCTCTATGCACAAGCTCTCAATTCTATTCAAAATCATCAATTTATTGATTCACAAGAGGATCCGAAAGATGAAAATTTTTGAAATTTTTTTGAAATCGCTCAAAGGCTCCATGCACAAGCTCTCGATTTTATTCAAAATCATCAATTTATTGATTTGCAAAGAGATCCGAAAGATGAAAATTTTTAAAAATTTTGGAAATCGCCCAAAGGCTCCATGCACAAGCTCTCGATTCTATTCAAAATCATCAATTTATTGATTTGCAAGGGGATCCGAAAGATGAAAATTTTTGAATTTTTTTTAAATCGCTCGAAGGCTCCATGCACAAGGTCTAGATTCTATTCAAAATCATCAATTTATTGATTTGCAAGGGGATCCGAGAGATGAAAATTTTTGAATTTTTTTTTAAATCGCCCAAAGGCTCCATGCACAAGCTCTCGATTCTATTCAAAATCATCAATTTATTGATTTACAAGGGGATCCGAAAGATGAAAATTTTTGAAATTTTTTTGAAATCGCCCAAAGGCTCCATGCACAAGCTATCGATTCTATTCAAAATCATCAATTTATTGATTTGCAAGGCGATCCGAAATATGAAAATTTTTGAAAAATTTTTGAAATCGCTCAAAGGCTCCATGCACAAGGTCTCGATTCTATTGAAAATCATCAACTTATTGATTAGAAGGGGATCCGAAAGATGAAATTTTTTGAATTTTTTTAAATCGCTCAAAGGCTCCATGCACAAGCTCTCGATTCTATCCAAAATCATCAATTTATTGATTCACAAGAGTATCCGAAAGATGAAAATTTTTGAAATTTTTTTGAAATCGCTCAAAGGCTCCATGCACAAGCTCTCGATTCTATTCAAAATCATGAATTTATTGATTTACAAGGGGATGCGAAAGATGAAAATTTTTTTAAAAATTTTTGAAATCGCTCAAAGGCTCCATGCACAAGCTCTCGATTCTATTCAAAATCATCAATTTATTGATTTGCAAGGGGATCCGAAAGATGAAATTTTTTAAAAATTTTGGAAATCGCTCAAAGGCTCCATGCACAAGCTCTCGATTCTATTCAAAATCATCAATTTATTGATTTGCAAGGGGATCCGAAAGATGAAAATTTTTGAAAATTTTTTGAAATCGCTCAAAGGCTCCATGTACACGCTCTCGATTCTATTCGAAATCATGAATTTATTGACTTGCAAGGGGATCCGAAAGATGAAAATTTTTGAAAATTTTTGGAAATCGCTCATAGGCTCCATGCACAAGCTCGCGATTCTATTCAAAATCATCAATTTATTGATTTGCAAGGGGATCCGAAAGATGAAAATTTTTGAATTTTTTTTGAAATCGCTCAAAGGCTCCATGCACAAGCTCTCGATTCTATTCGAAATCATGAATTTATTGATTTACAAGGGGATCCGAAAGATGAACATTTTTGAAATTTTTTTGAAATCGCTCAAAGGCTCTATGCACAAGCTCTCAATTCTATTCAAAATCATCAATTTATTGATTCACAAGAGGATCCGAAAGATAAAAATTTTAGATATTTTTTTGAAATCGCTCAAAGGCTCCATGCACAAGCTCTCGATTCTATTCAAAATCATCAATTTATTGATTTACAAGGGGATCCGAAAAATGAAAATTTTTGAACATTTTTTGAAATCGCTCAAAGGCTCCATGCACAAGCTATCGATTCTATCCAAAATCATCAATTTATTGATTCACAAGGAGAACCGAAAGATGAAAATTTTCTAAAATTTTTTGAAATCACTCAAAGGCTCCATGCACAAGCTCTCGATTCTATTCAAAATCATCAATTTATTGATTTGCAAGGGGATCCGAAAGATGAAAATTTTTGAAAATTTTTTGAAATCGCTCATAGGCTCTATGCACAAGCTCTCAATTCTATTCAAAATCATCAATTTATTGATTCACAAGAGGATCCGAAAGATGAAAATTTTTGAAATTTTTTTGAAATCGCTCAAAGGCTCCATGCACAAGCTCTCGATTCTATTCAAAATCATCAATTTATTGATTTGCAAAGAGATCCGAAAGATGAAAATTTTTAAAAATTTTGGAAATCGCCCAAAGGCTCCATGCACAAGCTCTCGATTCTATTCAAAATCATCAATTTATTGATTTGCAAGGGGATCCGAAAGATGAAAATTTTTGAATTTTTTTTAAATCGCTCGAAGGCTCCATGCACAAGGTCTCGATTCTATTCAAAATCATCAATTTATTGATTTGCAAGGGGATCCGAAAGATGGAAATTTTTGAATTTTTTTTGAAATCGCCCAAAGGCTCCATGCACAAGCTCTCGATTCTATCCAAAATCATCAATTTATTGATTTACAAGGGGATCCGAAAGATGAAAATTTTTGAAATTTTTTTGAAATCGCCCAAAGGCTCCATGCACAAGCTATCGATTCTATTCAAAATCATCAATTTATTGATTTGCAAGGCGATCCGAAATATGAAAATTTTTGAAAAATTTTTGAAATCGCTCAAAGGCTCCGTGCACAAGGTCTCGATTCTATTGAAAATCATCAATTTATTGATTGGAAGGGGATCCGAAAGATGAAAATTTTTGAATTTTTTTAAATCGCTCAAAGGCTCCATGCACAAGCTCTCGATTCTATCCAAAATCATCAATTTATTGATTCACAAGAGTATCCGAAAGATGAAAATTTTTGAAATTTTTTTGTAATCGCTCAAAGGCTCCATGCACAAGCTCTCGATTCTATTCAAAATCATGAATTTATTGATTTACAAGGGGATCCGAAAGATGAAATTTTTTTTAAAAATTTTTGAAATCGCTCAAAGGCTCCATGCACAAGCTCTCGATTCTATTCAAAATCATCAATTTATTGATTTGCAAGGGGATCCGAAAGATGAAATTTTTTAAAAATTTTGGAAATCGCTCAAAGGCTCCATGCACAAGCTCTCGATTCTATTCAAAATCATCAATTTATTGATTTGCAAGGGGATCCGAAAGATGCAAATTTTTGAAAATTTTTTGAAATCGCTCAAAGGCTCCATGTACACGCTCTCGATTCTATTCGAAATCATGAATTTATTGATTTGCAAGGGGATCCGAAAGATGAAAATTTTTGAAAATTTTTGGAAATCGCTCAAAGGCTCCATGCACAAGCTCTCGATTCTATTCAAAATCATCAATTTATTGATTTGCAAGGGGATCCGAAAGATGAAAATGTTTGATTTTTTTTTGAAATCTCTCAAAGGCTCCATGCACAAGCTCTCGATTCTATTCGAAATCATGAATTTATTGATTTACAAGGGGATCCGAAAGATGAACATTTTTGAAATTTTTTTGAAATCGCTCAAAGGCTCTATGCACAAGCTCTCAATTCTATTCAAAATCATCAATTTATTGATTCACAAGAGGATCCGAAAGATAAAAATTTTAGATATTTTTTTGAAATCGCTCAAAGGCTCCATGCACAAGCTCTCGATTCTATTCAAAATCATCAATTTATTGATTTACAAGGGGATCCGAAAAATGAAAATTTTTGAAAATTTTTTGAAATCGCTCAAAGGCTCCATGCACAAGCTATCGATTCTATTCAAAATCATCAATTATTGATTAGCCAGGGGATCCGAAAGATGAAATTTTTTAAAAAATTTTTAAATCGCGCAAAGGCTCCATGCACAAGCTCTCGATTCTATTCAAAATCATCAATTTATTGATTTGCAAAGGGATCCGAAAGATGAAATTTTTTAAAAATTTTGGAAATCACTCAAAGGCTCCATGCACAAGCTCTCGATTCTATTCAAAATCATCAATTTATTGATTTGCAAGGGGACCCGAAAGATGAAAATTTTTGAAATTTTTTTGAAATCGCTCAAAGGCTCCATGCACAAGCTCTCGATTCTATTCAAAATCATCAATTTATTGATTTGCAAGGGGATCCGAAAGATGAAAATTTTTGAAATTTTTTTTTTGAAATCGCTCAATGGCTCCATGCACAAGCTCTCGATTCTATTCAAAATCATCAATTTATTGATTTGCAAGGGGATCCGAAAGATGATCATTTTTGAAATTTTTTTGAAATCGCTCAAAGGCTCTATGCACAAGCTCTCAATTCTATTCAAAATCATCAATTTATTGATTCACAAGAGGATCCGAAAGATGAAAATTTTAGATATTTTTTTTAAATCGGTCAAAGGCTCCATGCACAAGCTATCGATTCTATTCAAAATCATCAATTTACTGATTAGCCAGGGGATCCGAAAGACGAAATTTTTTAAAAAATTTTCAAATCGCTCAAAGGCTCCATGCACAAGCTCTCGATTCTATTCAAAATCATCAATTTATTGATTTGCAAAGGGATCCGAAAGATGAAATTTTTTAAAAATTTTTGAAATCGCTCAAAGGCTCCATGCACAAGCTCTCGATTCTATTCAAAATCATCAATTTATTGATTTGCAAAGGGATCCGAAAGATGAAATTATTTAAAAATTTTGGAAATCATTCAAAGGCTCCATACACAAGCTCTCGATTCTATTCAAAATCATCAATTTATTGATTTGCAAGGGGATCCGAAAGATGAAAATTTTTGAAATTTTTTTGAAATCGCTCAAAGGCTCCATGCACAAGCTCTCGATTCTATTCAAAATCATCAATTTATTGATTCACAAGGTGATCCGAAAGATGAAAATTTTTCAACATTTTGGAAATCGCTCAAAGGCTACATGCACAAGCTCTCGATTCTATTCAAAATCATCAATTTATTGATTTGCAAGGGGATCCGAAAGATGAAAATTTTTGAAATTTATTTGAAATCCCTCAAAGGCTCCATGCACAAGCTCTCGATTCTATTCAAAATCATCAATTTATTGATTCACAAGAGGATCCGAAAGATGAAAATTTTTGAAAATTTGGGAAATCGCTCAAAGGCTCCATGCACAAGCTCTCGATTCTATTCAAAATCATCAATTTATTGATTTGCAAGGGGATCCGAAAGATGAAAATTTTTGAAATTTTTTTGAAATCGCTCAAAGGCTCCATGCACAAGCTCTCGATTCTATTCAAAATCATCAATTTATTGATTTGCAAGGGGATCCGAAAGATGAAAATTTTTGAAATTTTTTTGAAATCGCTCAAAGGCTCTATGCACAAGCTCTCAATTCTATTCAAAATCATCAATTTATTGATTCACAAGGCGATCCGAAAAATGAAAATTTTTGAAAATTTTTTGAAATCGCTCAAAGGCTCCATGCACAAGCTATCGATTCTATTCAAAATCATCAATTTATTGATTAGCCAGGGGATCCGAAAGATGAAATTTTTTAAAAACTTTTGAAATCGCTCAAAGGCTCCATGCACAAGCTCTCGATTCTATTCAAAATCATCAATTTATTGATTTGCAAAGGGATCCGAAAGATTAAATTTTTTAAAATTTTTTGAAATCGCTCAAGGGCTCCATGCACAAGCTCTCGATTCTATTCAAAATCATCAATTTATTGCTTCACAAGATGATCCGAAAGATGAAAATATTTCAAAATTTTGGAAATCGCTCAAAGGCTACATGCACAAGCTCTCGATTCTATTCAAAATCATCAATTTATTGATTTGCAAGGGGATCCGAAAGATGAAAATTTTTGAATTTTTTTTGAAATCTCTCAAAGGCTCCATGCACAAGCTCTCGATTCTATTCAAAATCATAAATTTATTGATTTACAAGGGGATCCGAAAGAAGAATATTTTTGAAAATTTTTTGAAATCGCTCAAAGGCTCCATGCACAAGCTATCGATTCTATTCAAAATCATCAATTTATTGATCAGCCAGGGGATCCGAAAGATGAAATTTTTTTAAACTTTTTGAAATCTCTCAAAGGCTCCATGCACAAGCTCTCGATTCTATTCAAAATCATCAATTTATTGATTTACAAGGGGATCCGAAAGAAGAATATTTTTGAAAATTTTTTGAAATCGCTCAAAGGCGCCATGCACAAGCTCTCGATTCTATTCAAAATCATCAATTTATTGATTTGCAAGGGGATCCGAAATATGAAAATTTTTGATTTTTTTTAAATCGCTCAAAGACTCCATGCACAAGCTCTCGATTCTATCCAAAATCATCAATTTATTGATTCACAAGGGGATCCGAAAGATGAAGTTTTTTGAAATTTTTTTGAAATCGCCCAAAGGCTCCATGCAAAAGCTATCGATTCTATTCAAAATCATAAATTTATTGATTTGCAAGGGGATCCGAAATAAGAAAATTTTTGAACATTTTTTATAATCACTCAAAGGCGCCATGCACAAGCTCTCGATTCTATTTAAAATCATCAATTTATTGATTTGCAAAGGGATCCGAAAGATGAAAATTTTTAAAAAATTTGGAAATCGCTCAAAGGCTCCATGCACAAGCTCTCGATTCTATTCAAAATCATCAATTTATTGATTTGCAAGGGGATCCGAAAGATGAAAATTTTTGAATTTTCTTTAAATCGCTCAAAGGCTCCATGCACAAGGTCTCGATTCTATTCAAAATTATCAATTTGTTGATTTGGAAGGGGATCCAAAAGATAAAAATTTTTGAAATTTTTTTGAAATCGCTCAAAGGCTCCATGCACAAGCTCTCGATTCTATTCAACATCATCAATTTATTGATTCACAAGAGGATCCGAAAGATGAAAATTTTTCATAATTTTGGATATCGCTCAAAGGCTCCATGCACAAGCTCTCGATTCTATTCAAAATCATCAAATTATTGATTTGCAAGGGGATCCGAAAGATGAAAATTTTTGAAATTTTTTTGAAATCGCTCAAAGGCTCCATGCACAAGCTCTCGATTCTATTCAAAATGATCAATTTATTGATTTGCAAGGGGATCCGAAAGATGAAATTTTTTGAATTTTTTTTGAAATCGCTCAAAGGCTCTATGCACAAGCTCTCAATTCTATTCAAAATCATCAATTTATGATTCACAAGAGGATCCGAAAGATGAAAATTTTTGAATTTTTTTTTGAAATCGCTCAAAGGCTCCATGCACAAGCTCTCGATTCTATTCAAAATCATCAATTTATTGATTTACAAGGGGATCCGAAAAATGAATATTTTTGAAATCTTTTTGAAATCGCTCAAAGGCTCCATGCACAAGCTATCGATTCTATTCAAAATCATCAATTTATTGAATAGCCAGGGGATCCGAAAGATGAAATTTTTTAAATTTTTTGAAATCGCTCAAAGGCTTCATGCACAAGCTCTCGATTCTATTCAAAATCATCAATTTATTGATTTGCAAAGGGATCCGAAAGATGAAAATTTTTCAAAATTTTGGAAATCGCTCAAAGGCTCCATGCACAAGCTCTCGATTCTATTCAAAATCATCAATTTATTGATTAGCCAGGGGATCCGAAAGATGAATTTTTTTAAATTTTTTGAAATCGCTCAAAGGCTTCATGCACAAGCTCTCGATTCTATTCAAAATCATCAATTTATTGATTTACAAGGGGATCCGAAAGATGAAAATTTTTTAAAAATTTTTTGAAATCGCCCAAAGGCTCCATGCACAAGCTCTCGATTCTATTCAAAATCATCAATTTATTGATTTGCAAGGGGATCCGAAAGATGAAAATATTTGAAATTTTTTTGAAATCGCCCAAAGGCTCCATGCACAAGCTATCGATTCTATTCAAAATCATCAATTTATTGATTTGCAAGGGGATCCGAAATATGAAAATTTTTGAAAAATTTTTGAAATCGCTCAAAGGCTCCATGCACAAGGTCTCGATTCTATTCAAAATCATCAATTTATTGATTTGCAAGGGGATCCGAAAGATGAAATTTTTTGAATTTTTTTAAATCGCTCAAAGGCTCCATGCACAAGGTCTCGATTCTATCCAAAATCATCAATTTATTGATTCACAAGAGTATCCGAAAGATGAAAATTTTTGAATTTTTTTTTGAAATCGCTCAAAATCTCCATGCACAAGCTCTCGATTCTATTCAAAATCATGAATTTATTGATTTACAAGGGGATCCGAAAGATGAAAATTTTTTAAAACTTTTGAAATCGCTCAAAGGCTCCATGCACAAGCTCTCGATTCTATTCAAAATCATCAATTTATTGATTTGCAAGGGGATCCGAAAGATGAAATTTTTTAAAAATTATGGTAATCGCTCAAAGGCGCCATGCACAAGCTCTCGATTCTATTCAAAATCATCAATTTATTGATTTGCAAGGGGATCCGAAAGATGAAATTTTTTAAAAAATTTGGAAATCGCTCAAAGGCTCCATGCACAAGCTCTCGATTCTATTCAAAATCATCAATTTATTGATTTACAAGGGGATCCGAAAGATGAAATTTTTTTAAAAATTTTTTGAAATCGCTCAAAGGCTCCATGCACAAGCTATCGATTCTATTCAAAATCATAAATTTATTGATTTGCAAGTGGATCCGAGAGATGAAAATTTTTGAAATTTTTTTAAATCGTTCAAAGGCACCATGCACAAGCTCTCGATTCTACTCAAAATCATCAATTTATTGATTTGCAAGGGTATCCGAAATATGAAAATTTTTGAAAATTTTTTGAAATCGCTCAAAGGCTCCATGCACAAGCTCTCGATTCTATTCAAAATCATCAATTTATTGATTTACAAGTGGATCCGAAAGATGAAAATTTTTTAAATTTTTTGGAAATCGCTCAAAGGCTCCATGCACAAGCTCTCGATTCTATTCAAAATCATAAATTTATTGATTTGCAAGGGGATCCGAAAGATGAAAATTTTTGAAATTTTTTGGAAATCGCCCAAAGGCTCCATGCACAAGCTCTCGATTCTATTCAAAATCATCAATTTATTGATTTGCAAGGGGATCCGAAAGATGAATTTTTTTGAAAATTTTGAAAATCGCTCAAAGGCTCCATGCACAAGCTCTCGATTCTATTCAAAATCATCAATTTATTGATTTGCAAGGGGATCCGAAAGATGAAATTTTTTGAATTTTTTTTAAATCGCTCAAAGGCTCCATGCACAAGGTCTCGATTCTATTCAAAATCGTCAATTTATTGATTTGCAAAGGGATCCGAAAGACGAAAATATTTAAAAAATTTTGAAATCGCTCAAAAGCTCTATGCACAAGCTCTCGATTCTATTCAAAATCATCAATTTATTGATTCACAAGAGGATCCGAAAGATGAAAATTTTTGAAAATTTTTTAAATCGCTCAAAGGCTTCATGCACAAGCTCTCGATTCTATTCAAAATCATAAATTTATTGATTTGCAAGGGGATCCGAAAGATGAAAATTTTTGAATTTTTTTTAAATCGCTCAAAGGCTCCAAGCACAAGGTCTCGATTCTATTCAAAATCATCAATTTATTGATTTGCAAGGGGATCCGAAAGATGAAAATTTTTGAAATTTTTTTGAAATCGCTCAAAGGCTCCATGCACAAGCTCTCGATTCTATTCAAAATCATCAATTTATTGATTTGCAAGGGGATGCGAAAGATGAAAATTTTTGAAATTTTTTTGAAATCGCTCAAAGGCTCTATGCACAAGCTCTCAATTCTATTCAAAATCATCAACTTATTGATTTGCAAGGGGATACGATAGATGAAATTTTTTAAAAATTTTTGAAATCGCTCAAAGGCTCCATGCACAAGCTCTCGATTCTATTCAAAATCATCAATTTATTGATTTACAAGGGGATCCGAAAAATGAAATTTTTTGATTTTTTTTAAATCGCTCAAAGGCTCCATGCACAAGCTCTCGATTCTATCCAAAATCATCAATTTATTGATTTGCAAATGGATATGAAAGATGAAATTTTTTAAAATTTTTGGAAATCACTCAAAGGCTCCATGCACAAGCTCTCGATTCTATTCAAAATCATCAATTTATTGATTTGCAAGGGGATCCGAAAGATGAAAATTTTTGAAATTTTTTTGAAATCGCTCAAAGGCTCCATGCACAAGCTCTCGATTCTATTCAAAATCATCAATTTATTGATTTGCAAAGGGATCCGAAAGATGAAAATTTTTAAAAATTATGGTAATCGCTCAAAGGCGCCATGCACAAGCTCTCGATTCTATTCAAAATCATCAATTTATTGATTTGCAAGGGGATCCGAAATATGAAAATTTTTGATTTTTTTTAAATCGCTCAAAGGCTCCATGCACAAGCTCTCGATTCTATCCAAAATCATCAATTTATTGATTCACAAGAGTATCCGAAAGATGAAAATTTTTGAAATATTTTTGAAATCGCTCAAAGGCTCCATGGACAAACTCTCGATTCTATTCAAAATCATGAATTTATTGATTTACAAGGGGATCCGAAAGATGAAAATTTTTTAAAATTTTTTGAAATCGCTCAAAGGCTCCATGCACAAGCTCTCGATTCTATTCAAAATCATCAATTTATTGATTTGCAAGGGGATCCGAAAGATGAAAATTTTTGAAGATTTTTGGAAATCGCCCAAAGGCTCCATGCACAAGCTCTCGATTCTATTCAAAATCATCAATTTATTGATTTACAAGGGTATCCGAAAGATGAAATTTTTTGAAATTTTTTTGAAATCGCCCAAAGGCTCCATGCAAAAGCTATCGATTCTATTCAAAATCATAAATTTATTGATTTGCAAGGGGATCCGAAATAAGAAAATTTTTGAAAATTTTTTTATAATCGCTCAAAGGCGCCATGCACAAGCTCTCGATTCTATTTAAAATCATCAATTTATTGATTTGCAAAGGGATCCGAAAGATGAAAATTTTTAAAAAAATTGGAAATCGCTCAAAGGCTCCATGCACAAGCTCTCGATTCTATTCAAAATTTTTGAAATCGCTCAAAGGCTCCATGCACAAGCTCTCGATTCTATCCAAAATCATCAATTTATTGATTTGCAAAGGGATCCGAAAGATGAAGTTTTTTAAAAATTTTTGAAATCGCTCAAAGGCTCCATGCACAAGCTCTCGATTCTATTCAAAATCATCAATTTATTGATTTGCAAATGGATCTGAAAGATGAAATTTTTTAAAATTTTTGGAAATCACTCAAAGGCTCCATGCACAAGCTCTCGATTCTATTCAAAATCATCAATTTATTGATTTGCAATAGGATGAAAATTTTTGAAATTTTTTTGAAATCGCTCAAAGGCTCCATGCACAAGCTCTCGATTCTATTCAAAATCATAAATTTATTGATTTGCAAGGGGATCCGAAATAAGAAAATTTTTGAAAATTTTTTTATAATCGCTCAAAGGCGCCATGCACAAGCTCTCGATTCTATTCAAAATCATCAATTTATTGATTTGCAAGGGGATCCGAAATATGAAAATTTTTGATTTTTTTTAAATCGCTCAAAGGCTCCATGCACAAGCTCTCGATTCTATCCAAAATCATCAATTTATTGATTCACAAGAGTATCCGAAAGATGAAAATTTTTGAAATATTTTTGAAATCGCTCAAAGGCTCCATGCACAAGCTCTCGATTCTATTCAAAATCATCAATTTATTGATTTACAAGGGTATCCGAAAGATGAAATTTTTTGAAATTTTTTTATAATCGCTCAAAGGCGCCATGCACAAGCTCTCGATTCTATTCAAAATCATCAATTTATTGATTTGCAAAGGGATCCGAAAGATGGAAATTTTTAAAAATTATGGTAATCGCTCAAAGGCGCCATGCACAAGCTCTCGATTCTATTCAAAATCATCAATTTATTTATTTGCAAGGGGATCCGAAATATGAAAATTTTTGATTTTTTTTAAATCGCTCAAAGGCTCCATGCACAAGCTCTCGATTCTATCCAAAATCATCAATTTATTGATTCACAAGAGTATCCGAAAGATGAAAATTTTTGAAATATTTTTGAAATCGCTCAAAGGCTCCATGGACAAACTCTCGATTCTATTCAAAATCATGAATTTATTGATTTACAAGGGGATCCGAAAGATGAAAATTTTATAAAATTTTTTGAAATCGCTCAAAGGCTCCATGCACAAGCTCTCGATTCTATTCAAAATCATCAATTTATTGATTTGCAAGGGGATCCGAAAGATGAAAATTTTTGAAGATTTTTGGAAATCGCCCAAAGGCTCCATGCACAAGCTCTCGATTCTATTCAAAATCATCAATTTATTGATTTACAAGGGTATCCGAAAGATGAAATTTTTTGAAATTTTTTTGAAATCGCCCAAAGGCTCCATGCAAAAGCTATCGATTCTATTCAAAATCATAAATTTATTGATTTGCAAGGGGATCCAAATAAGAAAATTTTTGAAAATTTTTTTATAATCGCTCAAAGGCGCCATGCACAAGCTCTCGATTCTATTTAAAATCATCAATTTATTGATTTGCAAAGGGATCCGAAAGATGAAATTTTTTAAAAAATTTGGAAATCGCTCAAAGGCTCCATGCACAAGCTCTCGATTCTATTCAAAATCATCAATTTATTGATTTGCAAGAGGATCCGAAAGATGAAAATTTTTGAATTTTCTTTAAATCGCTCAATGGCTCCATGCACAAGGTCTCGATTCTATTCAAAATTATCAATTTGTTGATTTGCAAGGGGATCCAAAAGATAAAAATTTTTGAATTTTTTTTTGAAATCGCTCAAAGGCTCCATGCACAAGGTCTCGATTCTATTCAAAATCATCAATTTATTGATTGACAAGAGGATCCGAAAGATGAAAATTTTTCAAAATTTTGGAAATCGCTCAAAGGCTCCATGCACAAGCTCTCGATTCTATTCAAAATCATCAATTTATTGATTTGCAAGGGGATCCGAAAGATGAAATTTTTTAAAAATTTTGGAAATCGCTCAAAGGCTCCATGCACAAATTCTCGATTCTATTCAAAATCATCAATTTATTGATTTGCAAGTGGATCCGAAAGATGAAAATTTTTGAAATTTTTTTGAAATGGCTCAAAGGCTCCATGCACACGTTCTCGATTCTATTCGAAATCATGAATTTATTGATTTACAAGGGGATCCGAAAGATGAAAATTTTCTAAAATTTTTTGAAATCGCTCAAAGGCTCTATGCACAAGCTCTCGATTCTATTCAAAATCATCAATTTATTGATTTGCAAGGGGATCCGAAAGATTAAATTTTTTAAAAAATATGGAAATCGCTCAAAGGCTCCATGCACAAGCTCTCGATTCTATTCAAAATCATCAATTTATTGATTTACAAAGGGATCCGAAAGATGAAAATTTTTGAAAATTTTTTGAAATCGCTCAAAGCTCCATGCACAAGCTATCGATTCTATTCAAAATCATAAATTTATTGATTTGCAAGTGGATCCGAGAGATGAAAATTTTTTAAATTTTTTTAAATCGTTCAAAGGCACCATGCACAAGCTCTCGATTCTACTCAAAATCATCAATTTATTGATTTGCAAGGGGATCCGAAATATGAAAATTTTTGAAAATTTTTTGAAATCGCTCAAAGGCTCCATGCACAAGCTCTCGATTCTATTCAAAATCATCAATTTATTGATTTACAAGTGGATCCGAAAGATGAAAATTTTTGAAATTTTTTTGAAATCGCTCAAAGGCTCCATGCACAAGCTCTCGATTCTATTCAAAATCATCAATTTATTGATTTGCAAATGGATCTGAAAGATGAAATTTTTTAAAATTTTTGAAAATCACTCAAAGGCTCCATGCACAAGCTCTCGATTCTATTCAAAATCATCAATTTATTGATTTGCAAGGGGATCCGAAAGATGAAAATTTTTGAAATTTTTTTGAAATCGCTCAAAGGCTCCATGCACAAGCTCTCGATTCTATTCAAAATCATCAATTTATTGCTTCCTAAGATGATCCGAAAGATGAAAATTTTTCAAAATTTTGGAAATCGCTCAAAGGCTACATGCACAAGCTCTCGATTCTATTCAAAATCATCAATTTATTGATTTGCAAGGGGATCCGAAAGATGAAAATTTTTGAAATTATTTTGAAATCGCTCAAAGGCTCCATGCACAAGCTCTCGATTCTATTCAAAATCATCAATTTATTGATTTACAAGGGGATCCGAAAGAAGAATATTTTTGAAAATTTTTTGAAATCGCTCAAAGGCTCCATGCACAAGCTATCGATTCTATTCAAAATCATCAATTTATTGATTAGGCAGGGGATCCGAAAGATGAAATTTTTTTAAACTTTTTGAAATCGCTCAAAGGCTCCTTGCACAAGCTCTCGATTCTATTCAAAATCATCAATTTATTGATTTGCAAAGGGATCCGAAAGATGAAAATTTTTAAAAATTATGGAAATCGCTCAAAGGCTCCATGCACAAGCTCTCGATTCTATTCAAAATCATCAATTTATTGATTTGCAAGGGGATCCGAAAGATGAAAATTTTTTAAAATTTTTTGAAATCGCCCAAAGGCTCTATGCACAAGCTCTCGATTCTATTCAAAATCATCAATTTATTGATTTACAATGGGATCCGAAAGATGAAAATTTTTGAAATTTTTTTGAAATCGCCCAAAGGCTCCATGCACAAGCTATCGATTCTATTCAAAATCATAAATTTATTGATTTGCAAGAGGATCCGAAATATGAAAATTTTTGAAAATTTTTTATAATCGCTCAAAGGCGATGCACAAGCTCTCGATTCTATTCAAAATCATCAATTTATTGATTTGCAAGGGGATCCGAAATATGAAAATTTTTGATTTTTTTTAAATCGCTCAAAGGCTCCATGCACAAGCTCTCGATTCTATCCAAAATCATCAATTTATTGATTCACAAGAGTATCCGAAAGATGAAAATTTTTGAAATCTTTTTGAAATCGCTCAAAGGCTCCATGGACAAACTCTCGATTCTATTCAAAATCATGAATTTATTGATTTACAAGGGGATCCGAAAGATGAAAATTTTTTAAAATTTTTTGAAATCGCTCAAAGGCTCCATGCACAAGCTCTCGATTCTATTCAAAATCATCAATTTATTGATTTGCAAGGGGATCCGAAAGATGAAAATTTTTGAAGATTTTTGGAAATCGCCCAAAGGCTCCATGCACAAGCTCTCGATTCTATTCAAAATCATCAATTTATTGATTTACAAGGGTATCCGAAAGATGAAATTTTCTGAAATTTTTTGGAAATCGCCCAAAGGCTCCATGCAAAAGCTATCGATTCTATTCAAAATCATAAATTTATTGATTTGCAAGGGGATCCGAAATAAGAAAATTTTTGAAATTTTTTTATAATCGCTCAAAGGCGCCATGCACAAGCTCTCGATTCTATTTAAAATCATCAATTTATTGATTTGCAAAGGGATCCGAAAGATGAAAATTTTTAAAAAATTTGGAAATCGCTCAAAGGCTCCATGCACAAGCTCTCGATTCTATTCAAAATCATCAATTTATTGATTTGCAAGGGGATCCGAAAGATGAAAATTTTTGAATTTTCTTTAAATCGCTCAATGGCTCCATGCACAAGGTCTCGATTCTATTCAAAATTATCAATTTGTTGATTTGCAAGGGGATCCAAAAGATAAAAATTTTTGAATTTTTTTTTGAAATCGCTCAAAGGCTCCATGCACAAGCTCTCGATTCTATTCAAAATCATCAATTTATTGATTCACAAGAGGATCCGAGAGATGAAAATTTTTCAAAATTTTGGAAATCGCTCAAAGGCTCCATGCACAAGCTCTCGATTCTATTCAAAATCATCAATTTATTGATTTGCAAGGGGATCCGAAAGATGAAATTTTTTAAAAATTTTGGAAATCGCTCAAAGGCTCCATGCACAAATTCTCGATTCTATTCAAAATCATCAATTTATTGATTTGCAAGTGGATCCGAAAGATGAAAATTTTTGAAATTTTTTTGAAATGGCTCAAAGGCTCCATGCACACGCTCTCGATTCTATTCGAAATCATGAATTTATTGATTTACAAGGGGATCCGAAAGATGAAAATTTTCTAAAATTTTTTGAAATCGCTCAAAGGCTCCATGCACAAGCTCTCGATTCTATTCAAAATCATCAATTTATTGATTTGCAAGGGGATCCGAAAGATTAAATTTTTTAAAAAATTTGGAAATCGCTCAAAGGCTCCATGCACCAGCTCTCGATTCTATTCAAAATCATCAATTTATTGATTTACAAGGGGATCCGAAAGATGAAAATTTTTGAAAATTTTTTGAAATCGCTCAAAGCTCCATGCACAAGCTATCGATTCTATTCAAAATCATAAATTTATTGATTTGCAAGTGGATCCGAGAGATGAAATTTTTTTAATTTTTTTTAAATCGTTCAAAGGCACCATGCACAAGCTCTCGATTCTACTCAAAATCATCAATTTATTGATTTGCAAGGGGATCCGAAATATGAAAATTTTTGAAAATTTTTTGAAATCGCTCAAAGGCTCCATGCACAAGCTCTCGATTCTATTCAAAATCATCAATTTATTGATTTACAAGTGGATCCGAAAGATGAAAATTTTTGAAATTTTTTTGAAATCGCTCAAAGGCTCCATGCACAAGCTCTCGATTCTATTCAAAATCATCAATTTATTGATTTGCAAATGGATCTGAAAGATGAAATTTTTTAAAATTTTTGAAAATCACTCAAAGGCTCCATGCACAAACTCTCGATTCTATTCAAAATCATCAATTTATTGATTTGCAAGGGGATCCGAAAGATGAAAATTTTTGGAATTTTTTTGAAATCGCTCAAAGGCTCCATGCACAAGCTCTCGATTCTATTCAAAATCATCAATTTATTGCTTCACAAGATGATCCGAAAGATGAAAATATTTCAAAATTTTGGAAATCGCTCAAAGGCTACATGCACAAGCTCTCGATTCTATTCAAAATCATCAATTTATTGATTTGCAAGGGGATCCGAAAGATGAAAATTTTTGAATTTTTTTTGAAATCTCTCAAAGGCTCCATGCACAAGCTCTCGATTCTATTCAAAATCATCAATTTTTTGATTTACAAGGGGATCCGAAAGAAGAATATTTTTGAAAATTTTTTGAAATCGCTCAAAGGCTCCATGCACAAGCTATCGATTCTATTCAAAATCATCAATTTATTGATTAGCCAGGGGATCCGAAAGATGAAATTTTTTTAAACTTTTTGAAATCGCTCAAAGGCTCCTTGCACAAGCTCTCGATTCTATTCAAAATCATCAATTTATTGATTTGCAAAGGGATCCGAAAGATGAAAATTTTTAAAAAATTATGGAAATCGCTCAAAGGCTCCATGCACAAGCTCTCGATTCTATTCAAAATCATCATTTTATTGATTTGCAAGGGGATCCGAAAGATGAAAATTTTTGAATTTTTTTTAAATCGCTCAAAGGCTCCATGCACAAGGTCTCGATTCTATTCAAAATCATCAATTTATTGATTTACAAGGGGATCCGAAAGATGAAAATTTTTGAAAATTTTTTGAAATTGCCTAAAGGCTCCATGCACAAGCTCTCGATTCTATTCAAAATCATCAATTTATTGATTTGCAAGGGGATCCGATATATGAAAATTTTTGAAAATTTTTTATAGTCGCTCAAAGGCGCCATGCACAAGCTCTCGATTCTATTCAAAATCATCAATTTATTGATTTGCAAGGGGATCCGAAATATGAAAATTTTTGATTTTTTTTAAATCGCTCAAAGGCTCCATGCACAAGCTCTCGATTCTATCCAAAATCATCAATTTATTGATTTGCAAGGGGATTCAAAAGATGAAAATGTTTGAAAATTTTTTGAAATCGCTCAAAGGCCCCATCCACAAGCTCTCGATTCTATTCAAAATCATCAATTTATTGATTAGCCAGGGGATCCGAGAGATGAAGTTTTTTAAAAAATTTTGAAATCGCTCAAAGGCTCCATGCACAAGCTCTCGATTCTATTCAAAATCATCAATTTATTGATTTGCAAATGGATCTGAAAGATGAAATTTTTTAAAATTTTTGGAAATCACTCAAAGGCTCCATGCACAAGCTCTCGATTCTATTCAAAATCATCAATTTATTGATTTGCAAGGGGATCCGAAAGATGAAAATTTTTGAAATTTTTTTGAAATCGCTCAAAGGCTCCATGCACAAGCTCTCGATTCTATTCAAAATCATCAATTTATTGATTTGCAAAGGGATCCGAAAGACGAAAATTCTTAAAAATTATGGTAATCGCTCAAAGGCGCCATGCACAAGCTCTCGATTCTATTCAAAATCATCAATTTATTGATTTGCAAGGAGATCCGAAATATGAAAATTTTTGATTTTTTTTAAATCGCTCAAAGGCTCCATGCACAAGCTCTCGATTCTATCCAAAATCATCAATTTATTGATTCACAAGAGTATCCGAAAGATGAAAATTTTTGAAATATTTTTGAAATCGCTCAAAGGCTCCATGGACAAACTCTCGATTCTATTCAAAATCATGAATTTATTGATTTACAAGGGGATCCGAAAGATGAAAATTTTTTAAAATTTTTTGAAATCGCTCAAAGGCTCCATGCACAAGCTCTCGATTCTATTCAAAATCATCAATTTATTGATTTGCAAGGGGATCCGAAAGATGAAAATTTTTGAAGATTTTTGGAAATCCCCCAAAGGCTCCATGCACAAGCTCTCGATTCTATTCAAAATCATCAATTTATTGATTTACAAGGGTATCCGAAAGATGAAATTTTTTGAAATTTTTTTGAAATCGCCCAAAGGCTCCATGCAAAAGCTATCGATTCTATTCAAAATCATAAATTTATTGATTTGCAAGGGGATCCGAAATAAGAAAATTTTTGAAAATTTTTTTATAATCGCTCAAAGGCGCCATGCACAAGCTCTCGATTCTATTTAAAATCATCAATTTATTGATTTGCAAAGGGATCCGAAAGATGAAAATTTTTAAAAAATTTGGAAATCGCTCAAAGGCTCCATGCACAAGCTCTCGATTCTATTCAAAATCATCAATTTATTGATTTGCAAGAGGATCCGAAAAATGAAAATTTTTGAATTTTCTTTAAATCGCTCAATGGCTCCATGCACAAGTGTAGTGGATCTACACATATCTACACAATCAATCAGCATTTTACTATAAACTAAACCCACAAATTAATAATCAATGAGCAATCGTAGAATATACAAATGCATAACTTACGATCACTTTGTAATGCTCACTTTGCATACTCGTTTCGCATTACACTCACACGAAAGTCAATTCATGTTGTCACTAAAAATAGACATATGAACGAATGTTTATACTAACCCATTGCGATCGCTCTAGACGAAGCGGCGCCTAGCATTGGCATGTGTAATGTACACACAAAGTACGAAACCTGAGTAGTCATTACTCATGGACTATTATGAGTGTTGCATATTACTCATGGACTATTATGAGTGTTACATTTCACTCATGGACTATTATGAGTGTTGCATTTTTAAATTGGGTCATATGGAAAAGTGCTGATCGATATTTTGATTGGTAGAATGAATTTACCATATTCAATTCTTCCAGTTTTAGAGTAGGGATTATGTATTAAGTAGAATAAAATATTAGAGTAGGGATTATATGTTAAGTTGTAAAAAGTGTATAAAAGGAAAGTGTACAAAAGAAATATAGTCATAGTCTTACTTTTGACTCGTTTTTAATTATCTACTATTGCCGTAGTTTGGCAATACGCTCGAGCCGTAACTTGGCTTTAGAAGCGCTACAATTAAAGCGTAAGCAGTCGCTAAAAGTAAAACAGAATAAAAATATCGGCTAGCTTGGATCTTGAATCCTGCGCCAGATATGTGGCAATTAAACTGCCGGTAGGTACTTCAATTTAACCCTGTTCCCTCACTAAAAGTGCGCTATTCCTATACAGCGCTAAATCCCGGATCACACTTGAGGAATACAAGATCCGGCGTTCGGCGTCCTACACCGAGAAGGCATCTACTGCGACGAACTATCATTTAAATGCAAATCTTTTACATGGCGATCCTGCAACCGACGATCCTGCAACCGACGATCCTGCAACCGACGATCCAGTGAACTTCGAACATCTGAAGGATGATATACCACAGCATACGGAAGACCTTGAAGACGGTGAAATAGCCAATATAACAACAGATGAAGAGTTCCACAAGGCATTTGAAAGATGTCTGATACGAGCACAAAAAACACCAGCGGCAACCTTACACGAGGAGTATGAGCTTAGTCCAAATCTACGAGCTCCACCATATAAGCCATCATCGCTACCTGGTCCACGTCCAAGGAAAATAGAGGACTTCGTGAAACGAAGTGGAATAGATGAGCCACGTATAAATAAAATAAAACGTCGACAACGTGGAGGACGCAGATACAAAGAAAGGCGTGAAAAAGCTATACTTCACAGGCTAATACATATTTCGGCCAAGGAACAAAGGAGGCAATTTACGGAGCGGCTAAACAAACTTAAAGAGAAAAAAAATTGTATAAATAATTAAATTGTATCAGATATATATTAACTTCTTTAAACTATGGGAAATAATTGCAGTACTCAGGCTAATATTTTTATTGAATACAAACAAACAATAAGTACAACAATTGTTTTCTTAATAATAATGGCGTGCCTATATCTTTATAATAATAGTCAAAAAAGGTATGCAAGGAAGATAGTAGATAGGAATATCGGATTAGGGCGAAACAATGTATAGCTGAAAGAAATTCTAATTGTCCTCACAGATGTCGGTGGAGAAGATAAAACAGATATTGTCTGAATTACAAAATAATTTAATAAATTTAAAGAAAACAAAGACCTATACGGTCAAAACTCTTAAAGAGAAATTAGAATACGCAATCGATGCAGAAACTGTAGGTAAAAACCTTTTTAACGACATTAAGGAAGGCAATGAGATAGAACTAAAATCGACATTTTCATCAGTTTGTAGAAACCTAATTACAAACCTGATACAACGGCTGAACGCTGCAAACATATTGGTAAAAATTGAAGACAATATCATCTACACAGAGATGGCAGAATTTAACATAGAAAGTGCAATCAAGATTATACCCACATTTGATGGGAAGTTCGCTGAACTAGAGACATTTTTAACTATAATCAAATTAATAGAAAAAAAATTATCGGCAGAAGGTAAAATAGAGTTGCTGAATCTAGTTCTACACATTAAACTCAACACAAATGTGAGAACAGCAATAAACATTTCATCAATTACTAGTATCAATAATTTAGAAACAGAGCTACGACTCAGGTACAAAAATAATAAAACAGTACCCCAAATACATACACAGCTCGCAGGCATAACCCAGAAACGCATGCCCATAACGGCATACAAAGACAAAATATTATCTTTAATAAGTGATTTAAACCAATTACAAATTGGCACGTTAGGTGCAGATGTAAACCAAGCTGCTAAACAAGCAATACAGAGCATAAACGACACATATGCTCTTACTATATTCAAGAATGGTCTAAACGATCAAATTAGGGACACTGTGTTCGCAGCACGACCACAGACTTTCAGTGAAGCTATCACATTGGCCACTGAAATTGAGAACAATGAATCTCAACCTTCAACAATTATGTATGTAAATAAAAATAACAAGTACAATAATTTTAATGCCAGAAGACATAATAACCACAATGGTTATTATAATAGAAATGACAATCGTGGAAGTTCCAATCACCCACGCAATAATTTTAATAATAACTCGTATAGGACATATAATAGATACAATGATAGGAATTCTAATCCTACCAGAAATTTTAATAGAAATAAATTTGATAATAATACAGGAAGATATAATAACAATAATAACAGATACAACACTAGAAGGGTAAAATTGATAAACAACCAGGGAAACGTGACAAGTTCCCGAGAGGAATTAGGCAACCTCCCGGAAGAAGCATAGTTTTTGAAGCCGAAACAAAAAACAGTAATAAATACACTCTAGAGAATAAGGTATACAGAATAACGGGTATGAGCACAAACTATATAAAAATATTTAACAAAAATGAACATAGATATCTACAACTATTAATAGATACTGGAGCCGACATCTCCATATACAAAAGTAATAATTTAAGTTCATATGATATACAAGCACAAAACAGGTGCAAACTCACGGGCATAACAAACGAAACTACAATGTCACTCGGAACTATCAAACTAAATTTCAACATTGAAGATATCATTATATCAAATACATTTCATGCGGTAGATGAGAAATTCCCTATCGAAACTGATGGCATTATAGGACGAGACATGCTAATCAAGTATATGTGCAAAATTGACTACGAAACGTATACCATATCCTTCAGTACAAAAGACAGAGATATAGTGTTACCAATGTACACTACAAAAGCTAACATGGCACACATAACTATTCCCGCAAGAACAGAAGCGATAATACCCATAGACGTAGACAGATCGGAAGACAGCATAATACTAAACAAAGAAATCGAAAAAGGGATATTCTTAAGCAATTGCATAATTCCAGCGAAAGGTATATGTCATGTGAAAATACTCAATACTAACGAACATGACATAACTCTGAAAAACTTTCAAACAGAGGTAGAACCACTGAGGAATTATGACGTATTAAAGACAACTCGGAAATTTGACAAAAAACGATTAGACGAACTATTAAACGTAATTAATACCAACAGTCTCGATGAACAAGCAAACAAGAGTTTGCAAGAAATTATAATGGAATACCAAGACGTTTTCCATCTGGAAGGTGAATACCTCACAAAAAATAATTTCTACCAACAAAAACTGAACACTTGCGACGAAAACCCAGTCTACATAAAAAATTATAGATTACCACAAACTCAGAATGAAGAAATTCTTAGGCAAGTACGGGAACTAAAAGATAATGATATTATCGAACAATCCACAAGCCCGTACAACTCTCCATTGTTAGTGGTACCTAAGAAAAGCTCGGATGACACCAAGAAGTGGAGATTAGTCGTTGATTTCAGAAAACTGAACGACAAACTGGTGAACGATAAATTTCCTTTGACAAGGTTAGAAGACGTCCTAGACAAACTAGGTAGGGCAAAGTACTTTTCAACCTTAGATATGACTAGTTCGTTCCACCAGATTGAACTGGAAAAAGAATCAAGACATTTAACCGCTTTTTCCACCAATGATGGACACTATCAATTCAAAAGATTACCTTTTGGATTGAAAATATCATCAAACAGCTTCCAAAGGATGCTCACTATTGCCTTAACTGGTCTAAGTGACTCAGCATTCTTATACGTAGACGACGTCATGGTTTTCGGATGTAGCATGAAACATCATAATGAAAATTTAAGAACAGTTTTACAGAGACTTCGTAAGTACAATTTGAAGTTAAATGCAAATAAATGCAAATTTTTAAAATCAGAAGTAGTGTATTTAGGACACCTTATTACAGCAGATGGTATAAGAACAGACCCTGCTAAGCATGAAGTAATTAAAAATTATCCCATCCCAAAGACCGCGGATGACGTGCGAAGATTCGTAGCTTTCTGCAACTATTATCGACGCTTCATACCAAACTTTGCAGAAACGGCAAAGAGTTTGAACTCTCTTTTAAAGAAAAAAGCACCGTTTGTTTGGGAAGAAGAACAGCAAAAAGCATACGAACTTTTAAAACGCAAACTGATTTCACCTCCTATACTACAATACCCAGATTTTGAAAGACCCTTCATACTTACTACAGATGCGTCAAATTTCGCACTAGGTGCTATACTATCGCAAGGAGAAATTGGTTCAGATCTACCAATCTCGTACGCGAGCAAATCCTTAAATAAGCACGAATTGAATAAACCTATCATAGAAAAGGAACTATTGGCGATACATTGGGGCATAAACTTTTTTAGGCCATATTTATATGGACGGAAGTTTATAGTCGTATCAGACCACAGACCTTTGGTATCATTGTTTACACATAGAAATCCATCTTCAAAACTTACTAGAATACGTCTAGATTTATCGGACTACGATTTCGAGATCATATACAAAAAGGGTAATATAAATACAAATGCGGATGCGCTGTCAAGAATACAAATGAACACTGAAATGCTAAAATCCATGATACCTCCGACAAACGATGAAAATATTAGCAAAAAATTATTGGCGATAACAAGAAGTAAAACGAAAAAGGTACAAAGTGAAAATAAAAATACAGAAATCGACAAGCAAAGTGGCAACCAAAACGAAGAGATTGATCACCTCCATGCGTTTGATTGCACTTCTTTGTCAGATATTAAAGGGGCGATGAAACTGAAATTTTATATGCTAGCTAGCAAGAAATACAAGAGAGATGATATATCTATAACTAAAGAGAAAGATTTTATAGTAGTGCGCTACAGTGATAAAGTTGTTGAGAAACCAGTTTCCTTCAACGATAAGCTGAAAGTTCATGATAACAACAACGATAATTCATACACGAAATTAGTTTCTGTCATGAAGAAGTTGTTAATATATTCAAAGAACAATAGCATAAATGCACTATCTTTATCCTCTAATGATGATATATTCAGGTACGTACCGAGAAATGAATTCAAGAAATTATTTAATGCGTTGCAACGAGAAGAAATTTATAAGTTAAAAATATTAATATACAGACCGCCCATAAGAATTCAAGACGTCAAAAAGCAAAATGAATTAATTATTGAGTACCACAATTCGCCACATGGAGGACACATAGGAGTACATAAAACATTGCTAAAATTGAAACAGAGATACTGTTGGAAGGATATGAAGAAAATGGTCAAAAAACATATAAACCAATGTGAAAAGTGCAAAATGAATAAAATAACTAAGCACACCAAAGAGAAAATGATAAAAACCGAGACTCCATCTACTAGCTTCGAGATCGTAAGCGCAGACATTGTTGGCCCGTTGAGAATTTCCAACAACTACAGATACATTCTCACTATTCAGTGCGAATTAACGAAATTTATAACTGCCATACCCATAGAGACTAAGGATGCTACCACAGTAGCAAAAGCTATAGTAAATAAATTTATCTTATTATACGGTCATTTCAAGATTCTAAAAACGGACTTAGGGACAGAATTTACAAACAGTCTAATGAAAGAAGTATGCGAGTTACTACATATAAAACAAATATTTTCAACCCCTTACCATCATGAGTCGTTAGGTGTAATAGAAAGGAACCACCGCGTATTAAACGAATACTTACTGTCCTTCGTTGATAACAACAACTGGGACGAATGGATACCTTTCTATACATTTTCATACAATACAACTCCACACATTGACACAAATTATACACCTTACGAACTAGTATTCGGCAAACTATCCTATTTACCAAATGACATTTTAAGCGATTCAGAAGAAATATACAATTTAGAGAATTACAGAAATGAATTAAAAATTAGATTAAAAATGTCTCTAACAAAAGCAAAGGACTTAATTGAAAAAGCTAAAATGATTAGAACAAATAAAGAATGTTATTCAAAACCATTAAACATAGAAATAGACGATCTTGTTTTATTAAAAGTAGAGAACAGAAGAAAACATGAGAAACCGTATAAAGGTCCATTTAAAGTACTAAGTAAAAATAATGTAAATACACTATTGGAAATAGATAATAAGAAAAAATGGATACACAATAATAGACTTAAGATTTTCAAAAAAAAAAAAAAGGGGAATAACAATGAATAAAAATATAATATAAGACATGTAAAAATACCTAAAATAAGTCTCGAGTTTGTACCCAAACTCTCACCTCAAAAGGTTAAGGGTGTAGTGGATCTACACATATCTACACAATCAATCAGCATTTTACTATAAACTAAACCCACAAATTAATAATCAATGAGCAATCGTAGAATATACAAATGCATAACTTACGATCACTTTGTAATGCTCACTTTGCATACTCGTTTCGCATTACACTCACACGAAAGTCAATTCATGTTGTCACTAAAAATAGACATATGAACGAATGTTTATACTAACCCATTGCGATCGCTCTAGACGAAGCGGCGCCTAGCATTGGCATGTGTAATGTACACACAAAGTACGAAACCTGAGTAGTCATTACTCATGGACTATTATGAGTGTTGCATATTACTCATGGACTATTATGAGTGTTACATTTCACTCATGGACTATTATGAGTGTTGCATTTTTAAATTGGGTCATATGGAAAAGTGCTGATCGATATTTTGATTGGTAGAATGAATTTACCATATTCAATTCTTCCAGTTTTAGAGTAGGGATTATGTATTAAGTAGAATAAAATATTAGAGTAGGGATTATATGTTAAGTTGTAAAAAGTGTATAAAAGGAAAGTGTACAAAAGAAATATAGTCATAGTCTTACTTTTGACTCGTTTTTAATTATCTACTATTGCCGTAGTTTGGCAATACGCTCGAGCCGTAACTTGGCTTTAGAAGCGCTACAATTAAAGCGTAAGCAGTCGCTAAAAGTAAAACAGAATAAAAATATCGGCTAGCTTGGATCTTGAATCCTGCGCCAGATATGTGGCAATTAAACTGCCGGTAGGTACTTCAATTTAACCCTGTTCCCTCACTAAAAGTGCGCTATTCCTATACAGCGCTAAATCCCGGATCACACTTGAGGAATACAAGATCCGGCGTTCGGCGTCCTACACCGAGAAGGCATCTACTGCGACGAACTATCATTTAAATGCAAATCTTTTACACAAGGTCTCGATTCTATTCAAAATTATCAATTTGTTGATTTGCAAGGGGATCCAAAAGATAAAAATTTTTGAATTTTTTTTTGAAATCGCTCAAAGGCTCCATGCACAAGTTCTCGATTCTATTCAAAATCATCAATTTATTGATTCACAAGAGGATCCGAAAGATGAAAATTTTTCAAAATTTTGGAAATCGTTCAAAGGCTCCATGCACAAGCTCTCGATTCTATTCAAAATCATCAATTTATTGATTTGCAAGGGGATCCGACAGATGAAATTTTTTAAAAAATTTGGAAATCGCTCAAAGGCTCCATGCACAAATTCTCGATTCTATTCAAAATCATCAATTTATTGATTTGCAAGTGGATCCGAAAGATGAAAATTTTTGAAATTTTTTTGAAATGGCTCAAAGGCTCCATGCACACGCTCTTGATTCTATTCGAAATCATGAATTTATTGATTTACAAGGGGATCCGAAAGATGAAAATTTTCTAAAATTTTTTGAAATCGCTCAAAGGCTCCATGCACAAGCTCTCGATTCTATTCAAAATCATCAATTTATTGATTTGCAAGGGGATCCGAAAGATTAAATTTTTTAAAAAATTTGGAAATCGCTCAAAGGCTCCATGCACAAGCTCTCGATTCTATTCAAAATCATCAATTTATTGCTTCCTAAGATGATCCGAAAGATGAAAATTTTTCAAAATTTTGGAAATCGCTCAAAGGCTACATGCACAAGCTCTCGATTCTATTCAAAATCATCAATTTATTGATTTGCAAGGGGATCCGAAAGATGAAAATTTTTGAAATTTTTTTGAAATCGCTCAAAGGCTCCATGCACAAGCTCTCGATTCTATTCAAAATCATCAATTTATTGATTTGCAAATGGATCTGAAAGATGAAATTTTTTAAAATTTTTGAAAATCACTCAAAGGCTCCATGCACAAGCTCTCGATTCTATTCAAAATCATCAATTTATTGATTTGCAAGGGGATCCGAAAGATGAAAATTTTTGAAATTTTTTTGAAATCGCTCAAAGGCTCCATGCACAAGCTCTCGATTCTATTCAAAATCATCAATTTATTGCTTCCTAAGATGATCCGAAAGATGAAAATTTTTCAAAATTTTGGAAATCGCTCAAAGGCTACATGCACAAGCTCTCGATTCTATTCAAAATCATCAATTTATTGATTTGCAAGGGGATCCGAAAGATGAAAATTTTTGAAATTATTTTGAAATCGCTCAAAGGCTCCATGCACAAGCTCTCGATTCTATTCAAAATCATCAATTTATTGATTTACAAGGGGATCCGAAAGAAGAATATTTTTGAAAATTTTTTGAAATCGCTCAAAGGCTCCATGCACAAGCTATCGATTCTATTCAAAATCATCAATTTATTGATTAGCCAGGGGATCCGAAAGATGAAATTTTTTTAAACTTTTTGAAATCGCTCAAAGGCTCCTTGCACAAGCTCTCGATTCTATTCAAAATCATCAATTTATTGATTTGCAAAGGGATCCGAAAGATGAAATTTTTTAAAAATTATGGAAATCGCTCAAAGGCTCCATGCACAAGCTCTCGATTCTATTCAAAATCATCAATTTATTGATTTGCAAGGGGATCCGAAAGATGAAAATTTTTTAAAATTTTTTGAAATCGCCCAAAGGCTCTATGCACAAGCTCTCGATTCTATTCAAAATCATCAATTTATTGATTTACAATGGGATCCGAAAGATGAAAATTTTTGAAATTTTTTTGAAATCGCCCAAAGGCTCCATGCACAAGCTATCGATTCTATTCAAAATCATCAATTTATTGATTAGCCAGGGGATCCGAAAGATGAAATTTTTTTAAACTTTTTGAAATCGCTCAAAGGCTCCTTGCACAAGCTCTCGATTCTATTCAAAATCATCAATTTATTGATTTGCAAAGGGATCCGAAAGATGAAATTTTTTAAAAATTATGGAAATCGCTCAAAGGCTCCATGCACAAGCTCTCGATTCTATTCAAAATCATCAATTTATTGATTTGCAAGGGGATCCGAAAGATGAAAATTTTTTAAAATTTTTTGAAATCGCCCAAAGGCTCTATGCACAAGCTCTCGATTCTATTCAAAATCATCAATTTATTGATTTACAATGGGATCCGAAAGATGAAAATTTTTGAAATCTTTTTGAAATCGCTCAAAGGCTCCATGGACAAACTCTCGATTCTATTCAAAATCATGAATTTATTGATTTACAAGGGGATCCGAAATATGAAAATATTTTAAAATTTTTGGAAATCGCTCAAAGGCGCCATGCACAAGCTCTCGATTCTATTTAAAATCATCAATTTATTGATTTGCAAAGGGATCCGAAAGATGAAAATTTTTAAAAAATTTGGAAATCGCTCAAAGGCTCCATGCACAAGCTCTCGATTCTATTCAAAATCATCAATTTATTGATTTGCAAGGGGATCCGAAAGATGAAAATTTTTGAATTTTCTTTAAATCGCTCAATGGCTCCATGCACAAGGTCTCGATTCTATTCAAAATTATCAATTTGTTGATTTGCAAGGGGATCCAAAAGATAAAAATTTTTGAATTTTTTTTTGAAATCGCTCAAAGGCTCCATGCACAAGCTCTCGATTCTATTCAAAATCATCAATTTATTGATTCACAAGAGGATCCGAGAGATGAAAATTTTTCAAAATTTTGGAAATCGCTCAAAGGCTCCATGCACAAGCTCTCGATTCTATTCAAAATCATCAATTTATTGATTTGCAAGGGGATCCGAAAGATGAAATTTTTTAAAAATTTTGGAAATCGCTCAAAGGCTCCATGCACAAATTCTCGATTCTATTCAAAATCATCAATTTATTGATTTGCAAGTGGATCCGAAAGATGAAAATTTTTGAATTTTTTTTGAAATGGCTCAAAGGCTCCATGCACACGCTCTCGATTCTATTCGAAATCATGAATTTATTGATTTACAAGGGGATCCGAAAGATGAAAATTTTCTAAAATTTTTTGAAATCGCTCAAAGGCTCCATGCACAAGCTCTCGATTCTATTCAAAATCATCAATTTATTGATTTGCAAGGGGATCCGAAAGATTAAATTTTTTAAAAAATTTGGAAATCGCTCAAAGGCTCCATGCACAAGCTCTCGATTCTATTCAAAATCATCAATTTATTGATTTACAAGGGGATCCGAAAGATGAAAATTTTTGAAATTTTTTTGAAATCGCCCAAAGGCTCCATGCACAAGCTATCGATTCTATTCAAAATCATCAATTTATTGATTTGCAAGGGGATCCGAAATATGAAAATTTTTGAAAAATTTTTGAAATCGCTCAAAGGCTCCATGCACAAGGTCTCGATTCTATTCAAAATCATCAATTTATTGATTTGCAAGGGGATCCGAAAGATGAAAATTTTTGAATTTTTTTAAATCGCTCAAAGGCTCCATGCACAAGCTCTCGATTCTATCCAAAATCATCAATTTATTGATTCACAAGAGTATCCGAAAGATGAAAATTTTTGAATTTTTTTTTGAAATCGCTCAAAGGCTCCATGCACAAGCTCTCGATTCTATTCAAAATCATGAATTTATTGATTTACAAGGGGATCCGAAAGATGAAATTTTTTTAAAATTTTTGAAATCGCTCAAAGGCTCCATGCACAAGCTCTCGATTCTATTCAAAATCATCAATTTATTGATTTGCAAGGGGATCCGAAAGATGAAATTTTTTAAAAATTTTGGAAATCGCTCAAAGGCTCCATGCACAAATTCTCGATTCTATTCAAAATCATCAATTTATTGATTTGCAATTGGATCCGAAAGATGAAAATTTTTGAAATTTTTTTGAAATGGCTCAAAGGCTCCATGCACACGCTCTCGATTCTATTCGAAATCATGAATTTATTGATTTACAAGGGGATCCGAAAAATGAAAATTTTCTAAAATTTTTTGAAATCGCTCAAAGGCTCCATGCACAAGCTCTCGATTCTATTCAAAATCATAAATTTATTGATTTGCAAGGGGATCCGAAAGATTAAATTTTTTAAAAAATTTGGAAATCGCTCAAAGGCTCCATGCACAAGCTCTCGATTCTATTCAAAATCATCAATTTATTGATTTACAAGGAGATCCGAAAGATGAAAATTTTTGAAAATTTTTTGAAATCGCTCAAAGCTCCATGCACAAGCTATCGATTCTATTCAAAATCATAAATTTATTGATTTGCAAGTGGATCCGAGAGATGAAAATTTTTGAAATTTTTTTAAATCGTTCAAAGGCACCATGCACAAGCTCTCGATTCTACTCAAAATCATCAATTTATTGATTTGCAAGAGGATCCGAAATATGAAAACTTTTGAAAATTTTTTGAAATCGCTCAAAGGCTCCATGCACAAGCTCTCGATTCTATTCAAAATCATCAATTTATTGATTTACAAGTGGATCCGAAAGATGAAAATTTTTGAAATTTTTTTGAAATCGCTCAAAGGCTCCATGCACAAGCTATCGATTCTATTCAAAATCATCAATTTATTGATTTGCAAGGGGATCCGAAAAATGAAATTTTTTGAATTTTTTTTGAAATCGCTCAAAGGCTCTATGCACAAGCTCTCAATTCTATTCAAAATCATCAATTTATTGATTCACAAGAGGATCCGAAAGATGAAAATTTTTGAAATTTTTTTTGAAATCGCTCAAAGGCTCCATGCACAAGCTCAATTTATTGATTTACAAGGGGATCCGAAAAATGAATATTTTTGAAATTTTTTTGAAATCGCTCAAAGGCTCCATGCACAAGCTATCGATTCTATTCAAAATCATCAATTTATTGATTAGCCAGGGGATCCGAAAGATGAAATTTTTTAAAAATTTTGGAAATCGCTCAAAGGCTCCATGCACAAATTCTCGATTCTATTCAAAGTCATCAATTTGTTGATTTGCAAGTGGATCCGAAAGATGAAAATTTTTGAAAATTTTTTGAAATCGCTCAAAGCTCCATGCACAAGCTATCGATTCTATTCAAAATCATGAATTTATTGATTTACAAGGGGATCCAAAAGATGTAAATTTTTTAAAATTTTTGAAATCGCTCGAAGGCTCCATGCACAAGCTCTCGATTCTATTCAAAATCATCAATTTATTGCTTCACAAGATGATCCGAAAGATGAAAATTTTTCAAAATTTTGGAAATCGCTCAAAGGCTACATGCACAAGCTCTCGATTCTATTCAAAATCATCAATTTATTGATTTGCAAGGGGATCCGAAAGATGAAAATGTTTGAAATTATTTTGAAATCGCTCAAAGGCTCCATGCACAAGCTCTCGATTCTATTCAAAATCATCAATTAATTGATTTACAAGGGGATCCGAAAGAAGAATAGTTTTGAAAATTTTTTGAAATCGCTCAAAGGCTCCATGCACAAGCTATCGATTCTATTCAAAATCATGAATTTATTGATTAGCCAGGAGATCCGAAAGATGAAATTTTTTTAAACTTTTTGAAATCGCTCAAAGGCTCCTTGCACAAGCTCTCGATTCTATTCAAAATCATCAATTTATTGATTTGCAAAGGGATCCGAAAGATGAAAATTTTTAAAAATTATGGAAATCGCTCAAAGGCTCCATGCACAAGCTCTCGATTCTATTCAAAATCATCAATTTATTGATTTGCAAGGGGATCCGAAAGATGAAATTTTTTTAAAATTTTTTGAAATCGCCCAAAGGCTCTATGCACAAGCTCTCGATTCTATTCAAAATCATCAATTTATTGATTTACAAGGGGATCCGAAAGATGAAAATTTTTGAAATTTTTTTGAAATCGCCCAAAGGCTCCATGCACAAGCTATCGATTCTATTCAAAATCATAAATTTATTGATTTGCAAGGGGATCCGAAATATGAAAATTTTTGAAATTTTTTTATAATCGCTCAAAGGCGCCATGCACAAGCTCTCGATTCTATTCAAAATCATCAATTTATTGATTTGCAAGGGGATCCGAAATATGAAAATTTTTGATTTTTTTTAAATCGCTCAAAGGCTCCATGCACAAGCTCTCGATTCTATCCAAAATCATCAATTTATTGATTCACAAGAGTATCCGAAAGATGAAAATTTTTGAAATCTTTTTGAAATCGCTCAAAGGCTCCATGGACAAACTCTCGATTCTATTCAAAATCATGAATTTATTGATTTACAAGGGGATCCGAAAGATGAAACTTTTTTAAAAATTTTTGAAATCGCTCAAAGGCTCCACGCACAAGCTCTCGATTCTATTCAAAATCATCAATTTATTGATTTGCAAGGGGATCCGAAAGATGAAAATTTTTAAAAAATTTGGAAATCGCTCAAAGGCTCCATGCACAAGCTCTCGATTCTATTCAAAATCATCAATTTATTGATTTGCAAGGGGATCCGAAAGATGAAAATTTTTGAATTTTCTTTAAATCGCTCAAAGGCTCCATGCACAAGGTCTCGATTCTATTCAAAATTATCAATTTGTTGATTTGCAAGGGGATCCAAAAGATAAAAAATTTTGAATTTTTTTTGAAATCGCTCAAAGGCTCCATGCACAAGCTCTCGATTCTATTCAAAATCATCAATTTATTGATTCACAAGAGGATCCGAAAGATGAAAATTTTTCAAAATTTTGGAAATCGCTCAAAGGCTCCATGCACAAGCTCTCGATTCTATTCAAAATCATCAATTTATTGATTTGCAAGGGGATCCGAAAGATGAAAATTTTTGAAATTTTTTTGAAATCGCTCAAAGGCTCCATGCACAAGCTCTCGATTCTATTCAAAATCATAAATTTATTGATTTGCAAGGGGATCCGAAAGATGAAATTTTTTGAATTTTTTTTGAAATCGCTCAAAGGCTCTATGCACAAGCTCTCAATTCTATTCAAAATCATCAATTTATTGATTCACAAGAGGATCCGAAAGATGAAAATTTTTGAAATTTTTTTTGAAATCGCTCAAAGGCTCCATGCACAAGCTCTCGATTCTATTCAAAATCATCAATTTATTGATTTACAAGGGGATCCGAAAAATGAATATTTTTGAAATTTTTTTGAAATCGCTCAAAGGCTCCATGCACAAGCTATCGATTCTATTCAAAATCATCAATTTATTGATTAGCCAGGGGATCCGAAAGATGAAATTTTTTAAATTTTTTTAAATCGCTCAAAGGCTTCATGCACAAGCTCTCGATTCTATTCAAAATCATCAATTTATTGAGTTGCAAAGTGATCCGAAAGATGAAAATTTTTCAAACTTTTGGAAATCGCTCGAAGGCTCCATGCACAAGCTCTCGATTCTATTCAAAATCATCAATTTATTGATTAGCCAGGGGAACCGAAAGATGAAATTTTTTAAATTTTTTGAAATCGCTCAAAGGCTCTATGCACAAGCTCTCAATTCTATTCAAAATCATCAATTTATTGATTCACAAGAGGATCCGAAAGATGAAAATTTTTGAAATTTTTTTTGAAATCGCTCAAAGGCTCCATGCACAAGCTCTCGATTCTATTCAAAATCATCAATTTATTGATTTACAAGGGGATCCGAAAAATGAAAATTTTTGAAATTTTTTTGAAATCGCCCAAAGGCTCCATGCACAAGCTCTCGATTCTATGCAAAATCATCAATTTATATATTTGCAAGGGGATCCGAAAGATGAAAATTTTTGAAATTTTTTAAATCGCTCAAAGGCTCCATGCACAAGCTCTCGATTCTATTCAAAATCATCAATTTATTGATTCACAAGAGGATCCGAAAGATGAAAATTTTTGGAAATTTTTTGAAATCGCTCAAAGGCTCCATGCACAAGCTCTCGATTCTTTTCAAAATCATCAATTTATTGATTTGCAAGTGGATCCGAAAAATGAAAATTTTTGAAATTTTTTTGAAATCGCCCAAAGGCTCCATGCACAAGCCCTCGATTCTACTCAAAATCATCAATTTATTGATTTGCAAGGGGATCCGAAATATGAAAATTTTTGAAAATTTTTTGAAATCGCTCAAAGGCTCCATGCACAAGCTCTCGATTCTATCCAAATTCATCAATTTATTGATTCACAAGAGTATCCGAAAGATGAAAATTTTTGAAATTTTTTTGAAATCGCTCAAAGGCTCCATGCACAAGCTATCGTTTCTATTCAAAATCATAAATTTATTGATTTGCAAGGGGATCCGAAAGATGAAAATTTTTCAAAATTTTTGGAAATCGCCCAAAGGCTCCATGCACAAGCTCTCGATTCTATTCAAAATCATCAATTTATTGATTTGCAAGGGGATCCGAAAGATGAAAATTTTTGAAAATTTTGGAAATCGCTCAAAGGCTCCATGCACAAGCTCTCGATTCTATTCAAAATCATAAATTTATTGATTTGCAAGGGGATCCGAAAGATGAAAATTTTTGAATTTTTTTTAAATCGATCAAAGGCTCCATGCACAAGGTCTCGATTCTATTCAAAATCATCAATTTATTGATTTAAAAGGGGATCCGAAAGATGAAAATTTTCGAAATTTTTTTGAAATCGCCCAAAGGCTCCATGCACAAGCTATCGATTCTATTCAAAATCATCAATTTATTGATTTGCAAGAGGATCCGAAATATGAAGTTTTTTAAATTTTTTTGAAATCGCTCAAAGGCTCCATGCACAAGCTATCGATTCTATTCAAAATCATCAATTTATTGATTTGCAAGGGGATCCGAAATATGAAAAAATTTGTGAAATTTTTTAAATCGCTCAAAGGCTCCATGCACAAGCTCTCGATTCTATCCAAATTCATCAATTTATTGATTCACAAGAGTATCCGAAAGATGAAAATTTTTGGAAATTTTTTGAAATCGCTCAAAGGCACCATGCACAAGCCCTCGATTCTACTCAAAATCATCAATTTATTGATTTGCAAGGGGATCCGAAATATGAAAATTTTTGAAAATTTTTTGAAATCGCTCAAAGGCTCCATGCACAAGCTCTCGATTCTATTCAAAATCATCAATTTATTGATTTACAAGTGGATCCGAAAGATGAAAATTTTTGAAATTTTTTTGAAATCGCTCAAAGGCTCCATGCACAAGCTATCGTTTCTATTCAAAATCATAAATTTATTGATTTGCAAGGGGATCCGAAAGATGAAAATTTTTCAAAATTTTTGGAAATCGCCCAAAGGCTCCATGCACAAGCTCTCGATTCTATTCAAAATCATCAATTTATTGATTTGCAAGGGGATCCGAAAGATGAAAATTTTTGAAAATTTTGGAAATCGCTCAAAGGCTCCATGCACAAGCTCTCGATTCTATTCAAAATCATAAATTTATTGATTTGCAAGGGGATCCGAAAGATGAAAATTTTTGAATTTTTTTTAAATCGATCAAAGGCTCCATGCACAAGGTCTCGATTCTATTCAAAATCATCAATTTATTGATTTAAAAGGGGATCCGAAAGATGAAAATTTTCGAAATTTTTTTGAAATCGCCCAAAGGCTCCATGCACAAGCTATCGATTCTATTCAAAATCATCAATTTATTGATTTGCAAGAGGATCCGAAATATGAAGTTTTTTAAATTTTTTTGAAATCGCTCAAAGGCTCCATGCACAAGCTATCGATTCTATTCAAAATCATCAATTTATTGATTTGCAAGGGGATCCGAAATATGAAAAAATTTGTGAAATTTTTTAAATCGCTCAAAGGCTCCATGCACAAGCTCTCGATTCTATCCAAATTCATCAATTTATTGATTCACAAGAGTATCCGAAAGATGAAAATTTTTGGAAATTTTTTGAAATCGCTCAAAGGCTCCATGCACAAGCTCTCGATTCTTTTCAAAATCATCAATTTATTGATTTGCAAGTGGATCCGAGAGATGCAAATTTTTGAAATTTTTTAAAATCGTTCAAAGGCACCATGCACAAGCTCTCGATTCTACTCAAAATCATCAATTTATTGATTTGCAAGGGGATCCGAAATATGAAAATTTTTGAAAATTTTTTGAAATCGCTCAAAGGCTCTATGCACAAGCTCTCGATTCTATTCAAAATCATCAATTTATTGATTTACAAATGGACCCGAAAGCTGAAAATTTTTGAAATTTTTTTGAAATCGCTCAAAGGCTCCATGCACAAGCTATCGATTCTATTCAAAATCATAAATTTATTGATTTGCAAGGGGATCCGAAAGATGAAAATTTTTCAAAATTTTTGGAAATCGCCCAAAGGCTCCATGCACAAGCTCTCGATTCTATTCAAAATCATCAATTTATTGATTTGCAAGGGGATCCGAAAGATGAAAATGTTTGAAAATTTTGGAAATCGCTCAAAGGCTCCATGCACAAGCTCTCGATTCTATTCAAAATCATCAATTTATTGATTTGCAAGGGGATCCGAAAGATGAAAATTTTTGAATTTTTTTTAAATCGCTCAAATGCTCCATGCACAAGGTCTCGATTCTATTCAAAATCATCAATTTATTGATTTAAAAGGGGATCCGATAGATGAAAATTTTCGAAATTTTTTTGAAATCGCCCAAAGGCTCCATGCACAAGCTATCGATTCTATTCAAAATCATCAATTTATTGATTTGCAAGAGGATCCGAAAGATGAAATTTTTTAAATTTTTTTGAAATCGCTCAAAGGCTCCATGCACAAGCTATCGATTCTATTCAAAATCATCAATTTATTGATTTGCAAGGGGATCCGAAAGATGAAAATTTTTGAAAATTTTTGGAAATCGCTCAAAGGCTGCATGCACAAGCTCTCGATTCTATTCAAAATCATCAATTTATTGATTTGCAAAGGGATCCGAAAGATGAAAATTTTTAAAAAATTTTGGAAATCGCTCAAAGGCTCCATGCATAAGCTCTCGATTCTATTCAAAATCATCAATTTATTGATTTGCAAGTGGATCCGAAAGATGAAATTTTTTGAAAATGTTTTGAAATCGCTCAAAGGCTCTATGCACAAGCTCTCGATTCTTTTCAAAATCATCAATTTATTGATTTGCAAGTGGATCCGAAAGATGAAAATTTTTGAAATTTTTTTTGAAATCGCTCAAAGGCTCCATGCACAAGATCTCGATTCTACTCAAAATCATCAATTTATTGATTTGCAAGGGGATCCGAAAGATGAAAATTTTTGAAAATGTTTTGAAATCGCTCAAAGGCTCCATGCACAAGCTCTCGATTCTATTCAAAATCATCAATTTATTGATTTACAAGTGGATCCGAAAGATGAAATTTTTTGAAATTTTTTTGAAATCGCTCAAAGGCTCCATGCACAAGCTATCGATTCTATTCAAAATCATCAATTTATTGATTTGCAAGGGGATCCGAAAGATGAAAATTTTTGAAATTTTTTGGAAATTGCTCAAAGGCTCCATGCACAAGCTCTCGATTCTATTCAAAATCATCAATTTATTGATTTGCAAGGGGATCCGAAAGATGAAAATTTTTGAAATTTTTTTGAAGTCGCTCAAAGGCTCCATGCACAAGCTCTCGATTCTATTCAAAATCATCAATTTATTGATTTGCAAGGGGATCCGAAATATGAAAATTTTTGAAACTTTTTTGAAATCGCTCAAAGGCTCCATGCACAAGCTCTCGATTCTATTCAAAATCATCAATTTATTGATTTACAAGTGGATCCGAAAGATGAAAATTTTTGAAATTTTTTTGAAATCGCTCAAAGGCTCCATGCACAAGCTATCGATTCTATTCAAAATCATCAATTTATTGATTTGCAAGGGGATCCGAAAGATGAAAATTTTTGAAATTATTTGGAAATTGCTCAAAGGCTCCATGCACAAGCTCTCGATTCTATTCAAAATCATCAATTTATTGATTTGCAAGGGGATCCGAAAGATGAAAATTTTTGAAAATTTTTTTCAAGTCGCTCAAAGGCTCCATGAACAAGCTATCGATTCTATTCAAAATCATCAATTTATTGATTTGCAAGGGGATCCGAAAGATGAAAATTTATGAAAATTTTTGGAAATCGCTCAAAGGCTCCATGCAAAAGCTCTCGATTCTATTCAAAATCATAAATTTATTGATTTGCAAGGGGATCCGAAAGATGAAAATTTTTGAAAATTTTTTGAAATCGTTCAAAGGCTCCATGCACAAGCTCTCGATTCTATTCGAAATCATGAATTTATTGATTTACAAGGGGATCCGAAATATGAAAATTTTTTAAAATTTTTTGGAATCGCTCAAAGGCTCCATGCACAAGGTCTCGATTCTATTCAAAATCATCAATTTATTGATTTGCAAAGGGATCCGAAAGATGAAAATTTTTAAAAATTTTGGAAATCGCTCAAAGGCTCCATGCACAAGCTCTAGATTCTATTCAAAATCATAAATTTATTGATTTGCAAGGGGATCCGAAAGATGAAAATTTTTGATAATTTTTTAAATTGCTCAAAGGCTCCATGCACAAGGTCTCGATTCTATTCAAAATCATCAATTTATTGATTTACAAGGGGAACCGAAAGATGAAATTTTTTGAAATTTTTTTGAAATCGGCTAAAGGCTCCATGCACAAGCTCTCGATTCTATTCAAAATCATCAATTTATTGATTTACAAGGGGATCCGAAAGATGAAAATTTTTGAAAAATTTTTGAAATCGCTCAAAGGCTCCATGCACAAGCTCTGGATTCTATTCAAAATCATCAATTTATTGATTTGCAAGGGGATCCGAAAGATGAAAATTTATGAAAATTTTTGGAAATCGCTCAAAGGCTCCATGCACAAGCTCTCGATTCTATTCAAAATCATCAATTTATTGATTTACAAGTGGATCCGAAAGATGAAAATTTTTGAAATTTTTTTGAAATCGCTCAAAGGCTCCGTGCACAAGCTATCGATTCTATTCAAAATCATCAATTTATTGATTTGCAAGGGGATCCGAAAGATGAAAATTTTTGAAATTATTTGGAAATTGCTCAAAGGCTCCATGCACAAGCTCTCGATTCTATTCAAAATCATCAATTTATTGATTTACAAGGGGATCCGAAAGATGAAAATTTTTGAAAAATTTTTGAAATCGCTCAAAGGCTCCATGCACAAGCTCTGGATTCTATTCAAAATCATCAATTTATTGATTTGCAAGGGGATCCGAAAGATGAAAATTTATGAAAATTTTTGGAAATCGCTCAAAGGCTCCATGCACAAGCTCTCGATTCTATTCAAAATCATCAATTTATTGATTTACAAGTGGATCCGAAAGATGAAAATTTTTGAAAATTTTTTGAAATTGCCTAAAGGCTCCATGCACAAGCTCTCGATTCTATTCAAAATCATCAATTTATTGATTTGCAAGGGGATCCGATATATGAAAATTTTTGAAAATTTTTTATAGTCGCTCAAAGGCGCCATGCACAAGCTCTCGATTCTATTCAAAATCATCAATTTATTGATTTGCAAGGGGATCCGAAATATGAAAATTTTTGATTTTTTTTAAATCGCTCAAAGGCTCCATGCACAAGCTCTCGATTCTATCCAAAATCATCAATTTATTGATTTGCAAGGGGATTCAAAAGATGAAAATGTTTGAAAATTTTTTGAAATCGCTCAAAGGCCCCATCCACAAGCTCTCGATTCTATTCAAAATCATCAATTTATTGATTAGCCAGGGGATCCGAGAGATGAAGTTTTTTAAAAATTTTTGAAATCGCTCAAAGGCTCCATGCACAAGCTCTCGATTCTATTCAAAATCATCAATTTATTGATTTGCAAATGGATCTGAAAGATGAAATTTTTTAAAATTTTTGGAAATCACTCAAAGGCTCCATGCACAAGCTCTCGATTCTATTCAAAATCATCAATTTATTGATTTGCAAGGGGATCCGAAAGATGAAAATTTTTGAAATTTTTTTGAAATCGCTCAAAGGCTCCATGCACAAGCTCTCGATTCTATTCAAAATCATCAATTTATTGATTTGCAAAGGGATCCGAAAGACGAAAATTCTTAAAAATTATGGTAATCGCTCAAAGGCGCCATGCACAAGCTCTCGATTCTATTCAAAATCATCAATTTATTGATTTGCAAGGAGATCCGAAATATGAAAATTTTTGATTTTTTTTAAATCGCTCAAAGGCTCCATGCACAAGCTCTCGATTCTATCCAAAATCATCAATTTATTGATTCACAAGAGTATCCGAAAGATGAAAATTTTTGAAATATTTTTGAAATCGCTCAAAGGCTCCATGGACAAACTCTCGATTCTATTCAAAATCATGAATTTATTGATTTACAAGGGGATCCGAAAGATGAAAATTTTTTAAAATTTTTTGAAATCGCTCAAAGGCTCCATGCACAAGCTCTCGATTCTATTCAAAATCATCAATTTATTGATTTGCAAGGGGATCCGAAAGATGAAAATTTTTGAAGATTTTTGGAAATCCCCCAAAGGCTCCATGCACAAGCTCTCGATTCTATTCAAAATCATCAATTTATTGATTTACAAGGGTATCCGAAAGATGAAATTTTTTGAAATTTTTTTGAAATCGCCCAAAGGCTCCATGCAAAAGCTATCGATTCTATTCAAAATCATAAATTTATTGATTTGCAAGGGGATCCGAAATAAGAAAATTTTTGAAAATTTTTTTATAATCGCTCAAAGGCGCCATGCACAAGCTCTCGATTCTATTTAAAATCATCAATTTATTGATTTGCAAAGGGATCCGAAAGATGAAAATTTTTAAAAAATTTGGAAATCGCTCAAAGGCTCCATGCACAAGCTCTCGATTCTATTCAAAATCATCAATTTATTGATTTGCAAGAGGATCCGAAAAATGAAAATTTTTGAATTTTCTTTAAATCGCTCAATGGCTCCATGCACAAGGTCTCGATTCTATTCAAAATTATCAATTTGTTGATTTGCAAGGGGATCCAAAAGATAAAAATTTTTGAATTTTTTTTTGAAATCGCTCAAAGGCTCCATGCACAAGTTCTCGATTCTATTCAAAATCATCAATTTATTGATTCACAAGAGGATCCGAAAGATGAAAATTTTTCAAAATTTTGGAAATCGTTCAAAGGCTCCATGCACAAGCTCTCGATTCTATTCAAAATCATCAATTTATTGATTTGCAAGGGGATCCGACAGATGAAATTTTTTAAAAAATTTGGAAATCGCTCAAAGGCTCCATGCACAAATTCTCGATTCTATTCAAAATCATCAATTTATTGATTTGCAAGTGTATCCGAAAGATGAAAATTTTTGAAATTTTTTTGAAATGGCTCAAAGGCTCCATGCACACGCTCTTGATTCTATTCGAAATCATGAATTTATTGATTTACAAGGGGATCCGAAAGATGAAAATTTTCTAAAATTTTTTGAAATCGCTCAAAGGCTCCATGCACAAGCTCTCGATTCTATTCAAAATCATCAATTTATTGATTTGCAAGGGGATCCGAAAGATTAAATTTTTTAAAAAATTTGGAAATCGCTCAAAGGCTCCATGCACAAGCTCTCGATTCTATTCAAAATCATCAATTTATTGCTTCCTAAGATGATCCGAAAGATGAAAATTTTTCAAAATTTTGGAAATCGCTCAAAGGCTACATGCACAAGCTCTCGATTCTATTCAAAATCATCAATTTATTGATTTGCAAGGGGATCCGAAAGATGAAAATTTTTGAAATTTTTTTGAAATCGCTCAAAGGCTCCATGCACAAGCTCTCGATTCTATTCAAAATCATCAATTTATTGATTTGCAAATGGATCTGAAAGATGAAATTTTTTAAAATTTTTGAAAATCACTCAAAGGCTCCATGCACAAGCTCTCGATTCTATTCAAAATCATCAATTTATTGATTTGCAAGGGGATCCGAAAGATGAAAATTTTTGAAATTTTTTTGAAATCGCTCAAAGGCTCCATGCACAAGCTCTCGATTCTATTCAAAATCATCAATTTATTGCTTCCTAAGATGATCCGAAAGATGAAAATTTTTCAAAATTTTGGAAATCGCTCAAAGGCTACATGCACAAGCTCTCGATTCTATTCAAAATCATCAATTTATTGATTTGCAAGGGGATCCGAAAGATGAAAATTTTTGAAATTATTTTGAAATCGCTCAAAGGCTCCATGCACAAGCTCTCGATTCTATTCAAAATCATCAATTTATTGATTTACAAGGGGATCCGAAAGAAGAATATTTTTGAAAATTTTTTGAAATCGCTCAAAGGCTCCATGCACAAGCTATCGATTCTATTCAAAATCATCAATTTATTGATTAGCCAGGGGATCCGAAAGATGAAATTTTTTTAAACTTTTTGAAATCGCTCAAATGCTCCTTGCACAAGCTCTCGATTCTATTCAAAATCATCAATTTATTGATTTGCAAAGGGATCCGAAAGATGAAATTTTTTAAAAATTATGGAAATCGCTCAAAGGCTCCATGCACAAGCTCTCGATTCTATTCAAAATCATCAATTTATTGATTTGCAAGGGGATCCGAAAGATGAAAATTTTTTAAAATTTTTTGAAATCGCCCAAAGGCTCTATGCACAAGCTCTCGATTCTATTCAAAATCATCAATTTATTGATTTACAATGGGATCCGAAAGATGAAAATTTTTGAAATTTTTTTGAAATCGCCCAAAGGCTCCATGCACAAGCTATCGATTCTATTCAAAATCATCAATTTATTGATTAGCCAGGGGATCCGAAAGATGAAATTTTTTTAAACTTTTTGAAATCGCTCAAAGGCTCCTTGCACAAGCTCTCGATTCTATTCAAAATCATCAATTTATTGATTTGCAAAGGGATCCGAAAGATGAAATTTTTTAAAAATTATGGAAATCGCTCAAAGGCTCCATGCACAAGCTCTCGATTCTATTCAAAATCATCAATTTATTGATTTGCAAGGGGATCCGAAAGATGAAAATTTTTTAAAATTTTTTGAAATCGCCCAAAGGCTCTATGCACAAGCTCTCGATTCTATTCAAAATCATCAATTTATTGATTTACAATGGGATCCGAAAGATGAAAATTTTTGAAATCTTTTTGAAATCGCTCAAAGGCTCCATGGACAAACTCTCGATTCTATTCAAAATCATGAATTTATTGATTTACAAGGGGATCCGAAATATGAAAATATTTTAAAATTTTTGGAAATCGCTCAAAGGCGCCATGCACAAGCTCTCGATTCTATTTAAAATCATCAATTTATTGATTTGCAAAGGGATCCGAAAGATGAAAATTTTTAAAAAATTTGGAAATCGCTCAAAGGCTCCATGCACAAGCTCTCGATTCTATTCAAAATCATCAATTTATTGATTTGCAAGGGGATCCGAAAGATGAAAATTTTTGAATTTTCTTTAAATCGCTCAATGGCTCCATGCACAAGGTCTCGATTCTATTCAAAATTATCAATTTGTTGATTTGCAAGGGGATCCAAAAGATAAAAATTTTTGAATTTTTTTTTGAAATCGCTCAAAGGCTCCATGCACAAGCTCTCGATTCTATTCAAAATCATCAATTTATTGATTCACAAGAGGATCCGAGAGATGAAAATTTTTCAAAATTTTGGAAATCGCTCAAAGGCTCCATGCACAAGCTCTCGATTCTATTCAAAATCATCAATTTATTGATTTGCAAGGGGATCCGAAAGATGAAATTTTTTAAAAATTTTGGAAATCGCTCAAAGGCTCCATGCACAAATTCTCGATTCTATTCAAAATCATCAATTTATTGATTTGCAAGTGGATCCGAAAGATGAAAATTTTTGAATTTTTTTTGAAATGGCTCAAAGGCTCCATGCACACGCTCTCGATTCTATTCGAAATCATGAATTTATTGATTTACAAGGGGATCCGAAAGATGAAAATTTTCTAAAATTTTTTGAAATCGCTCAAAGGCTCCATGCACAAGCTCTCGATTCTATTCAAAATCATCAATTTATTGATTTGCAAGGGGATCCGAAAGATTAAATTTTTTAAAAAATTTGGAAATCGCTCAAAGGCTCCATGCACAAGCTCTCGATTCTATTCAAAATCATCAATTTATTGATTTACAAGGGGATCCGAAAGATGAAAATTTTTGAAATTTTTTTGAAATCGCCCAAAGGCTCCATGCACAAGCTATCGATTCTATTCAAAATCATCAATTTATTGATTTGCAAGGGGATCCGAAATATGAAAATTTTTGAAAAATTTTTGAAATCGCTCAAAGGCTCCATGCACAAGGTCTCGATTCTATTCAAAATCATCAATTTATTGATTTGCAAGGGGATCCGAAAGATGAAAATTTTTGAATTTTTTTAAATCGCTCAAAGGCTCCATGCACAAGCTCTCGATTCTATCCAAAATCATCAATTTATTGATTCACAAGAGTATCCGAAAGATGAAAATTTTTGAATTTTTTTTTGAAATCGCTCAAAGGCTCCATGCACAAGCTCTCGATTCTATTCAAAATCATGAATTTATTGATTTACAAGGGGATCCGAAAGATGAAATTTTTTTAAAATTTTTGAAATCGCTCAAAGGCTCCATGCACAAGCTCTCGATTCTATTCAAAATCATCAATTTATTGATTTGCAAGGGGATCCGAAAGATGAAATTTTTTAAAAATTTTGGAAATCGCTCAAAGGCTCCATGCACAAATTCTCGATTCTATTCAAAATCATCAATTTATTGATTTGCAATTGGATCCGAAAGATGAAAATTTTTGAAATTTTTTTGAAATGGCTCAAAGGCTCCATGCACACGCTCTCGATTCTATTCGAAATCATGAATTTATTGATTTACAAGGGGATCCGAAAAATGAAAATTTTCTAAAATTTTTTGAAATCGCTCAAAGGCTCCATGCACAAGCTCTCGATTCTATTCAAAATCATAAATTTATTGATTTGCAAGGGGATCCGAAAGATTAAATTTTTTAAAAAATTTGGAAATCGCTCAAAGGCTCCATGCACAAGCTCTCGATTCTATTCAAAATCATCAATTTATTGATTTACAAGGGGATCCGAAAGATGAAAATTTTTGAAAATTTTTTGAAATCGCTCAAAGCTCCATGCACAAGCTATCGATTCTATTCAAAATCATAAATTTATTGATTTGCAAGTGGATCCGAGAGATGAAAATTTTTGAAATTTTTTTAAATCGTTCAAAGGCACCATGCACAAGCTCTCGATTCTACTCAAAATCATCAATTTATTGATTTGCAAGAGGATCCGAAATATGAAAACTTTTGAAAATTTTTTGAAATCGCTCAAAGGCTCCATGCACAAGCTCTCGATTCTATTCAAAATCATCAATTTATTGATTTACAAGTGGATCCGAAAGATGAAAATTTTTGAAATTTTTTTGAAATCGCTCAAAGGCTCCATGCACAAGCTATCGATTCTATTCAAAATCATCAATTTATTGATTTGCAAGGGGATCCGAAAAATGAAATTTTTTGAATTTTTTTTGAAATCGCTCAAAGGCTCTATGCACAAGCTCTCAATTCTATTCAAAATCATCAATTTATTGATTCACAAGAGGATCCGAAAGATGAAAATTTTTGAAATTTTTTTTGAAATCGCTCAAAGGCTCCATGCACAAGCTCAATTTATTGATTTACAAGGGGATCCGAAAAATGAATATTTTTGAAATTTTTTTGAAATCGCTCAAAGGCTCCATGCACAAGCTATCGATTCTATTCAAAATCATCAATTTATTGATTAGCCAGGGGATCCGAAAGATGAAATTTTTTAAAAATTTTGGAAATCGCTCAAAGGCTCCATGCACAAATTCTCGATTCTATTCAAAGTCATCAATTTGTTGATTTGCAAGTGGATCCGAAAGATGAAAATTTTTGAAAATTTTTTGAAATCGCTCAAAGCTCCATGCACAAGCTATCGATTCTATTCAAAATCATGAATTTATTGATTTACAAGGGGATCCAAAAGATGTAAATTTTTTAAAATTTTTGAAATCGCTCGAAGGCTCCATGCACAAGCTCTCGATTCTATTCAAAATCATCAATTTATTGCTTCACAAGATGATCCGAAAGATGAAAATTTTTCAAAATTTTGGAAATCGCTCAAAGGCTACATGCACAAGCTCTCGATTCTATTCAAAATCATCAATTTATTGATTTGCAAGGGGATCCGAAAGATGAAAATGTTTGAAATTATTTTGAAATCGCTCAAAGGCTCCATGCACAAGCTCTCGATTCTATTCAAAATCATCAATTAATTGATTTACAAGGGGATCCGAAAGAAGAATAGTTTTGAAAATTTTTTGAAATCGCTCAAAGGCTCCATGCACAAGCTATCGATTCTATTCAAAATCATGAATTTATTGATTAGCCAGGAGATCCGAAAGATGAAATTTTTTTAAACTTTTTGAAATCGCTCAAAGGCTCCTTGCACAAGCTCTCGATTCTATTCAAAATCATCAATTTATTGATTTGCAAAGGGATCCGAAAGATGAAAATTTTTAAAAATTATGGAAATCGCTCAAAGGCTCCATGCACAAGCTCTCGATTCTATTCAAAATCATCAATTTATTGATTTGCAAGGGGATCCGAAAGATGAAATTTTTTTAAAATTTTTTGAAATCGCCCAAAGGCTCTATGCACAAGCTCTCGATTCTATTCAAAATCATCAATTTATTGATTTACAAGGGGATCCGAAAGATGAAAATTTTTGAAATTTTTTTGAAATCGCCCAAAGGCTCCATGCACAAGCTATCGATTCTATTCAAAATCATAAATTTATTGATTTGCAAGGGGATCCGAAATATGAAAATTTTTGAAATTTTTTTATAATCGCTCAAAGGCGCCATGCACAAGCTCTCGATTCTATTCAAAATCATCAATTTATTGATTTGCAAGGGGATCCGAAATATGAAAATTTTTGATTTTTTTTAAATCGCTCAAAGGCTCCATGCACAAGCTCTCGATTCTATCCAAAATCATCAATTTATTGATTCACAAGAGTATCCGAAAGATGAAAATTTTTGAAATCTTTTTGAAATCGCTCAAAGGCTCCATGGACAAACTCTCGATTCTATTCAAAATCATGAATTTATTGATTTACAAGGGGATCCGAAAGATGAAACTTTTTTAAAATTTTTTGAAATCGCTCAAAGGCTCCACGCACAAGCTCTCGATTCTATTCAAAATCATCAATTTATTGATTTGCAAGGGGATCCGAAAGATGAAAATTTTTAAAAAATTTGGAAATCGCTCAAAGGCTCCATGCACAAGCTCTCGATTCTATTCAAAATCATCAATTTATTGATTTGCAAGGGGATCCGAAAGATGAAAATTTTTGAATTTTCTTTAAATCGCTCAAAGGCTCCATGCACAAGGTCTCGATTCTATTCAAAATTATCAATTTGTTGATTTGCAAGGGGATCCAAAAGATAAAAAATTTTGAATTTTTTTTGAAATCGCTCAAAGGCTCCATGCACAAGCTCTCGATTCTATTCAAAATCATCAATTTATTGATTCACAAGAGGATCCGAAAGATGAAAATTTTTCAAAATTTTGGAAATCGCTCAAAGGCTCCATGCACAAGCTCTCGATTCTATTCAAAATCATCAATTTATTGATTTGCAAGGGGATCCGAAAGATGAAAATTTTTGAAATCGCTCAAAGGCTCCATGCACAAGCTCTCGATTCTATTCAAAATCATAAATTTATTGATTTGCAAGGGGATCCGAAAGATGAAATTTTTTGAATTTTTTTTGAAATCGCTCAAAGGCTCTATGCACAAGCTCTCAATTCTATTCAAAATCATCAATTTATTGATTCACAAGAGGATCCGAAAGATGAAAATTTTTGAAATTTTTTTTGAAATCGCTCAAAGGCTCCATGCACAAGCTCTCGATTCTATTCAAAATCATCAATTTATTGATTTACAAGGGGATCCGAAAAATGAATATTTTTGAAATTTTTTTGAAATCGCTCAAAGGCTCCATGCACAAGCTATCGATTCTATTCAAAATCATCAATTTATTGATTAGCCAGGGGATCCGAAAGATGAAATTTTTTAAATTTTTTTAAATCGCTCAAAGGCTTCATGCACAAGCTCTCGATTCTATTCAAAATCATCAATTTATTGAGTTGCAAAGTGATCCGAAAGATGAAAATTTTTCAAACTTTTGGAAATCGCTCGAAGGCTCCATGCACAAGCTCTCGATTCTATTCAAAATCATCAATTTATTGATTAGCCAGGGGAACCGAAAGATGAAATTTTTTAAATTTTTTGAAATCGCTCAAAGGCTCTATGCACAAGCTCTCAATTCTATTCAAAATCATCAATTTATTGATTCACAAGAGGATCCGAAAGATGAAAATTTTTGAAATTTTTTTTGAAATCGCTCAAAGGCTCCATGCACAAGCTCTCGATTCTATTCAAAATCATCAATTTATTGATTTACAAGGGGATCCGAAAAATGAAAATTTTTGAAATTTTTTTGAAATCGCCCAAAGGCTCCATGCACAAGCTCTCGATTCTATGCAAAATCATCAATTTATATATTTGCAAGGGGATCCGAAAGATGAAAATTTTTGAAATTTTTTAAATCGCTCAAAGGCTCCATGCACAAGCTCTCGATTCTATCCAAATTCATCAATTTATTGATTCACAAGAGTATCCGAAAGATGAAAATTTTTGGAAATTTTTTGAAATCGCTCAAAGGCTCCATGCACAAGCTCTCGATTCTTTTCAAAATCATCAATTTATTGATTTGCAAGTGGATCCGAGAGATGCAAATTTTTGAAATTTTTTTTAAATCGTTCAAAGGCACCATGCACAAGCCCTCGATTCTACTCAAAATCATCAATTTATTGATTTGCAAGGGGATCCGAAATATGAAAATTTTTGAAAATTTTTTGAAATCGCTCAAAGGCTCCATGCACAAGCTCTCGATTCTATTCAAAATCATCAATTTATTGATTTACAAGTGGATCCGAAAGATGAAAATTTTTGAAATTTTTTTGAAATCGCTCAAAGGCTCCATGCACAAGCTATCGTTTCTATTCAAAATCATAAATTTATTGATTTGCAAGGGGATCCGAAAGATGAAAATTTTTCAAAATTTTTGGAAATCGCCCAAAGGCTCCATGCACAAGCTCTCGATTCTATTCAAAATCATCAATTTATTGATTTGCAAGGGGATCCGAAAGATGAAAATTTTTGAAAATTTTGGAAATCGCTCAAAGGCTCCATGCACAAGCTCTCGATTCTATTCAAAATCATAAATTTATTGATTTGCAAGGGGATCCGAAAGATGAAAATTTTTGAATTTTTTTTAAATCGATCAAAGGCTCCATGCACAAGGTCTCGATTCTATTCAAAATCATCAATTTATTGATTTAAAAGGGGATCCGAAAGATGAAAATTTTCGAAATTTTTTTGAAATCGCCCAAAGGCTCCATGCACAAGCTATCGATTCTATTCAAAATCATCAATTTATTGATTTGCAAGAGGATCCGAAATATGAAGTTTTTTAAATTTTTTTGAAATCGCTCAAAGGCTCCATGCACAAGCTATCGATTCTATTCAAAATCATCAATTTATTGATTTGCAAGGGGATCCGAAATATGAAAAAATTTGTGAAATTTTTTAAATCGCTCAAAGGCTCCATGCACAAGCTCTCGATTCTATCCAAATTCATCAATTTATTGATTCACAAGAGTATCCGAAAGATGAAAATTTTTGGAAATTTTTTGAAATCGCTCAAAGGCTCCATGCACAAGCTCTCGATTCTTTTCAAAATCATCAATTTATTGATTTGCAAGTGGATCCGAGAGATGCAAATTTTTGAAATTTTTTAAAATCGTTCAAAGGCACCATGCACAAGCTCTCGATTCTACTCAAAATCATCAATTTATTGATTTGCAAGGGGATCCGAAATATGAAAATTTTTGAAAATTTTTTGAAATCGCTCAAAGGCTCTATGCACAAGCTCTCGATTCTATTCAAAATCATCAATTTATTGATTTACAAGTGGACCCGAAAGCTGAAAATTTTTGAAATTTTTTTGAAATCGCTCAAAGGCTCCATGCACAAGCTATCGATTCTATTCAAAATCATAAATTTATTGATTTGCAAGGGGATCCGAAAGATGAAAATTTTTCAAAATTTTTGGAAATCGCCCAAAGGCTCCATGCACAAGCTCTCGATTCTATTCAAAATCATCAATTTATTGATTTGCAAGGGGATCCGAAAGATGAAAATGTTTGAAAATTTTGGAAATCGCTCAAAGGCTCCATGCACAAGCTCTCGATTCTATTCAAAATCATCAATTTATTGATTTGCAAGGGGATCCGAAAGATGAAAATTTTTGAATTTTTTTTAAATCGCTCAAATGCTCCATGCACAAGGTCTCGATTCTATTCAAAATCATCAATTTATTGATTTAAAAGGGGATCCGATAGATGAAAATTTTCGAAATTTTTTTGAAATCGCCCAAAGGCTCCATGCACAAGCTATCGATTCTATTCAAAATCATCAATTTATTGATTTGCAAGAGGATCCGAAAGATGAAATTTTTTAAATTTTTTTGAAATCGCTCAAAGGCTCCATGCACAAGCTATCGATTCTATTCAAAATCATCAATTTATTGATTTGCAAGGGGATCCGAAAGATGAAGATTTTTGAAAATTTTTGGAAATCGCTCAAAGGCTGCATGCACAAGCTCTCGATTCTATTCAAAATCATCAATTTATTGATTTGCAAAGGGATCCGAAAGATGAAAATTTTTAAAAAATTTTGGAAATCGCTCAAAGGCTCCATGCATAAGCTCTCGATTCTATTCAAAATCATCAATTTATTGATTTGCAAGTGGATCCGAAAGATGAAATTTTTTGAAAATGTTTTGAAATCGCTCAAAGGCTCTATGCACAAGCTCTCGATTCTTTTCAAAATCATCAATTTATTGATTTGCAAGTGGATCCGAAAGATGAAAATTTTTGAAATTTTTTTTGAAATCGCTCAAAGGCTCCATGCACAAGATCTCGATTCTACTCAAAATCATCAATTTATTGATTTGCAAGGGGATCCGAAAGATGAAAATTTTTGAAAATGTTTTGAAATCGCTCACAGGCTCCATGCACAAGCTCTCGATTCTATTCAAAATCATCAATTTATTGATTTACAAGTGGATCCGAAAGATGAAATTTTTTGAAATTTTTTTGAAATCGCTCAAAGGCTCCATGCACAAGCTATCGATTCTATTCAAAATCATCAATTTATTGATTTGCAAGGGGATCCGAAAGATGAAAATTTTTGAAATTTTTTGGAAATTGCTCAAAGGCTCCATGCACAAGCTCTCGATTCTATTCAAAATCATCAATTTATTGATTTGCAAGGGGATCCGAAAGATGAAAATTTTTGAAATTTTTTTGAAGTCGCTCAAAGGCTCCATGCACAAGCTCTCGATTCTATTCAAAATCATCAATTTATTGATTTGCAAGGGGATCCGAAATATGAAAATTTTTGAAACTTTTTTGAAATCGCTCAAAGGCTCCATGCACAAGCTCTCGATTCTATTCAAAATCATCAATTTATTGATTTACAAGTGGATCCGAAAGATGAAAATTTTTGAAATTTTTTTGAAATCGCTCAAAGGCTCCATGCACAAGCTATCGATTCTATTCAAAATCATCAATTTATTGATTTGCAAGGGGATCCGAAAGATGAAAATTTTTGAAATTATTTGGAAATTGCTCAAAGGCTCCATGCACAAGCTCTCGATTCTATTCAAAATCATCAATTTATTGATTTGCAAGGGGATCCGAAAGATGAAAATTTTTGAAAATTTTTTTCAAGTCGCTCAAAGGCTCCATGAACAAGCTATCGATTCTATTCAAAATCATCAATTTATTGATTTGCAAGGGGATCCGAAAGATGAAAATTTATGAAAATTTTTGGAAATCGCTCAAAGGCTCCATGCACAAGCTCTCGATTCTATTCAAAATCATAAATTTATTGATTTGCAAGGGGATCCGAAAGATGAAAATTTTTGAAAATTTTTTGAAATCGTTCAAAGGCTCCATGCACAAGCTCTCGATTCTATTCGAAATCATGAATTTATTGATTTACAAGGGGATCCGAAATATGAAAATTTTTTAAAATTTTTTGGAATCGCTCAAAGGCTCCATGCACAAGGTCTCGATTCTATTCAAAATCATCAATTTATTGATTTGCAAAGGGATCCGAAAGATGAAAATTTTTAAAAATTTTGGAAATCGCTCAAAGGCTCCATGCACAAGCTCTAGATTCTATTCAAAATCATAAATTTATTGATTTGCAAGGGGATCCGAAAGATGAAAATTTTTGATAATTTTTTAAATTGCTCAAAGGCTCCATGCACAAGGTCTCGATTCTATTCAAAATCATCAATTTATTGATTTACAAGGGGAACCGAAAGATGAAATTTTTTGAAATTTTTTTGAAATCGGCTAAAGGCTCCATGCACAAGCTCTCGATTCTATTCAAAATCATCAATTTATTGATTTACAAGGGGATCCGAAAGATGAAAATTTTTGAAAAATTTTTGAAATCGCTCAAAGGCTCCATGCACAAGCTCTGGATTCTATTCAAAATCATCAATTTATTGATTTGCAAGGGGATCCGAAAGATGAAAATTTATGAAAATTTTTGGAAATCGCTCAAAGGCTCCATGCACAAGCTCTCGATTCTATTCAAAATCATCAATTTATTGATTTACAAGTGGATCCGAAAGATGAAAATTTTTGAAATTTTTTTGAAATCGCTCAAAGGCTCCGTGCACAAGCTATCGATTCTATTCAAAATCATCAATTTATTGATTTGCAAGGGGATCCGAAAGATGAAAATTTTTGAAATTATTTGGAAATTGCTCAAAGGCTCCATGCACAAGCTCTCGATTCTATTCAAAATCATCAATTTATTGATTTACAAGGGGATCCGAAAGATGAAAATTTTTGAAAAATTTTTGAAATCGCTCAAAGGCTCCATGCACAAGCTCTGGATTCTATTCAAAATCATCAATTTATTGATTTGCAAGGGGATCCGAAAGATGAAAATTTATGAAAATTTTTGGAAATCGCTCAAAGGCTCCATGCACAAGCTCTCGATTCTATTCAAAATCATCAATTTATTGATTTACAAGTGGATCCGAAAGATGAAAATTTTTGAAATTTTTTTGAAATCGCTCAAAGGCTCCGTGCACAAGGTCTCGATTCTATTCAAAATCATCAATTTATTGATTTACAAGGCAATCCGAAAGATGAAAATTTTTGAAAATTTTTTGAAATCGCCCAAAGGCTCCATGCACAAGCTCTCGATTCTATTCAAAATCATCAATTTATTGATTTACAAGGGGATCCGAAAGATGAAAATTTTTGAAAAAATTTTTAAATTGCTCAAAGGCTCCATGCACAAGGTCTCGATTCTATTCAAAATCATCAATTTATTGATTTACAAGGCAATCCGAAAGATGAAAATTTTTGAAAATTTTTTGAAATCGCCCAAAGGCTCCATGCACAAGCTCTCGATTCTATTCAAAATCATCAATTTATTGATTTACAAGTGGATCCGAAAGATGAAAATTTTTGAAATTTTTTTGAAATCGCTCAAAGGCTCCGTGCACAAGCTATCGATTCTATTCAAAATCATCAATTTATTGATTTGCAAGGGGATCCGAAAGATGAAAATTTTTGAAATTATTTGGAAATTGCTCAAAGGCTCCATGCACAAGCTCTCGATTCTATTCAAAATCATCAATTTATTGATTTGCAAGGGGATCCGAAATATGAAAATTTTTGAAATTTTTTTCAAGTCGCTCAAAGGCTCCATGAACAAGCTATCGATTCTTTTCAAAATCATCAATTTATTGATTTGCAAGGGGATCCGAAAGATGAAAATTTATGAAAATTTTTGGAAATCGCTCAAAGGCTCCATGCACAAGCTCTCGATTCTATTCAAAATCATAAATTTATTGATTTGCAAGGGGATCCGAAAGATGAAAATTTTTGAAAATTTTTTGAAATCGCTCAAAGGCTCCATGCACAAGCTCTCGATTCTATTCGAAATCATGAATTTATTGATTTACAAGGGGATCCGAAAGATGAAAAATTTTTAAAATTTTTTGGAATCGCTCAAAGGCTCCATGCACAAGGTCTCGATTCTATTCAAAATCATCAATTTATTGATTTGCAAAGGGATCCGAAAGATGAAAATTTTTAAAATTTTTGGAAATCGCTCAAAGGCTCCATGCAAAAGCTCTAGATTCTATTCAAAATCATCAATTTATTGATTTGCAAGGGGATCCGAAAGATGAAAATATTTGAATGTTTTTTCAATTGCTCAAAGGCTCCATGCACAACGTCTCGATTCTATTCAAAATCATCAATTTATTGATTTACAAGGCAATCCGAAAGATGAAAATTTTTGAAAATTTTTTGAAATCGCCCAAAGGCTCCATGCACAAGCTCTCGATTCTATTCAAAATCATCAATTTATTGATTTACAAGGGGATCCGAAAGATGAAAATTTTTGAAAAATTTTTGAAATCGCTCAAAGGCTCCATGCACAAGCTCTCGATTCTATTCAAAATCATCAATTTATTGATTTGCAAGGGGATCCGAAAGATGAAAATTTATGAAAATTTTTGGAAATCGCCCAAAGGCTCCATGCACAAGCTCTCGATTCTATTCAAAATCATCAATTTATTGATTTGCAAGGGGATCCGAAAGATGAAAATTTTTGAAAATTTTTTGAAATCGCTCAAAGGCTCCATGCACAAGCTCTCGATTCTATTCGAAATCATGAATTTATTGATTTACAAGGGGATCCGAAGATGAAAATTTTTTAAAATTTTTTGGAATCGCTCAAAGGCTCCATGCACAAGCTCTCGATTCTATTCAAAATCATGAATTTATCGATTTATAAGGGGATCCGAAAGATGAAATTTTTTTAAATTTTTTTGAAATCGCTCAAAGGCTCCATGCACAAGCTCTCGATTCTATTCAAAATCATCAATTCATTGATTTGCAAAGCGATCCGAAAGATGAAATTTTTTAAAAATTTTGGAAATCGCTCAAAGGCTCCATGCACAAGCTCTCGATTCTATTCAAAATCATAAATTTATTGATTTGCAAGGGGATCCGAAAGAAGAAAATTTTTGATAATTTTTTAAATTGCTCAAAGGCTCCATGCACAAGGTCTCGATTCTATTCAAAATCATCAATTTATTGATTTACAAGGGGAACCGAAAGATGAAATTTTTTGAAATTTTTTTGAAATCGGCTAAAGGCTCCATGCACAAGCTCTCGATTCTATTCAAAATCATCAATTTATTGATTTACAAGGGGATCCGAAAGATGAAAGTTTTTGAAATTTTTTTTTTAATCGCCCAAAGGCTCCATGCACAACCTATCGATTCTATTCAAAATCATCAATTTATTGATTTGCAAGGGGATCCGAAATATGAAAATTTTTGAAAAATTTTTGAAATCGCTCAAAGGCTCCATGCACAAGCTCTCGATCCTATTCAAAATCATCAATTTATTTATTTGAAAGGGGATCCGAAAGATGAAAATTTTTGAATTTTTTTAAATCGCTCAAAGGCTCCATGCACAAGCTCTCGATTCTATCCAAAATCATCAATTTATTGATTCACAAGAGTATCCGAAAGATGAAAATTTTTGAAATTTTTTTGAAATCGCTCAAAGGCTCCATGCACAAGCTCTCTATTCTATTCAAAATCATGAATTTATTGATTTACAAGGGGATCCGAAAGATGAAAATTTTTGAATTTTTTTTAAATCGCTCAAAGGCTTCATGCACAAGGTCTCGATTCTATTCAAAATCATCAATTTATTGATTTGCAAGGGGATCCGAAAGATGAAAATTTTTGAAATTTTTTTGAAATCGCCCAAAGGCTCCATGAACAAGCTATCGATTCTAATCAAAATCATCAATTTATTGATTTGCAAGGGGATCCGAAAGATGAAATTTTTTAAAAATTTTGGAAATCGCTCAAAGGCTCCATGCACAAGCTCTCGATTCTATTCAAAATCATAAATTTATTGATATGCAAGGGGATCCGAAAGATGAAAATTTTTGAAAATTTTTTGAAATCGCTCAAAGGCTCCATGCACAAGCTCTCGATTCTATTCGAAATCATGAATTTATTGATTTACAAGGGGATCCGAAAGATGAAAATTTTTTAAAATTTTTTGGAATCGCTCAAAGGCTCCATGCACAAGGTCTCGATTCTATTCAAAATCATCAATTTATTGATTTGCAAAGGGATCCGAAAGATGAAATTTTTTAAAAATTTTGGAAATCGCTCAAAGGCTCCATGCACAAGCTCTAGATTCTATTCAAAATCATCAATTTATTGATTTGCAAGGGGATCCGAAAGATGAAAATTTTTGAATTTTTTTTAAATTGCTCAAACGCTCCATGCACAAGGTCTCGATTCTATTCAAAATCATCAATTTATTGATTTACAAGGCAATCCGAAAGATGAAAATTTTTGAAAATTTTTTGAAATCGCCCAAAGGCTCCATGCACAAGCTCTCGATTCTATTCAAAATCATCAATTTATTGATTTACAAGGGGATCCGAAAGATGAAAATTTTTGAAAAATTTTTGAAATCGCTCAAAGGCTCCATGCACAAGCTCTGGATTCTATTCAAAATCATCAATTTATTGATTTGCAAGGGGATCCGAAAGATGAAAATTTATGAAAATTTTTGGAAATCGCTCAAAGGCTCCATGCACAAGCTCTCGATTCTATTCAAAATCATCAATTTATTGATTTGCAAGGGGATCCGAAAGATGAAAATTTATGAAAATTTTTGGAAATTGCTCAAAGGCTCCATGCACAAGCTCTCGATTCTATTCAAAATCATAAATTTATTGATTTGCAAGGGGATCCGAAAGATGAAAATTTTAGAAAAATTTTTGAAATCGCTCAAAGGCTCCATGCACAAGCTCTCGATTCTATTCGAAATCATGAATTTATTGATTTACAAGGGGATCCGAAAGATGAAAATTTTTTAAAATTTTTTGGAATCGCTCAAAGGCTCCATGCACAAGGTCTCGATTCTATTCAAAATCATCAATTTATTGATTTGCAAAGGGATCCGAAAGATGAAAATTTTTAAAAATTTTGGAAATCGCTCAAAGGCTCCATGCACAAGCTCTAGATTCTATTCAAAATCATCAATTTATTGATTTGCAAGGGGATCCGAAAGATGAAATTTTTTGAATGTTTTTTAAATTGCTCAAAGGCTCCATGCACAAGGTCTCGATTCTATTCAAAATCATCAATTTATTGATTTACAAGGCTATCCGAAAGATGAAATTTTTTTAAATATTTTTGAAATCGCCCAAAGGCTCCATGCACAAGCTCTCGATTCTATTCAAAATCATCAATTTATTGATTTACAAGGGGATCCGAAAGATGAAAATTTTTGAAAAATTTTTGAAATCGCTCAAAGGCTCCATGCACAAGCTCTCGATTCTATTCAAAATCATCAATTTATTGATTTGCAAGGGGATCCGAAAGATGAAAATTTATGAAAATTTTTGGAAATCGCCCAAAGGCTCCATGCACAAGCTCTCGATTCTATTCAAAATCATCAATTTATTGATTTGCAAGGGGATCCGAAAGATGAAAATTTTTGAAAATTTTTTGAAATCGCTCAAAGGCTCCATGCACAAGCTCTCGATTCTATTCGAAATCATGAATTTATTGATTTACAAGGGGATCCGAAGATGAAATTTTTTTAAAATTTTTTGGAATCGCTCAAAGGCTCCATGCACAAGCTCTCGATTCTATTCAAAATCATGAATTTATCGATTTATAAGGGGATCCGAAAGATGAAATTTTTTTAAATTTTTTTGAAATCGCTCAAAGGCTCCATGCACAAGCTCTCGATTCTATTCAAAATCATCTATTCATTGATTTGCAAAGCGATCCGAAAGATGAAATTTTTTTAAAATTTTGGAAATTGCTCAAAGGCTCCATGCACAAGCTCTCGATTCTATTCAAAATCATAAATTTATTGATTTGCAAGGGGATCCGAAAGATGAAAATTTTTGATTATTTTTTAAATTGCTCAAAGGCTCCATGCACAAGGTCTCGATTCTATTCAAAATCATCAATTTATTGATTTACAAGGGGATCCGAAAGATGAAAGTTTTTGAAATTTTTTTTTAAATCGCCCAAAGGCTCCATGCACAACCTATCGATTCTATTCAAAATCATCAATTTATTGATTTGCAAGGGGATCCGAAATATGAAAATTTTTGAAAATTTTTTGAAATCGCTCAAAGGCTCCATGCACAAGCTCTCGATTCTATTCAAAATCATCAATTTATTGATTTGTAAGGGGATCCGAAAGATGAAAATTTTTGAATTTTTTTTAAATCGCTCAAAGGCTCCATGCACAAGCTCTCGATTCTATCCAAAATCATCAATTTATTGATTCACAAGAGTATCCGGAAGATGAAAATTTTTGAAATTTTTTTGAAATCGCTCAAAGGCTCCATGCACAAGCTCTCTATTCTATTCAAAATCATGAATTTATTGATTTACAAGGGGATCCGAAAGATGAAAGTTGTTTAAAATTTTTTGAAATCGTTCAAAGGCTCCATGCACAAGCTCTCGATTCTATTCAAAATCATCAATTTATTGATTTGCAAGGGGATCCGAAAGATGAAATTTTTTATAAATTTTGGAAATCGCTCAAAGGCTCCATGCACGAGCTCTCGATTCTATTCAAAATCATCAATTTATTGATTTGCAAGGGGATCCGAAAGATGAAAATTTTTGAAAATTTTTTGAAGTCGCTGAAAGGCTCCATGCACAAGCTCTCGATTCTATTCGAAATCATGGATTTATTGATTTGCAAGGGGATCCGAAAGATGAAAATTTTTGAACTTTTTGAAATCGCTCAAAGGCTCCATGCACAAGCTCTCGATTCTATTCAAAATCATAAATTTATTGATTTGCAAGGGGATCCGAAAGATGAAAATTTTTGATTATTTTTTAAATTGCTCAAAGGCTCCATGCACAAGGTCTCGATTCTATTCAAAATCATCAATTTATTGATTTACAAGGGGATCCGAAAGATGAAAATTTTTGAAATTTTTTTGAAATCGGCTAAAGGCTCCATGCACAAGCTCTCGATTCTATTCAAAATCATCAATTTATTGATTTACAAGGGGATCCGAAAGATGAAAGTTTTTGAAATTTTTTTTTAAATCGCCCAAAGGCTCCATGCACAACCTATCGATTCTATTCAAAATCATCAATTTATTGATTTGCAAGGGGATCCGAAATATGAAAATTTTTGAAAAATTTTTGAAATCGCTCAAAGGCTCCATGCACAAGCTCTCGATTCTATTCAAAATCATCAATTTATTGATTTGCAAGGGGATCCGAAAGATGAAAATTTTTGAATTTTTTTTAAATCGCTCAAAGGCTTCATGCACAAGGTCTCGATTCTATTCAAAATCATCAATTTATTGATTTGCAAGGGGATCCGAAAGATGAAAATTTTTGAATTTTTTTTAAATCGCTCAAAGGCTTCATGCACAAGGTCTCGATTCTATTCAAAATCATCAATTTATTGATTTGCAAGGGGATCCGAAAGATGAAAATTTTTGAAAATTTTTTGAAGTCGCTGAAAGGCTCCATGCACAAGCTCTCGATTCTATTCGAAATCATGGATTTATTGATTTGCAAGGGGATCCGAAAGATGAAAATTTTTGAACTTTTTGAAATCGCTCAAAGGCTCCATGCACAAGCTCTCGATTCTTTTCAAAATCATCAATTTATTGATTTGCAAGGGGATCCGAAAGATGAAATTTTTTATAAATTTTGGAAATCGCTCAAAGGCTCCATGCACGAGCTCTCGATTCTATTCAAAATCATCAATTTATTGATTTGCAAGGGGATCCGAAAGATGAAAATTTTTGAAAATTTTTTGAAGTCGCTGAAAGGCTCCATGCACAAGCTCTCGATTCTATTCGAAATCATGGATTTATTGATTTGCAAGGGGATCCGAAAGATGAAAATTTTTGAACTTTTTGAAATCGCTCAAAGGCTCCATGCACAAGCTCTCGATTCTTTTCAAAATCATCAATTTATTGATTTGCAAGGGGATCCGAAAGATGAAATTTTTTATAAATTTTGGAAATCGCTCAAAGGCTCCATGCACAAGCTCTCGATTCTATTCAAAATCATCAATTTATTGATTTGCAAGGGGATCCGAAAGATGAAAATTTTTGAATTTTTTTTAAATCGCTCAAAGGCTTCATGCACAAGGTCTCGATTCTATTCAAAATCATCAATTTATTGATTTGCAAGGGGATCCGAAAGATGAAAATTTTTGAAATTTTTTTGAAATCGCCCAAAGGCTCCATGAACAAGCTATCGATTCTTATCAAAATCATCAATTTATTGATTTGCAAGGGGATCCGAAAGATGAAATTTTTTAAAAATTTTGGAAATCGCTCAAAGGCTCCATGCACAAGCTCTCGATTCTATTCAAAATCATCAATTTATTGATTTAAAAGGGGATCCGCAAGACGAAAATTTTTGAAATTTTTTGGAATCGCCCAAAGGCTCCATGCACAAGCTATCGATTCTATTCAAAATCATCAATTTATTGATTTGCAAGGGGATCCGAAAGATGAAATTTTTTAAAAATTTGGGAAATCACTCAAAGGCTCCATGCAGAAGCTCTCGATTCTATTCAAAATCATCAATTTATTGATTTGCAAGGGGATCCGAAAGATGAAAATTTTTGGAATTTTTTAAATCGCTCAAAGGCTCCATGCACAAGCTCTCGATTCTATCCAAATTCATCAATTTATTGATTCACAAGAGTATCCGAAAGATGAAAATTTTTGAAAATTTTATGAAATCGCTCAAAGGCTCCATGCAGAAGCTCTCGATTCTTTTCAAAATCATCAATTTATTGACTTGCAAGTGGATCCGAAAGATGAAAATTTTTGAATTTTTTTTATATCGTTCAAAGGCTCCATGCACAAGCTCTCGATTCTATTCGAAATCATGAATTTATTGATTAACAAGGGGATCCGAAAGGTGAAATTTTTTTAAATTTTTTTGAAATCGCTCAAAGGCTCCATGCACAAGCTCTCGATTCTACTCAAAATCATCAATTTATTGATTTGCAAGGGGATCCGAAAGATGAAAATTTTTGAACTTTTTGAAATCGCTCAAAGGCTCCATGCACAAGCTCTCGATTCTTTTCAAAATCATCAATTTATTGATTTGCAAGTGGTTCCGAAAGATGAAAATTTTTGAAATTTTTTTAAATCGTTCAAAGGCTCCATGCACAAGCTCTCGATTCTACTCAAAATCATCAATTTATTGATTTGCAAGGGGATCCGAAAGATGAAAATTTTTGAAAATTTTTTGAAATCGCTCAAAGGCTCCATGCACAAGCTCTCGATTCTATTCAAAATCATCAATTTATTGATTTACAAGTGGATCCGAAAGATGAAAATTTTTGAAATTTTTTTGAAATCGCTCAAAGGCTCCATGCACAAGCTCTCGATTCTATTCGAAATCATAAATTTATTGATTTACAATGGGATCCGAAAGATGAAAAGTTTTGAAATTTTTTTGGAAATCGATCAAAGGCTGCATGCACAAGCTCTCGATTCTATTCAAAATCATGTATTTATTGATTTGCAAAGGGATCCGAAAGATGAAAATTTTTAAAAATTTTGGAAATCGCTCAAAGGCTCCATGCACAAGCTTCCGATTCTATGCAAAATCATCAATTTATTGATTTGCAAGGGGATCCGAAAGATGAAAATTTTTGAAAATTTTTTGAAATCGCCCAAAGGCTCCATGCACAAGCTCTCGATTCTATTCAAAATCGTCAATTTATTGATTTGCAAAGGGATCCGAAAGATGAAAATTTTTGAAATTTTGTTGAAATCGCTCAAAGGCTCCATGCACAAGCTCTCGATTCTATTCAAAATCATCAATTTATTGATTTGCAAGTGGATCCGAAAGATGAAAATTTTTGAATTTTTTTTAAATCGCTCAAATCTGCATGCACAAGGTCTCGATTCTATTCAAAATCATCAATTTATTGATTTACAAGGGGATCCGAAAGATGAAAATTTTTAAAAATTTTGGAAATCGCTCAAAGGCTCCATGCACAAGCGCTCGATTCTATTCAATATCATCAATTTATTGATTTGCAAGGGGATCCGAAATATTAAAATTTTTGAAAATTTTTTGAAATCGCTCAAAGGCTCCATGCACAAGCTCTCGATTCTATTCAAAATCATCAATTTATTGATTTGCAAGGGGATACGAAAGATGAATATTTTTCAAATTTTTTAAATCGCTCAAAGGCTCCATGCACAAGCTCTCGATTCTACTCAAAATCATCAATTTATTGATTTGCAAGGGGATCCGAAAGATGAAATTTTTTAAAAATTCTGGAAATCACTCAAAGGCTCCATGCACAAGCTCTCGATTCTATTCAAAATCATCAATTTATTGATTTGCAAGGGGATCCGAAATATGAAAATTTTTGAAAAATTTTTGAAATCGCTCAAAGGCTCCATGCACAAGCTCTCGATTCTATTCAAAATCATCAATTTACTGATTTGCAAGGGGATCCGAAAGATGAAAATTTTTGGAATTTTTTAAATCGCTCAAAGGCTCCATGCACAAGCTCTCGATTCTATCCAAAATCATCAATTTATTGATTCACAAGAGTATCCGAAAGATGAAAATTTTTGAAAATTTTTTGAAATCGCTTAAAGGCTCCATGCACAAGCTCTCGATTCTACTCAAAATCATCAATTTATTGATTTGCAAGGGGATCCGAAAGATGAAAATTTTTGAAATTTTTTTGAAATCGCTCAAAGGCTCCATGCACAAGCTATCGATTCTATTCAAAATCATCAATTTATTGATTTACAAGTGGATCCGAAAGATGAAAATTTTTGAAATTTTTTTGAAATCGCTCAAAGGCTCCATGCACAAGCTATCGATTCTATTCAAAATCATCAATTTATTGATTTGCAAGGGGATCCGAAAGATGAAAATTTTTTAAAATTTTTTTTTAAATCGCTCAAAGGCTCCATGCACGAGGTCTCGATTCTATTAAAAATCATCAATTTATAGATTTACAAGGGGATCCGAAAGATGAAAATTTTTGAAATTTTTTTGAAATCGCCCAAAGGCTCCATGCACAAGCTATGGATTCTATTCAAAATCATCAATTTATTGATTTGCAAGGGGATCCGAAAGATGCAATTTTTTAAAAATTTTGGAAATCGCTCAAAGGCTCCATGCACAAGCTCTCGATTCTATTGAAAATCATCAATCTATTGATTTGCAAGGGGATCCGAAATATGAAAATTTTTGAAATCGCTCAAAGGCTCCATGCACAAGCTCTCGATTCTATTCAAAATCATTAGTTTATTGACTTGCAAGGGGATCCGAAAGATGAAAATTTTTGAAATTTTTTAAATCGCTCAAAGGCTCCATGCACAAGCTCTCGATTCTATCCAAAATCATCAATTCATTGATTCACAAGAGTATCCGAAAGATAAAAATTTTTGAAAATTTTTTAAAATCGCTCAAAGGCTCCATACACAAGCTGTCGATTCTTTTCAAAATCATCAATTTATTGATTTGCAAGGGGATCCGAAAGATGAAATTTTTTTAAATTTTTTTAAATCGCTCGAAGGCTCCATGCAGAAGCTCTCGATTCTACTCAAAATCATCAATTTATTGATTTGCAAGGGGATCCGAAAGATGAAAATTTTATAATTTTTTTAAATCGCTCAAAGGCTTCATGCACAAGCTATCGATTCTATTCAAAATCATCAATTTATTAATTTGCAAGGAGATCCGAAATATGAAAATTTTTGAAATTTTTTTGAAATCGCTCAAAGGCTCCATGTACAAGCTCTCGATTCTATTCAAAATCATCAATTTATTGATTTGCAAGGGGATCCGAAAGATGAAAATTTTTGAAAATTTTTTGAAATCGCTCAAAGGCTCCATGCACAAGCTCTCGATTCTACTCAAAATCATCAATTTATTGATTTGCAAGGGGATCCGAAAGATGAAAATTTTTGAAATTTTTTTGAAATCGCTCAAAGGCTCCATGCACAAGCTATCGATTCTATTCAAAATCATCAATTTATTGATTTACAAGTGGATCCGAAAGATGAAAATTTTTGAAATTTTTTTGAAATCGCTCAAAGGCTCCATGCACAAGCTATCGATTCTATTCAAAATCATCAATTTATTGATTTGCAAGGGGATCCGAAAGATGAAAATTTTTTAAATTTTTTTTTTAAATCGCTCAAAGGCTCCATGCACGAGGTCTCGATTCTATTAAAAATCATCAATTTATAGATTTACAAGGGGATCCGAAAGATGAAAATTTTTGAAATTTTTTTGAAATCGCCCAAAGGCTCCATGCACAAGCTATCGATTCTATTCAAAATCATCAATTTATTGATTTGCAAGGGGATCCGAAAGATGCAATTTTTTAAAAATTTTGGAAATCGCTCAAAGGCTCCATGCACAAGCTCTCGATTCTATTGAAAATCATCAATCTATTGATTTGCAAGGGGATCCGAAATATGAAAATTTTTGAAATCGCTCAAAGGCTCCATGCACAAGCTCTCGATTCTATTCAAAATCATTAGTTTATTGACTTGCAAGGGGATCCGAAAGATGAAAATTTTTGAAATTTTTTAAATCGCTCAAAGGCTCCATGCATAAGCTCTCGATTCTATCCAAAATCATCAATTCATTGATTCACAAGAGTATCCGAAAGATGAAAATTTTTGAAAATTTTTTAAAATCGCTCAAAGGCTCCATGCACAAGCTGTCGATTCTTTTCAAAATCATCAATTTATTGATTTGCAAGGGGATCCGAAAGATGAAAATTTTTGAAATTTTTTTGAAATCGCTCAAAGGCTCCATGTACAAGCTCTCGATTCTATTCAAAATCATCAATTTATTGATTTGCAAGGGGATCCGAAAGATGAAAATTTTTGAAAATTTTTTGAAATCGCTCAAAGGCTCCATGCACAAGCTCTCGATTCTATTCAAAATCATCAATTTATTGATTTACAAGTGGATCCGAAAGATGAAAATTTTTGAAATTTTTTTGAAATCGCTCAAAGGCTCCATGCACAAGCTCTGGATTCTATTCAAAATCATCAATTTATTGATTTGCAAGGGGATCCGAAAGATGAAAATTTATGAAAATTTTTGGAAATCGCTCAAAGGCTCCATGCACAAGCTCTCGATTCTATTCAAAATCATCAATTTATTGATTTACAAGTGGATCCGAAAGATGAAAATTTTTGAAATTTTTTTGAAATCGCTCAAAGGCTCCATGCACAAGCTATCGATTCTATTCAAAATCATCAATTTATTGATTTGCAAGGGGATCCGAAAGATGAAAATTTTTGAAATTATTTGGAAATTGCTCAAATGCTCCATGCACAAGCTCTCGATTCTATTCAAAATCATCAATTTATTGATTTGCAAGGGGATCCGAAATATGAAAATTTTTGAAATTTTTTTCAAGTCGCTCAAAGGCTCCATGAACAAGCTATCGATTCTATTCAAAATCATCAATTTATTGATTTGCAAGGGGATCCGAAAGATGAAAATTTATGAACATTTTTGGAAATCGCTCAAAGGCTCCATGCACAAGCTCTCGATTCTATTCAAAATCATAAATTTATTGATTTGCAAGGGGATCCGAAAGATGAAAATTTTAAAAAAATTTTTGAAATCGCTCAAAGGCTCCATGCACAAGCTTTCGATTCTATTCGAAATCATGAATTTATTGATTAACAAGGGGATCCGAAAGATGAAAATTTTTTAAAATTTTTTGGAATCGCTCAAAGGCTCCATGCACAAGGTCTCGATTCTATTCAAAATCATCAATTTATTGATTTGCAAAGGGATCCGAAAGATGAAAATTTTTAAAAATTTTGGAAATCGCTCAAAGGCTCCATGCACAAGCTCTAGATTCTATTCAAAATCATCAATTTATTGATTTGCAAGGGGATCCGAAAGATGAAAATTTTTGAATGTTTTTTAAATTGCTCAAAGGCTCCATGCACAAGGTCTCGATTCTATTCAAAATCATCAATTTATTGATTTACAAGGCAATCCGAAAGATGAAAATTTTTTAAATTTTTTTGAAATCGCCCAAAGGCTCCATGCACAAGCTCTCGATTCTATTCAAAATCATCAATTTATTGATTTACAAGGGGATCCGAAAGATGAAAATTTTTGAAAAATTTTTGAAATCGCTCAAAGGCTCCATGCACAAGCTCTCGATTCTATTCAAAATCATCAATTTATTGATTTGCAAGGGGATCCGAAAGATGAAAATTTATGAAAATTTTTGGAAATCGCCCAAAGGCTCCATGCACAAGCTCTCGATTCTATTCAAAATCATCAATTTATTGATTTGCAAGGGGATCCGAAAGATGAAAATTTTTGAAAATTTTTTGAAATCGCTCAAAGGCTCCATGCACAAGCTCTCGATGCTATTCGAAATCATGAATTTATTGATTTACAAGGGGATCCGAAGATGAAAATTTTTTAAAATTTTTTGGAATCGCTCAAAGGCTCCATGTACAAGCTCTCGATTCTATTCAAAATCATGAATTTATCGATTTATAAGGGGATCCGAAAGATGAAATTTTTTTAAATTTTTTTGAAATCGCTCAAAGGCTCCATGCACAAGCTCTCGATTCTATTCAAAATCATCAATTCATTGATTTGCAAAGCGATCCGAAAGATGAAATTTTTTAAAAAATTTGGAAATCGCTCAAAGGCTCCATGCACAAGCTCTCGATTCTATTCAAAATCATAAATTTATTGATTTGCAAGGGGATCCGAAAGATGAAAATTTTTGATTATTTTTTAAATTGCTCAAAGGCTCCATGCACAAGGTCTCGATTCTATTCAAAATCATCAATTTATTGATTTACAAGGGGATCCGAAAGATGAAAATTTTTGAAATTTTTTTGAAATCGGCTAAAGGCTCCATGCACAAGCTCTCGATTCTATTCAAAATCATCAATTTATTGATTTACAAGGGGATCCGAAAGATGAAAGTTTTTGAAATTTTTTTTTAAATCGCCCAAAGGCTCCATGCACAACCTATCGATTCTATTCAAAATCATCAATTTATTGATTTGCAAGAGTATGCGAAAGATGAAAATTTTTGAAATTTTTTTGAAATCGCTCAAAGGCTCCATGCACAAGCTCTCTATTCTATTCAAAATCATGAATTTATTGATTTACAAGGGGATCCGAAAGATGAAAGTTTTTTAAAATTTTTTGAAATCGTTCAAAGGCTCCATGCACAAGCTCTCGATTCTATTCAAAATCATCAATTTATTGATTTGCAAGGGGATCCGAAAGATGAAATTTTTTATAAATTTTGGAAATCGCTCAAAGGCTCCATGCACGAGCTCTCGATTCTATTCAAAATCATCAATTTATTGATTTGCAAGGGGATCCGAAAGATGAAAATTTTTGAAAATTTTTTGAAGTCGCTGAAAGGCTCCATGCACAAGCTCTCGATTCTATTCGAAATCATGGATTTATTGATTTGCAAGGGGATCCAAAAGATAAAATTTTTTGAACTTTTTGAAATCGCACAAAGGCTCCATGCACAAGCTCTCGATTCTTTTCAAAATCATCAATTTATTGATTTGCAAGGGGATCCGAAAGATGAAATTTTTTATAAATTTTGGAAATCGCTCAAAGGCTCCATGCACAAGCTCTCGATTCTATTCAAAATCATCAATTTATTGATTTGCAAGGGGATCCGAAAGATGAAAATTTTTGAATTTTTTTTAAATCGCTCAAAGGCTTCATGCACAAGGTCTCGATTCTATTCAAAATCATCAATTTATTGATTTGCAAGGGGATCCGAAAGATGAAATTTTTTTAAATTTTTTTGAAATCGCTCAAAGGCTCCATGCACAAGCTCTCGATTCTATTCAAAATCATCAATTCATTGATTTGCAAAGCGATCCGAAAGATGAAATTTTTTAAAAATTTTGGAAATCGCTCAAAGGCTCCATGCACAAGCTCTCGATTCTATTCAAAATCATAAATTTATTGATTTGCAAGGGGATCCGAAAGATGAAAATTTTTGATTATTTTTAAAATTGCTCAAAGGCTCCATGCACAAGGTCTCGATTCTATTCAAAATCATCAATTTATTGATTAACAAGGGGATCCGAAAGATGAAAATTTTTGAAATTTTTTTGAAATCGGCTAAAGGCTCCATGCACAAGCTCTCGATTCTATTCAAAATCATCAATTTATTGATTTACAAGGGGATCCGAAAGATGAAAGTTTTTGAAATTTTTTTTTAAATCGCCCAAAGGCTCCATGCACAACCTATCGATTCTATTCAAAATCATCAATTTATTGATTTGCAAGAGTATCCGAAAGATGAAAATTTTTGAAATTTTTTTGTAATCGCTCAAAGGCTCCATGCACAAGCTCTCTATTCTATTCAAAATCATGAATTTATTGATTTACAAGGGGATCCGAAAGATGAAAGTTTTTTAAAATTTTTTGAAATCGTTCAAAGGCTCCATGCACAAGCTCTCGATTCTATTCAAAATCATCAATTTATTGATTTGCAAGGGGATCCGAAAGATGAAATTTTTTAAAAATTTTGGAAATCGCTCAAAGGCTCCATGCACGAGCTCTCGATTCTATTCAAAATCATCAATTTATTGATTTGCAAGGGGATCCGAAAGATGAAAATTTTTGAAAATTTTTTGAAGTCGCTGAAAGGCTCCATGCACAAGCTCTCGATTCTATTCGAAATCATGGATTTATTGATTTGCAAGGGGATCCGAAAGATGAGAATTTTTGAACTTTTTGAAATCGCTCAAAGGCTCCATGCACAAGCTCTCGATTCTTTTCAAAATCATCAATTTATTGATTTGCAAGGGGATCCGAAAGATGAAATTTTTTATAAATTTTGGAAATCGCTCAAAGGCTCCATGCACAAGCTCTCGATTCTATTCAAAATCATCAATTTATTGATTTGCAAGGGGATCCGAAAGATGAAAATTTATGAATTTTTTTTTAAATCGCTCAAAGGCTTCATGCACAAGGTCTCGATTCTATTCAAAATCATCAATTTATTGATTTGCAAGGGGATCCGAAAGATGAAAATTTTTGAAATTTTTTTGAAATCGCCCAAAGGCTCCATGAACAAGCTATCGATTCTAATCAAAATCATCAATTTATTGATTTGCAAGGGGATCCGAAAGATGAAATTTTTTAAAAATTTTGGAAATCGCTCAAAGGCTCCATGCACAAGCTCTCGATTCTATTCAAAATCATCAATTTATTGATTTAAAAGGGTATCCGAAAGACGAAAATTTTTGAAATTTTTTTGGAATCGCCCAAAGGCTCCATGCACAACCTATCGATTCTATTCAAAATCATCAATTTATTGATTTGCAAGGGGATCCGAAAGATGAAATTTTTTAAAAATTTGGGAAATCACTCAAAGGCTCCATGCAGAAGCTCTCGATTCTATTCAAAATCATCAATTTATTGATTTGCAAGGGGATCCGAAAGATGAAAATTTTTGGAATTTTTTAAATCGCTCAAAGGCTCCATGCACAAGCTCTCGATTCTATCCAAATTCATCAATTTATTGATTCACAAGAGTATCCGAAAGATGAAAATTTTTGAAAATTTTATGAAATCGCTCAAAGGCTCCATGCAGAAGCTCTCGATTCTTTTCAAAATCATCAATTTATTGATTTGCAAGTGGATCCGAAAGATGAAAATTTTTGAATTTTTTTTATATCGTTCAAAGGCTCCATGCACAAGCTCTCGATTCTATTCGAAATCATGAATTTATTGATTAACAAGGGGATCCGAAAGGTGAAATTTTTTTAAATTTTTTTGAAATCGCTCAAAGGCTCCATGCACAAGCTCTCGATTCTACTCAAAATCATCAATTTATTGATTTGCAAGGGGATCCGAAAGATGAAAATTTTTGAACTTTTTGAAATCGCTCAAAGGCTCCATGCACAAGCTCTCGATTCTACTCAAAATCATCAATTTATTGATTTGCAAGGGGATCCGAAAGATGAAAATTTTTGAAAATTTTTTGAAATCGCTCAAAGGCTCCATGCACAAGCTCTCGATTCTATTCAAAATCATCAATTTATTGATTTACAAGTGGATCCGAAAGATGAAAATTTTTGAAATTTTTTTGAAATCGCTCAAAGGCTCCATGCACAAGCTCTCGATTCTTTTCAAAATCATCAATTTATTGATTTGCAAGTGGATCCGAAAGATGAAAATTTTTAAAAATTTTGGAAATCGCTCAAAGGCTCCATGCACAAGCTCTCGATTCTATTCGAAATCATAAATTTATTGATTTACAATGGGATCCGAAAGATGAAAAGTTTTGAAATTTTTTTGGAAATCGATCAAAGGCTGCATGCACAAGCTCTCGATTCTATTCAAAATCATGTATTTATTGATTTGCAAAGGGATCCGAAAGATGAAAATTTTTAAAAATTTTGGAAATCGCTCAAAGGCTCCATGCACAAGCTTCCGATTCTATTCAAAATCATCAATTTATTGATTTGCAAGGGGATCCGAAAGATGAAAATGTTTGAAAATTTTTTGAAATCGCCCAAAGGCTCCATGCACAAGCTCTCGATTCTATTCAAAATCATCAATTTATTGATTTGCAAAGGGATCCGAAAGATGAAAATTTTTGAAATTTTATTGAAATCGCTCAAAGGCTCCATGCACAAGCTCTCGATTCTATTCAAAATCATCAATTTATTGATTTGCAAGTGGATCCGAAAGATGAAAATTTTTGAATTTTTTTTAAATCGCTCAAATCTGCATGCACAAGATCTCGATTCTATTCAAAATCATCAATTTATTGATTTACAAGGGGATCCGAAAGATGAAAATTTTTAAAAATTTTGGAAATCGCTCAAAGGCTCCATGCACAAGCTTCCGATTCTATTCAAAATCATCAATTTATTGATTTGCAAGGGGATCCGAAAGATGAAAATGTTTGAAAATTTTTTGAAATCGCCCAAAGGCTCCATGAACAAGCTCTCGATTCTATTCAAAATCATCAATTTATTGATTTGCAAAGGGATCCGAAAGATGAAAATTTTTGAAATTTTATTGAAATCGCTCAAAGGCTCCATGCACAAGCTCTCGATTCTATTCAAAATCATCAATTTATTGATTTGCAAGTGGATCCGAAAGATGAAATTTTTTGAATTTTTTTTAAATCGCTCAAATCTGCATGCACAAGGTCTCGATTCTATTCAAAATCATCAATTTATTGATTTACAAGGGGATCCGAAAGATGAAATTTTTTAAAAATTTTGGAAATCGCTCAAAGGCTCCATGCACAAGCGCTCGATTCTATTCAAAATCATCAATTTATTGATTTGCAAGGGGATCCGAAATATGAAAATTTTTGAAATTTTTTTGAAATCGCTCAAAGGCTCCATGCACAAGCTCTCGATTCTATTCAAAATCATCAATTTATTGATTTGCAAGGGGATACGAAAGATGAATATTTTTCAAATTTTTTAAATCGCTCAAAGGCTCCATGCACAAGCTCTCGATTCTACTCAAAATCATCAATTTATTGATTTGCAAGGGGATCCGAAAGATGAAATTTTTTAAAAATTCTGGAAATCACTCAAAGGCTCCATGCAGAAGCTCTCGATTCTATTCAAAATCATCAATTTATTGATTTGCAAGGGGATCCGAAATATGAAAATTTTTGAAAAATTTTTGAAATCGCTCAAAGGCTCCATGCACAAGCTCTCGATTCTATTCAAAATCATCAATTTACTGATTTGCAAGGGGATCCGAAAGATGAAAATTTTTGGAATTTTTTAAATCGCTCAAAGGCTCCATGCACAAGCTCTCGATTCTATCCAAAATCATCAATTTATTGATTCACAAGAGTATCCGAAAGATGAAAATTTTTGAAAATTTTTTGAAATCGCTCAAAGGCTCCATGCACAAGCTCGCGATTCTACTCAAAATCATCAATTTATTGATTTGCAAGGGGATCCGAAAGATGAAAATTTTTGAAATTTTTTTGAAATCGCTCAAAGGCTCCATGCACAAGCTATCGATTCTATTCAAAATCATCAATTTATTGATTTACAAGTGGATCCGAAAGATGAAAATTTTTGAAATTTTTTTGAAATCGCTCAAAGGCTCCATGCACAAGCTATCGATTCTATTCAAAATCATCAATTTATTGATTTGCAAGGGGATCCGAAAGATGAAAATTTTTTAAAATTTTTTTTTAAATCGCTCAAAGGCTCCATGCACGAGGTCTCGATTCTATTAAAAATCATCAATTTATAGATTTACAAGGGGATCCGAAAGATGAAAATTTTTGAAATTTTTTTGAAATCGCCCAAAGGCTCCATGCACAAGCTATCGATTCTATTCAAAATCATCAATTTATTGATTTGCAAGGGGATTCGAAAGATGCAATTTTTTAAAAATTTTGGAAATCGCTCAAAGGCTCCATGCACAAGCTCTCGATTCTATTGAAAATCATCAATCTATTGATTTGCAAGGGGATCCGAAATATGAAAATTTTTGAAATCGCTCAAAGGCTCCATGCACAAGCTCTCGATTCTATTCAAAATCATTAGTTTATTGACTTGCAAGGGGATCCGAAAGATGAAAATTTTTGAAATTTTTTAAATCGCTCAAAGGCTCCATGCACAAGCTCTCGATTCTATCCAAAATCATCAATTTATTGATTCACAAGAGTATCCGAAAGATGAAAATTTTTGAAAATTTTTTAAAATCGCTCAAAGGCTCCATGCACAAGCTGTCGATTCTTTTCAAAATCATCAATTTATTGATTTGCAAGGGGATCCGAAAGATGAAAATTTTTTAAATTTTTTTAAATCGCTTAAAGGCTCCATGCACAAGCTCTCGATTCTACTCAAAATCATCAATTTATTGATTTGCAAGGGAATCCGAAAGATGAAAATTTTATAATTTTTTTAAATCGCTCAAAGGCTTCATGCACAAGCTATCGATTCTATTCAAAATCATCAATTTATTAATTTGCAAGGAGATCCGAAATATGAAAATTTTTGAAATTTTTTTGAAATCGCTCAAAGGCTCCCTGTACAAGCTCTCGATTCTATTCAAAATCATCAATTTATTGATTTGCAAGGGGATCCGAAAGATGAAAATTTTTTAAAAATTTTTGAAATCGCTCAAAGGCTCCATGCACAAGCTCTCGATTCTATTCAAAATCATCAATTTACTGATTTGCAAGGGGATCCGAAAGATGAAAATTTTTGGAATTTTTTAAATCGCTCAAAGGCTCCATGCACAAGCTCTCGATTCTATCCAAAATCATCAATTTATTGATTCACAAGAGTATCCGAAAGATGAAAATTTTTGAAATTTTTTTGAAATCGCTCAAAGGCTCCATGCACAAGCTCTCGATTCTACTCAAAATCATCAATTTATTGATTTGCAAGGGGATCCGAAAGATGAAAATTTTTGAAATTTTTTTGAAATCGCTCAAAGGCTCCATGCACAAGCTATCGATTCTATTCAAAATCATCAATTTATTGATTTACAAGTGGATCCGAAAGATGAAAATTTTTGAAATTTTTTTGAAATCGCTCAAAGGATCCATGCACAAGCTATCGATTCTATTCAAAATCATCAATTTATTGATTTGCAAGGGGATCCGAAAGATGAAAATTTTTTAAAATGTTTTTTTAAATCGCTCAAAGGCTCCATGCACGAGGTCTCGATTCTATTAAAAATCATCAATTTATAGATTTACAAGGGGATCCGAAAGATGAAAATTTTTGAAATTTTTTTGAAATCGCCCAAAGGCTCCATGCACAAGCTATCGATTCTATTCAAAATCATCAATTTATTGATTTGCAAGGGGATCCGAAAGATGCAATTTTTTAAAAATTTTGGAAATCGCTCAAAGGCTCCATGCACAAGCTCTCGATTCTATTGAAAATCATCAATCTATTGATTTGCAAGGGGATCCGAAATATGAAAATTTTTGAAATCGCTCAAAGGCTCCATGCACAAGCTCTCGATTCTATTCAAAATCATCAATTTATTAATTTGCAAGGAGATCCGAAATATGAAAATTTTTGAAATTTTTTTGAAATCGCTCAAAGGCTCCCTGTACAAGCTCTCGATTCTATTCAAAATCATCAATTTATTGATTTGCAAGGGGATCCGAAAGATGAAAATTTTTTAAAAAATTTTGAAATCGCTCAAAGGCTCCATGCACAAGCTCTCGATTCTATTCAAAATCATCAATTTATTGATTTACAAGGGGATCCGAAAGATGAAAATTTTTGAAAATTTTTTGAAATCGCTCAAAGGCTCCATGCACAAGCTCTCGATTCTATTCAAAATCATCAATTTATTGATTTGTAAGGGGATCCGAAAGATGAAAATTTTTGAATTTTTTTTAAATCGCTCAAAGGCTCCATGCACAAGGTCTCGATTCTATTCAAAATCATCAATTTATTGATTTACAAGGGGATCCGAAAGATGAAAACTTTTGAAATTTTTTTGAAATCGCCCAAAGGCTCTATGCGCAAGCTATCGATGCTATCAAAACCATCAATTTATTGATTTGCAAGGGGATCCGAAAGATGAAATTTTTTAAAAATTTTGGAAATCGTTCAAAGGCTCCATGCACAAACTCTCGATTCTATTCAAAATCATCAATTTATTAATTTGCAAGGGGATCCGAAATATGAAAATTTTTGAAAATTTTTTGAAATCGCTCAAAGGCTCCATGCACAAGCTCTCGATTCTATTCAAAATCATCAATTTATTGATTTACAAGGGGATCCGAAAAATGAAAATTTATGAAAATTTTTTGAAATCGCTCAAAGGCTCCATGCACAAGCTATCGATTCTATTCAAAATCATCAATTTATTGATTAGCAAGGGGATCCGAAAGATGAAATTTTTTAAAAAAGTTTGAAAATGCTCAAAGGCTCCATGCACAAGCTCTCGATTCTATTCAAAATCATCAATTTATTGATCTGCAAAGGGATCCGAAAGATGAAATTTTTTAAACATTTTGGAAATCGCTCAAAGGCTCCATGCACAAGCTCTCGATTCTATTGAAAATCATCAATCTATTGATTTGCAAGGGGATCCGAAATATGAAAATTTTTGAAATCGCTCAAAGGCTCCATGCACAAGCTCTCGATTCTATTCAAAATCATTAATTTATTGACTCGCAAGGGGATCCGAAAGATGAAATTTTTTGAAATTTTTTAAATCGCTCAAAGGCTCCATGCACAAGCTCTCGATTCTACTCAAAATCATCAATTTATTGATTTGCAAGGGGATCCGAAAGATGAAAATTTTATAATTTTTTTAAATCGCTCAAAGGCTTCATGCACAAGCTATCGATTCTATTCAAAATCATCAATTTATTAATTTGCAAGGAGATCCGAAATATGAAAATTTTTGAAATTTTTTTGAAATCGCTCAAAGGCTCCCTGTACAAGCTCTCGATTCTATCCAAAATCATCAATTTATTGATTCACAAGAGTATCCGAAAGATGAAAATTTTTGAAAATTTTTTAAAATCGCTCAAAGGCTCCATGCACAAGCTGTCGATTCTTTTCAAAATCATCAATTTATTGATTTGCAAGGGGATCCGAAAGATGAAAATTTTTTAATTTTTTTTAAATCGCTCAAAGGCTCCATGCACAAGCTCTCGATTCTACTCAAAATCATCAATTTATTGATTTGCAAGGGGATCCGAAAGATGAAAATTTTATAATTTTTTTAAATCGCTCAAAGGCTTCATGCACAAGCTATCGATTCTATTCAAAATCATCAATTTATTAATTTGCAAGGAGATCCGAAATATGAAAATTTTTGAAATTTTTTTGAAATCGCTCAAAGGCTCCCTGTACAAGCTCTCGATTCTATTCAAAATCATCAATTTATTGATTTGCAAGGTGATCCGAAAGATGAAAATTTTTTAAAAAATTTTGAAATCGCTCAAAGGCTCCATGCACAAGCTCTCGATTCTATTCAAAATCATCAATTTATTGATTTACAAGGGGATCCGAAAGATGAAAATTTTTGAAAATTTTTTGAAATCGCTCAAAGGCTCCATGCACAAGCTCTCGATTCTATTCAAAATCATCAATTTATTGATTTGTAAGGGGATCCGAAAGATGAAAATTTTTGAATTTTTTTTAAATCGCTCAAAGGCTCCATGCACAAGGTCTCGATTCTATTCAAAATCATCAATTTATTGATTTACAAGGGGATCCAAAAGATGAAAACTTTTGAAATTTTTTTGAAATCGCCCAAAGGCTCTATGCGCAAGCTATCGATTCTATCAAAACCATCAATTTATTGATTTGCAAGGGGATCCGAAAGATGAAATTTTTTAAAAATTTTGGAAATCGTTCAAAGGCTCCATGCACAAGCTCTCGATTCTATTCAAAATCATCAATTTATTAATTTGCAAGGGGATCCGAAATATGAAAATTTTTGAAATTTTTTTGAAATCGCTCAAAGGCTCCATGCACAAGCTCTCGATTCTATTCAAAATCATCAATTTATTGATTTACAAGGGGATCCGAAAGATGAAAATTTATGAAAATTTTTTGAAATCGCTCAAAGGCTCCATGCACAAGCTATCGATTCTATTCAAAATCATCAATTTATTGATTAGCAAGGGGATCCGAAAGATGAAATTTTTTAAAAAATTTTAAAAATGCTCAAAGGCTCCATGCACAAGCTCTCGATTCTATTCAAAATCATCAATTTATTGATCTGCAAAGGGATCCGAAAGATGAAATTTTTTAAAAATTTTGGAAATCGCTCAAAGGCTCCATGCACAAGCTCTCGATTCTATTGAAAATCATCAATCTATTGATTTGCAAGGGGATCCGAAATATGAAAATTTTTGAAATCGCTCAAAGGCTCCATGCACAAGCTCTCGATTCTATTCAAAATCATTAATTTATTGACTCGCAAGGGGATCCGAAAGATGAAATTTTTTGAAATTTTTTAAATCGCTCAAAGGCTCCATGCACAAGCTCTCGATTCTACTCAAAATCATCAATTTATTGATTTGCAAGGGGATCCGAAAGATGAAAATTTTATAATTTTTTTAAATCGCTCAAAGGCTTCATGCACAAGCTATCGATTCTATTCAAAATCATCAATTTATTAATTTGCAAGGAGATCCGAAATATGAAAATTTTTGAAATTTTTTTGAAATCGCTCAAAGGCTCCATGTACAAGCTCTCGATTCTATTCAAAATCATCAATTTATTGATTTGCAAGGGGATCCGAAAGATGAAAATTTTTTAAAAAATTTTGAAATCGCTCAAAGGCTCCATGCACAAGCTCTCGATTCTATTCAAAATCATCAATTTATTGATTTACAAGGGGATCCGAAAGATGAAAATTTTTGAAATTTTTTTGAAATCGCTCAAAGGCTCCATGCACAAGCTCTCGATTCTATTCAAAATCATCAATTTATTGATTTGTAAGGGGATCCGAAAGATGAAAATTTTTGAATTTTTTTTAAATCGCTCAAAGGCTCCATGCACAAGGTCTCGATTCTATTCAAAATCATCAATTTATTGATTTACAAGGGGATCCGAAAGATGAAAACTTTTGAAATTTTTTTGAAATCGCCCAAAGGCTCTATGCGCAAGCTATCGATTCTATCAAAACCATCAATTTATTGATTTGCAAGGGGATCCGAAAGATGAAATTTTTTAAAAATTTTGGAAATCGTTCAAAGGCTCCATGCACAAGCTCTCGATTCTATTCAAAATCATCAATTTATTAATTTGCAAGGGGATCCGAAATATGAAAATTGTTGAAAATTTTTTGAAATCGCTCAAAGGCTCCATGCACAAGCTCTCGATTCTATTCAAAATCATCAATTTATTGATTTACAAGGGGATCCGAAAAATGAAAATTTATGAAAATTTTTTGAAATCGCTCAAAGGCTCCATGCACAAGCTATCGATTCTATTAAAAATCATCAATTTATTGATTAGCAAGGGGATCCGAAAGATGAAATTTTTTAAAAAATTTTGAAAATGCTCAAAGGCTCCATGCACAAGCTCTCGATTCTATTCAAAATCATCAATTTATTGATCTGCAAAGGGATCCGAAAGATGAAATTTTTTAAAAATTTTGGAAATCGCTCAAAGGCTCCATGCACAAGCTCTCGATTCTATTGAAAATCATCAATCTATTGATTTGCAAGGGGATCCGAAATATGAAAATTTTTGAAATCGCTCAAAGGCTCCATGCACAAGCTCTCGATTCTATTCAAAATCATCAATTTATTGACTCGCAAGGGGATCCGAAAGATGAAATTTTTTGAAATTTTTTAAATCGCTCAAAGGCTCCATGCACAAGCTCTCGATTCTACTCAAAATCATCAATTTATTGATTTGCAAGGGGATCCGAAAGAAGAAAATTTTATAATTTTTTTAAATCGCTCAAAGGCTTCATGCACAAGCTATCGATTCTATTCAAAATCATCAATTTATTAATTTGCAAGGAGATCCGAAATATGAAAATTTTTGAAATTTTTTTGAAATCGCTCAAAGGCTCCATGTACAAGCTCTCGATTCTATTCAAAATCATCAATTTATTGATTTGCAAGGGGATCCGAAAGATGAAAATTTTTTAAAAAATTTTGAAATCGCTCAAAGGCTCCATGCACAAGCTCTCGATTCTATTCAAAATCATCAATTTATTGATTTACAAGGGGATCCGAAAGATGAAAATTTTTGAAAATTTTTTGAAATCGCTCAAAGGCTCCATGCACAAGCTCTCGATTCTATTCAAAATCATCAATTTATTGATTTGTAAGGGGATCCGAAAGATGAAAATTTTTGAATTTTTTTTAAATCGCTCAAAGGCTCCATGCACAAGGTCTCGATTCTATTCAAAATCATCAATTTATTGATTTACAAGGGGATCCGAAAGATGAAAACTTTTGAAATTTTTTTGAAATCGCCCAAAGGCTCTATGCGCAAGCTATCGATTCTATCAAAACCATCAATTTATTGATTTGCAAGGGGATCCGAAAGATGAAATTTTTTAAAAATTTTGGAAATCGTTCAAAGGCTCCATGCACAAGCTCTCGATTCTATTCAAAATCATCAATTTATTAATTTGCAAGGGGATCCGAAATATGAAAATTTTTGAAAATTTTTTGAAATCGCTCAAAGGCTCCATGCACAAGCTCTCGATTCTATTCAAAATCATCAATTTATTGATTTACAAGGGGATCCGAAAGATGAAAATTTATGAAAATTTTTTGAAATCGCTCAAAGGCTCCATGCACAAGCTCTCGATTCTATTGAAAATCATCAATCTATTGATTTGCAAGGGGATCCAAAATATGAAAATTTTTGAAATCGCTCAAAGGCTCCATGCACAAGCTCTCGATTCTATTCAAAATCATTAATTTATTGACTCGCAAGGGGATCCGAAAGATGAAATTTTTTGAAATTTTTTAAATCGCTCAAAGGCTCCATGCACAAGCTCTCGATTCTATCCAAAATCATCAATTAATTGATTCACAAGAGTATCCGAAAGATGAAAATTTTTGAAAATTTTTTAAAATCGCTCAAAGGCTACATACACAAGCTCTCGATTCTTTTCCAAATCATCAATTTATTGATTTGCAAGGGGATCCGAAAGATGAAAGTTTTTTAAATTTTTTTTAAATCGCTCAAAGGCTCCATGCACAAGCTCTCGATTCTACTCAAAATCATCAATTTATTGATTTGCAAGGGGATCCGAAAGATGAAAATTTTATAATTTTTTTAAATCGCTCAAAGGCTTCATGCACAAGTTATCGATTCTATTCAAAATCATCAATTTATTAATTTGCAAGGGGATCCGCAATATGAAAATTTTTGAAAAATTTTTGAAATCGCTCAAAGGCTCTATGCACAAGCTCTCGATTCTATTCAAAATCATCAAATTATTGATTTACAAGAGGATCCGAAAGATGAATATTTTTGAAAATTTTTTGAAATCGCTCAAAGGCTCCATGCACAAGCTCTCGATTATATTCAAAATCATCAATTTATTGATTTGTAAGGAGATCCGAAAGATGAAAATTTTTGAATTTTTTTTAAATCGCTCGAAGGCTCCATGCACAAGGTCTCGATTCTATTCAAAATCATCAATTTATTGATTTGCAAGGGGATCCGAAAGATGAAAATTTTATAATTTTTTTAAATCGCTCAAAGGCTTCATGCACAAGTTATCGATTCTATTCAAAATCATCAATTTATTGATTTGCAAGGGGATCCGAAAGATGAAAATTTTTTAAAAAAATTTGAAATCGCTCAAAGGCTCTATGCACAAGCTCTCGATTCTATTCAAAATCATCAATTTATTGATTTACAAGGGGATCCGAAAGATGAAAATTTTTGAAAATTTTTTGAAATCGCTCAAAGGCTCCATGCACAAGCTCTCGATTATATTCAAAATCATCAATTTATTGATTTGTAAGGAGATCCGAAAGATGAAAATTTTTGAATTTTTTTTAAATCGCTCGAAGGCTCCATGCACAAGGTCTCGATTCTATTCAAAATCATCAATTTATTGATTTACAAGGGGATCCGAAAGATGAAAATTTTTGAAATTTTTTTGAAATCGCCCATCGCCCACCGCTATCGATTCTATTCAAAACCATCAATTTATTGATTTGCAAGGGGATCCGAAAGATGAAATTTTTTAAAAATTTTGGTAATCGCTCAGAGGCTCCATGCACAAGCTCTCGATTCTATTCAAAATCATCAATTTATTGATTCACAAGGGGATCCGAAAGATGAAAATTTTTGAAAATATAGGAAATCGCTCAAAGGCTCCATGCACAAGCTCTCGATTCTATTCAAAATCATCAATTTATTGATTTACAAGGGGATCCGAAAGATGAAAATTGCTGAAAATTTTTTGAAATCGCTCAAAGGCTCCATGCACAAGCTATCGATTCTATTCAAAATCATCAATTTATCGATTAGCAAGGAGATCCAAAAGATGAAATTTTTTAAAAAAATTTAAAATTGCTCAAAGGCTCCATGCACAAGCTCTCGATTCTATTCAAAATCATCAATTTATTGATCTGCAAAGGGATCCGAAAGATGAAAATTTTTAAAAATTTTGGAAATGGCTCAAAGGCTCCATGAACAAGCTCTCGATTCTATTCAAAATCATCAATTTATTGTTTTGCAAGGGGATCCAAAAGATAAATTTTTTGAATTTTTTTAAATCGCTCAAAGGCTCCATGCACAAGGTCTCGATTCTATTCAAAATCGTCAATTTAATGATTTACAAGGGGATCCGAAAGATGAAAATTTCTGAAATTTTTTTGAAATCGCCCAAAGGCTCCATGCACAAGCTATCGATTCTATTCAAAATCATCAATTTATTGATTTGCAAGGGGATCCGAAAGATGAAAATTTTTGAAAATTTTTTGAAATCGCCCAAAGGCTCCATGCACAAGCTCTCGATTCTATTCAAAATCATCAATTTATTGATTTACAAGGGGATCCGAAAGATGAAAATTTTTGAAAAATTTTTGAAATCGCTCAAAGGCTCCATGCACAAGCTCTCGATTCTATTCAAAATCATCAATTTATTGATTTGCAAGGGGATCCGAAAGATGAAAATTTATGAAAATTTTTGGAAATCGCCCAAAGGCTCCATGCACAAGCTCTCGATTCTATTCAAAATCATCAATTTATTGATTTGCAAGGGGATCCGAAAGATGAAAATTTTTGAAAATTTTTTGAAATCGCTCAAAGGCTCCATGCACAAGCTCTCGATTCTATTCGAAATCATGAATTTATTGATTTACAAGGGGATCCGAAGATGAAATTTTTTTAAATTTATTTGGAATCGCTCAAAGGCTCCATGCACAAGCTCTCGAATCTATTCAAAATCATGAATTTATCGATTTATAAGGGGATCCGAAAGATGAAATTTTTTTAAATTTTTTTGAAATCGCTCAAAGGCTCCATGCACAAGCTCTCGATTCTATTCAAAATCATCAATTCATTGATTTGCAAAGCGATCCGAAAGATGAAATTTTTTAAAAATTTTGGAAATCGCTCAAAGGCTCCTTGCACAAGCTCTCGATTCTATTCAAAATCATAAATTTATTGATTTGCAAGGGGATCCGAAAGATGAAAATTTTTGATAATTTTTTAAATTGCTCAAAGGCTCCATGCACAAGGTCTCGATTCTATTCAAAATCATCAATTTATTGATTTACAAGGGGATCCGAAAGATGAAAATTTTTGAAATTTTTTTGAAATCGGCTAAAGGCTCCATGCACAAGCTCTCGATTCTATTCAAAATCATCAATTTATTGATTTACAAGGGGATCCGAAAGATGAAATTTTTTGAAATTTTTTTTTAAATCGCCCAAAGGCTCCATGCACAACCTATCGATTCTATTCAAAATCATCAATTTATTGATTTGCAAGGGGATCCGAAATATGAAAATTTTTAAAAATTTTTTGAAATCGCTCAAAGGCTCCATGCACAAGCTCTCGATTCTATTCAAAATCATCAATTTATTGATTTGAAAGGCGATCCGAAAGATGAAAATTTTTGAATTTTTTTAAATCGCTCAAAGGCTCCATGCACAAGCTCTCGATTCTATCCAAAATCATCAATTTATTGATTCACAAGAGTATCCGAAAGATGAAATTTTTTGAAATTTTTTTGAAATCGCTCAAAGGCTCCATGCACAAGCTCTCTATTCTATTCAAAATCATGAATTTATTGATTTACAAGGGGATCCGAAAGATGAAAATTTTTTAAAATTTTTTGAAATCGTTCAAAGGCTCCATGCACAAGCTCTCGATTCTATTCAAAATCATCAATTTATTGATTTGCAAGGGGATCCGAAAGATGAAATTTTTTATAAATTTTGGAAATCGCTCAAAGGCTCCATGCACGAGCTCTCGATTCTATTCAAAATCATCAATTTATTGATTTGCAAGGGGATCCGAAAGATGAAATTTTTTATAAATTTTGGAAATCGCTCAAAGGCTCCATGCACAAGCTCTCGATTCTATTCAAAATCATCAATTTATTGATTAGCAAGGGGATCCGAAAGATGAAATTTTTTAAAAAAATATGAAAATGCTCAAAGGCTCCATGCACAAGCTCTCGATTCTATTCAAAATCATCAATTTATTGATCTGCAAAGGGATCCGAAAGATGAAATTTTTTAAAAATTTTGGAAATCGCTCAAAGGCTCCATGCACAAGCTCTCGATTCTATTGAAAATCATCAATCTATTGATTTGCAAGGGGATCCGAAATATGAAAATTTTTGAAATCGCTCAAATGCTCCATGCACAAGCTCTCGATTTTATTCAAAATCATTAATTTATTGACTCGCAAGGGGATCCGAAAGATGAAATTTTTTGAAATTTTTTAAATCGCTCAAAGGCTCCATGCACAAGCTCTCGATTCTATCCAAAATCATCAATTAATTGATTCACAAGAGTATCCGAAAGATGAAAATTTTTGAAAATTTTTTAAAATCGCTCAAAGGCTACATACACAAGCTCTCGATTCTTTTCCAAATCATCAATTTATTGATTTGCAAGGAGATCCGAAAGATGAAAGTTTTTTAAATTTTTTTTAAATCGCTCAAAGGCTCCATGCACAAGCTCTCGATTCTACTCAAAATCATCAATTTATTGATTTGCAAGGGGATCCGAAAGATGAAAATTTTATAATTTTTTTAAATCGCTCAAAGGCTTCATGCACAAGTTATCGATTCTATTCAAAATCATCAATTTATTAATTTGCAAGGGGATCCGAAATATGAAAATTTTTGAAAAATTTTTGAAATCGCTCAAAGGCTCTATGCACAAGCTCTCGATTCTATTCAAAATCATCAATTTATTGATTTACAAGGGGATCCGAAAGATGAAAATTTTTGAAAATTTTTTGAAATCGCTCAAAGGCTCCATGCACAAGCTCTCGATTATATTCAAAATCATCAATTTATTGATTTGTAAGGAGATCCGAAAGATGAAAATTTTTGAATTTTTTTTAAATCGCTCGAAGGCTCCATGCACAAGGTCTCGATTCTATTCAAAATCATCAATTTATTGATTTACAACGGGATCCGAAAGTTGAAAATTTTTGAAATTTTTTTGAAATCGCCCATCGCCCACCGCTATCGATTCTATTCAAAACCATCAATTTATTGATTTGCAAGGGGATCCGAAAGATGAAATTTTTTAAAAATTTTGGAAATCGCTCAAAGGCTCCATGCACAAGCTCTCGATTCTATTCAAAATCATCAATTTATTGATTCACAAGGGGATCCGAAAGATGAAAATTTTTGAAAATATAGGAAATCGCTCAAAGGCTCCATGCACAAGCTCTCGATTCTATTCAAAATCATCAATTTATTGATTTGTAAGGAGATCCGAAAGATGAAAATTTTTGAATTTTTTTTAAATCGCTCGAAGGCTCCATGCACAAGGTCTCGATTCTATTCAAAATCATCAATTTATTGATTTGCAAGGGGATCCGAAAGATGAAAATTTTATAATTTTTTTAAATCGCTCAAAGGCTTCATGCACAAGTTATCGATTCTATTCAAAATCCTCAATTTATTGATTTGCAAGGGGATCCGAAAGATGAAAATTTTTTAAAAAATTTTGAAATCGCTCAAAGGCTCTATGCACAAGCTCTCGATTCTATTCAAAATCATCAATTTATTGATTTACAAGGGGATCCGAAAGATGAAAATTTTTGAAAATTTTTTGAAATCGCTCAAAGGCTCCATGCACAAGCTCTCGATTATATTCAAAATCATCAATTTATTGATTTGTAAGGAGATCCGAAAGATGAAAATTTTTGAATTTTTTTTAAATCGCTCGAAGGCTCCATGCACAAGGTCTCGATTCTATTCAAAATCATCAATTTATTGATTTACAAGGGGATCCGAAAGATGAAAATTTTTGAAATTTTTTTGAAATCGCCCATCGCCCACCGCTATCGATTCTATTCAAAACCATCAATTTATTGATTTGCAAGGGGATCCGAAAGATGAAATTTTTTAAAAATTTTGGAAATCGCTCAAAGGCTCCATGCACAAGCTCTCGATTCTATTCAAAATCATCAATTTATTGATTCACAAGGGGATCCGAAAGATGAAAATTTTTGAAAATATAGGAAATCGCTCAAAGGCTCCATGCACAAGCTCTCGATTCTATTCAAAATCATCAATTTATTAATTTACAAGGGGATCCGAAAGATGAAAATTGCTGAAAATTTTTTGAAATCGCTCAAAGGCTCCATGCACAAGCTATCGATTCTATTCAAAATCATCAATTTATCGATTAGCAAGGAGATCCAAAAGATGAAATTTTTTTAAAAAAATTTGAAATTGCTCAAAGGCTCCATGCACAAGCTCTCGATTCTATTCAAAATCATCAATTTATTGATCTGCAAAGGGATCCGAAAGATGAAAATTTTTAAAAATTTTGGAAATGGCTCAAAGGCTCCATGAACAAGCTCTCGATTCTATTCAAAATCATCAATTTATTGTTTTGCAAGGGGATCCAAAAGATAAATTTTTTGAATTTTTTTAAATCGCTCAAAGGCTCCATGCACAAGGTCTCGATTCTATTCAAAATCGTCAATTTATTGATTTACAAGGGGATCCGAAAGATGAAAATTTCTGAAATTTTTTTGAAATCGCCCAAAGGCTCCATGCACAAGCTATCGATTCTATTCAAAATCATCAATTTATTGATTTGCAAGGGGATCCGAAAGATGAAAATTTTTGAAAATTTTTTGAAATCGCCCAAAGGCTCCATGCACAAGCTCTCGATTCTATTCAAAATCATCAATTTATTGATTTACAAGGGGATCCGAAAGATGAAAATTTTTGAAAAATTTTTGAAATCGCTCAAAGGCTCCATGCACAAGCTCTCGATTCTATTCAAAATCATCAATTTATTGATTTGCAAGGGGATCCGAAAGATGAAAATTTATGAAAATTTTTGGAAATCGCCCAAAGGCTCCATGCACAAGCTCTCGATTCTATTCAAAATCATCAATTTATTGATTTGCAAGGGGATCCGAAAGATGAAAATTTTTGAAAATTTTTTGAAATCGCTCAAAGGCTCCATGCACAAGCTCTCGATTCTATTCGAAATCATGAATTTATTGATTTACAAGGGGATCCGAAGATGAAAATTTTTTAAATTTATTTGGAATCGCTCAAAGGCTCCATGCACAAGCTCTCGATCCTATTCAAAATCATGAATTTATCGATTTATAAGGGGATCCGAAAGATGAAATTTTTTTAAATTTTTTTGAAATCGCTCAAAGGCTCCATGCACAAGCTCTCGATTCTATTCAAAATCATCAATTCATTGATTTGCAAAGCGATCCGAAAGATGAAATTTTTTAAAAATTTTGGAAATCGCTCAAAGGCTCCATGCATAAGCTCTCGATTCTATTCAAAATCATAAATTTATTGATTTGCAAGGGGATCCGAAAGATGAAAATTTTTGATAATTTTTTAAATTGCTCAAAGGCTCCATGCACAAGCTCTCGATTCTATTCAAAATCATCAATTTATTGATTTGCAAGGGGATCCGAAATATGAAAATTTTTGAAAATTTTTTTAAATCGCTCAAAGGCTCCATGCACAAGCTCTCGATTCTATTCAAAATCATCAATTTATTGATTTGAAAGGGGATCCGAAAGATGAAAATTTTTGAATTTTTTTAAATCGCTCAAAGGCTCCATGCACAAGCTCTCGATTCTATCCAAAATCATCAATTTATTGATTCACAAGAGTATCCGAAAGATGAAAATTTTTGAAATTTTTTTGAAATCGCTCAAAGGCTCCATGCACAAGCTCTCTATTCTATTCAAAATCATGAATTTATTGATTTACAAGGGGATCCGAAAGGTGAAAATTTTTTAAAATTTTTTGAAATCGTTCAAAGGCTCCATGCACAAGCTCTCGATTCTATTCAAAATCATCAATTTATTGATTTGCAAGGGGATCCGAAAGATTAAATTTTTTATAAATTTTGGAAATCGCTCAAAGGCTCCATGCACGAGCTCTCGATTCTATTCAAAATCATCAATTTATTGATTTGCAAGGGGATCCGAAAGATGAAAATTTTTGAAAATTTTTTGAAGTCGCTGAAAGGCTCCATGCACAAGCTCTCGATTCTATTCGAAATCATGGATTTATTGATTTGCAGGGGGATCCGAAAGATGAAAATTTTTGAACTTTTTGAAATCGCTCAAAGGCTCCATGCACAAGCTCTCGATTCTTTTCAAAATCATCAATTTATTGATTTGCAAGGGGATCCGAAAGATGAAATTTTTTATAAATTTTGGAAATCGCTCAAAGGCTCCATGCACAAGCTCTCGATTCTATTCAAAATCATCAATTTATTGATTTCCAAGGGGATCCGAAAGATGAAAATTTTTGAATTTTTTTTAAATCGCTCAAAGGCTTCATGCACAAGGTCTCGATTCTATTCAAAATCATCAATTTATTGATATGCAAGGGGATCCGAAAGATGAAAATTTTTGAAATTTTTTTGAAATCGCCCAAAGGCTCCATGAACAAGCTATCGATTCTAATCAAAATCATCAATTTATTGATTTGCAAGGGGATGCGAAAGATGTAATTTTTTAAAAATTTTGGAAATCGCTCAAAGGCTCCATGCACAAGCTCTCGATTCTATTCAAAATCATAAATTTATTGATTTGCAAGGGGATCCGAAAGATGAAAATTTTTGAAAATTTTTTGAAATCGCTCAAAGGCTCCATGCACAAGCTCTCGATTCTATTCGAAATCATGAATTTATTGATTTACAAGGGGATCCGAAAGATGAAAATTTTTTAAAATTTTTTGGAATCGCTCAAAGGCTCCATGCACAAGGTCTCGATTCTATTCAAAATCATCAATTTATTGATTTGCAAAGGGATCCGAAAGATGAAAATTTTTAAAAATTTTGGAAATCGCTCAAAGGCTCCATGCACAAGCTCTAGATTCTATTCAAAATCATCAATTTATTGATTTGCAAGGGGATCCGAAAGATGAAAATTTTTGAATTTTTTTTTAAATTGCTCAAAGGCTCCATGCACAAGGTCTCGATTCTATTCAAAATCATCAATTTATTGATTTACAAGGCAATCCGAAAGATGAAAATTTTTGAAAATTTTTTGAAATCGCCCAAAGGCTCCATGCACAAGCTCTCGATTCTATTCAAAATCATCAATTTATTGATTTACAAGGGGATCCGAAAGATGAAAATTTTTGAAAAATTTTTGAAATCGCTCAAAGGCTCCATGCACAAGCTCTGGATTCTATTCAAAATCATCAATTTATTGATTTGCAAGGGGATCCGAAAGATGAAAATTTATGAAAATTTTTGGAAATCGCTCAAAGTTTCCATGCACAAGCTCTCGATTCTATTCAAAATCATCAATTTATTGATTTACAAGTGGATCCGAAAGATGAAAATTTTTGAAATTTTTTTGAAATCGCTCAAAGGCTCCATGCACAAGCTATCGATTCTATTCAAAATCATCAATTTATTGATTTGCAAGGGGATCCGAAAGATGAAAATTTTTGAAATTATTTGGAAATTGCTCAAATGCTCCATGCACAAGCTCTCGATTCTATTCAAAATCATCAATTTATTGATTTGCAAGGGGATCCGAAATATGAAAATTTTTGAAATTTTTTTCAAGTCGCTCAAAGGCTCCATGAACAAGCTATCGATTCTATTCAAAATCATCAATTTATTGATTTGCAAGGGGATCCGAAAGATGAAAATTTATGAAAATTTTTGGAAATCGCTCAAAGGCTCCATGCACAAGCTCTCGATTCTATTCAAAATCATAAATTTATTGATTTGCAAGGGGATCCGAAAGATGAAAATTTTTAAAAAAATTTTGAAATCGCTCAAAGGCTCCATGCACAAGCTCTCGATTCTATTCGAAATCATGAATTTATTGATTAACAAGGGGATCCGAAAGATGAAAATTTTTTAAAATTTTTTGGAATCGCTCAAAGGCTCCATGCACAAGGTCTCGATTCTATTCAAAATCATCAATTTATTGATTTGCAAAGGGATCCGAAAGATGAAAATTTTTAAAAATTTTGGAAATCGCTCAAAGGCTCCATGCACAAGCTCTAGATTCTATTCAAAATCATCAATTTATTGATTTGCAAGGGGATCCGAAAGATGAAAATTTTTGAATGTTTTTTAAATTGCTCAAAGGCTCCATGCACAAGGTCTCGTATCTATTCAAAATCATCAATTTATTGATTTACAAGGCAATCCGAAAGATGAAAATTTTTGAAATTTTTTTGAGATCGCCCAAAGGCTCCATGCACAAGCTCTCTATTCTATTCAAAATCATCAATTTATTGATTTACAAGGGGATCCGAAAGATGAAAATTTTTGAAAAATTTTTGAAATCGCTCAAAGGCTCCATGCACAAGCTCTCGATTCTATTTAAAATCATCAATTTATTGATTTGCAAGGGGATCCGAAAGATGAAAATTTATGAAAATTTTTGGAAATCGCCCAAAGGCTCCATGCACAAGCTCTCGATTCTATTCAAAATCATCAATTTATTGATTTGCAAGGGGATCCGAAAGATGAAAATTTTTGAAATTTTTTTGAAATCGCTCAAAGGCTCCATGCACAAGCTCTCGATTCTATTCGAAATCATGAATTTATTGATTTACAAGGGGATCCGAAGATGAAAATTTTTTAAAATTTTTTGGAATCGCTCAAAGGCTCCATGCACAAGCTATCGATTCTATTCAAAATCATGAATTTATCGATTTATAAGGGGATCCGAAAGATGAAAATTTTTCAAAATTTTTGGAAATCGCTCAAAGGCTCCATGCACAAGCTCTCGATTCTATTCAAAATCATCAATTCATTGATTTGCAAAACGATCCGAAAGATGAAATTTTTTAAAAATTTTGGAAATCGCTCAAAGGCTCCATGCACAAGCTCTCGATTCTATTCAAAATCATAAATTTATTGATTTGCAAGGGGATCCGAAAGATGAAAATTTTTGATTATTTTTTAAATTGCTCAAAGGCTCCATGCACAAGGTCTCGATTCTATTCAAAATCATCAATTTATTGATTTACAAGGGGATCCGAAAGATGAAAATTTTTGAATTTTTTTTGAAATCGGCTAAAGGCTCCATGCACAAGCTCTCGATTCTATTCAAAATCATCAATTTATTGATTTACAAGGGGATCCGAAAGATGAAAGTTTTTGAAATTTTTTTTTAAATCGCCCAAAGGCTCCATGCACAACCTATCGATTCTATTCAAAATCATCAATTTATTGATTTGCAAGGGGATCCGAAATATGAAAATTTTTGAAAAATTTTTGAAATCGCTCAAAGGCTCCATGCACAAGCTCTCGATTCTATTCAAAATCATCAATTTATTGATTTGCAAGGGGATCCGAAAGAAGAAAATTTTTGAATTTTTTTAAATCGCTCAAAGGCTCCATGCACAAGCTCTCGATTCTAGCTAAAATCATCAATTTATTGATTCACAAGAGTATCCGAAAGATGAAAATTTTTGAAATTTTTTTGAAATCGCTCAAAGGCTCCATGCACAAGCTCTCTATTCTATTCAAAATCATGAATTTATTGATTTACAAGGGGATCCGAAAGATGAAAGTTTTTTAAAAATTTTTGAAATCGTTCAAAGGCTCCTTGCACAAGCTCTCGATTCTATTCAAAATCATCAATTTATTGATTTGCAAGGGGATCCGAAAGACGAAAATTTTTGAAATTTTTTTGGAATCGCCCAAAGGCTCCATGCACAAGCTATCGATTCTATTCAAAATCATCAATTTATTGATTTGCAAGGGGATCCGAAAGATGAAATTTTTTAAAAATTTGGGAAATCACTCAAAGGCTCCATGCAGAAGCTCTCGATTCTATTCAAAATCATCAATTTATTGATTTGCAAGGGGATCCGAAAAATGAAAATTTTTGGAATTTTTTAAATCGCTCAAAGGCTCCATGCACAAGCTCTCGATTCTATCCAAATTCATCAATTTATTGATTCACAAGAGTATCCGAAAGATGAAAATTTTTGAAAATTTTATGAAATCGCTCAAAGGCTCCATGCAGAAGCTCTCGATTCTTTTCAAAATCATCAATTTATTGATTTGCAAGTGGATCCGAATGATGAAAATTTTTGAATTTTTTTTATATCGTTCAAAGGCTCCATGCACAAGCTCTCGATTCTATTCGAAATCATGAATTTATTGATTAACAAGGGGATCCGAAAGGTGAAATTTTTTTAAATTTTTTTGAAATCGCTCAAAGGCTCCATGCACAAGCTCTCGATTCTACTCAAAATCATCAATTTATTGATTTGCAAGGGGATCCGAAAGATGAAAATTTTTGAACTTTTTGAAATCGCTCAAAGGCTCCATGCACAAGCTCTCGATTCTTTTCAAAATCATCAATTTATTGATTTGCAAGTGGTTCCGAAAGATGAAAATTTTTGAATTTTTTTTAAATCGTTCAAAGGCTCCATGCACAAGCTCTCGATTCTACTCAAAATCATCAATTTATTGATTTGCAAGGGGATCCGAAAGATGAAAATTTATGAAATTTTTTTGAAATCGCTCAAAGGCTCGATGCACAAGCTCTCGATTCTTTTCAAAATCATCAATTCATTGATTTGCAAGTGGATCCGAAAGATGAAAATTTTTAAAAATTTTGGAAATCGCTCAAAGGCTCCATGCACAAGCTCTCGATTCTATTCGAAATCATAAATTTATTGATTTACAATGGGATCCGAAAGATGAAAAGTTTTGAAATTTTTTTGGAAATCGATCAAAGGCTCCATGCACAAGCTCTCGATTCTATTCAAAATCATGTATTTATTGATTTGCAAAGGGATCCGAAAGATGAAAATTTTTAAAAATTTTGGAAATCGCTCAAAGGCTCCATGCACAAGCTTCCGATTCTATTCAAAATCATCAATTTATTGATTTGCAAGGGGATCCGAAAGATGAAAATTTTTGAAAATTTTTTGAAATCGCCCAAAGGTTCCATGCACAAGCTCTCGATTCTATTCAAAATCATCAATTTATTGATTTGCAAAGGGATCCGAAAGATGAAAATTTTTGAAATTTTGTTGAAATCGCTCAAAGGCTCCATGCACAAGCTCTCGATTCTATTCAAAATCATCAATTTTTTGATTTGCAAGTGGATCCGAAAGATGAAAATTTTTGAATTTTTTTTAAATCGCTCAAATCTGCATGCACAAGGTCTCGATTCTATTCAAAATCATCAATTTATTGATTTACAAGGGGATCCGAAAGATGAAAATTTTTAAAAAATTTGGAAATCGCTCAAAGGCTCCATGCACAAGCGCTCGATTCTATTCAAAATCATCAATTTATTGATTTGCAAGGGGATCCGAAATATGAAAATTTTTGAAAATTTTTTGAAATCGCTCAAAGGCTCCATGCACAAGCTCTCGATTCTATTCAAAATCATCAATTTATTGATTTGCAAGGGGATACGAAAGATGAATATTTTTCAAATTTTTTAAATCGCTCAAAGGCTCCATGCACAAGCTCTCGATTCTACTCAAAATCATCAATTTATTGATTTGCAAGGGGATCCGAAAGATGAAATTTTTTAAAAATTCTGGAAATCACTCAAAGGCTCCATGCACAAGCTCTCGATTCTATTCAAAATCATCAATTTATTGATTTGCAAGGGGATCCGAAATATGAAAATTTTTGAAAAATTTTTGAAATCGCTCAAAGGCTCCATGCACAAGCTCTCGATTCTATTCAAAATCATCAATTTACTGATTTGCAAGGGGATCCGAAAGATGAAAATTTTTGAAATTTTTTTGAAATCGCTCAAAGGCTCCATGCACAAGCTATCGATTCTATTCAAAATCATCAATTTATTGATTTACAAGTGGATCCGAAAGATGAAAATTTTTGAATTTTTTTTGAAATCGCTCAAAGGCTCCATGCACAAGCTATCGATTCTATTCAAAATCATCAATTTATTGATTTGCAAGGGGATCCGAAAGATGCAATTTTTTAAAAATTTTGGAAATCGCTCAAAGGCTCCATGCACAAGCTCTCGATTCTATTGAAAATCATCAATCTATTGATTTGCAAGGGGATCCGAAATATGAAAATTTTTGAAATCGCTCAAAGGCTCCATGCACAAGCTCTCGATTCTATTCAAAATCATCAATTTATTGATTTGTAAGGGGATCCGAAAGATGAAAATTTTTGAATTTTTTTTAAATCGCTCAAAGGCTCCATGCACAAGGTCTCGATTCTATTCAAAATCATCACTTTATTGATTTACAAGGGGATCCGAAAGATGAAAACTTTTGAAATTTTTTTGAAATCGCCAAAGGCTCTATGCGCAAGCTATCGATTCTATCAAAACCATCAATTTATTGATTTGCAAGGGGATCCGAAAGATGAAATTTTTTAAAAATTTTGGAAATCGTTCAAAGGCTCCATACACAAGCTCTCGATTCTATTCAAAATCATCAATTTATTAATTTGCAAGGGGATCGGAAATATGAAAATTTTTGAAAATTTTTGAAATCGCTCAAAGGCTCCATGCACAAGCTCTCGATTCTATTCAAAATCATCAATTTATTGATTTACAAGGGGATCCGAAAGATGAAAATTTATGAAAATTTTTTGAAATCGCTCAAAGGCTCCATGCACAAGCTATCGATTCTATTCAAAATCATCAATTTATTGATTAGCAAGGGGATCCGAAAGATGAAATTTTTTAAAAAATTTTGAAAATGCTCAAAGGCTCCATGCACAAGCTCTCGATTCTATTCAAAATCATCAATTTATTGATCTGCAAAGGGATCTGAAAGATGAAATTTTTAAAAAATTTTGGAAATCGCTCAAAGGCTCCATGCACAAGCTCTCGATTCTATTGAAAATCATCAATCTATTGATTTGCAAGGGGATCCGAAATATGAAAATTTTTGAAATCGCTCAAAGGCTCCATGCACAAGCTCTCGATTCTATTCAAAATCATTAATTTATTGACTCGCAAGGGGATCCGAAAGATGAAATTTTTGAAATTTTTTAAATCGCTCAAAGGCTCCATGCACAAGCTCTCGATTCTATCCAAAATCATCAATTAATTGATTCACAAGAGTATCCGAAAGATGAAAATTTTTGAAAATTTTTTAAAATCGCTCAAAGGCTCCATGCACAAGCTCTCGATTCTTTTCCAAATCATCAATTTATTGATTTGCAAGGGGATCCGAAAGATGAAAGTTTTTTAAATTTTTTTAAATCGCTCAAAGGCTCCATGCACAAGCTCTCGATTCTATTCAAAATCATCAATTTATTGATTTACAAGGGGATCCGAAAGATGAAAATTTTTGAAAATTTTTTGAAATCGCTCAAAGGCTCCATGCACAAGCTCTCGATTATATTCAAAATCATCAATTTATTGATTTGTAAGGAGATCCGAAAGATGAAAATTTTTGGATTTTTTTTTAAATCGCTTGAAGGCTCCATGCACAAGGTCTCGATTCTATTCAAAATCATCAATTTATTAATTTGCAAGGGGATCCGAAATATGAAAACTTTTGAAAACTTTTTGAAATCGCTCAAAGGCTCCATCTACAAGCTTTCGATTCTATTCAAAATCATCAATTTATTGATTTGCAAGGGGATCCGAAAGATGAAAATTTTTTTAAAAATTTTGAAATCGCTCAAAGGCTCTATGCACAGGCTCTCGATTCTATTCAAAATCATCACTTTATTGATTTACAAGGGGATCCGAAAGATGAAAATTTTTGAAAATTTTTTGAAATCGCTCAAAGGCTCCATGCACAAGCTCTCGATTATATTCAAAATTATCAATTTATTGATTTGTAAGGAGATCCGAAAGATGAAAATTTTTGGAATTTTTTTTAAATCGCTTGAAGGCTCCATGCACAAGGTCTCGATTCTATTCAAAATCATCAATTTATTGATTTACAAGGGGATCCGAAAGATGAAAATTTTTGAAATTTTTTTGAAATCGCCCATCGCCCACCGCTATCGATTCTATTCAAAACCATCAATTTATTGATTTGCAAGGGGATCCGAAAGATGAAAATTTTATAATTTTTTTAAATCGCTCAAAGGCTTCATGCACAAGCTATCGATTCTATTCAAAATCATCAATTTATTAATTTGCAAGGGGATCCGAAATATGAAAATTTTTGAAAACTTTTTGAAATCGCTCAAAGGCTCCATCTACAAGCTTTCGATTCTATTCAAAATCATCAATTTATTGATTTGCAAGGGGATCCGAAAGATGAAAATTTTTTAAAAAATTTTGAAATCGCTCAAAGGCTCTATGCACAGGCTCTCGATTCTATTCAAAATCATCAATTTATTGATTTACAAGGGGATCCGAAAGATGAAAATTTTTGAAAATTTTTTGAAATCGCTCAAAGGCTCCATGCACAAGCTCTCGATTATATTCAAAATCATCAATTTATTGATTTGTAAGGAGATCCGAAAGATGAAAATTTTTGGAATTTTTTTTAAATCGCTTGAAGGCTCCATGCACAAGGTCTCGATTCTATTCAAAATCATCAATTTATTGATTTACAAGGGGATCCGAAAGATGAAAATTTTTGAAATTTTTTTGAAATCGCCCATCGCCCACCGCTATCGATTCTATTCAAAACCATCAATTTATTGATTTGCAAGGGGATCCGAAAGATGAAATTTTTTAAAAATTTTGGAAATCGCTCAAAGGCTCCATGCAAAAGCTCTCGATTCTATTCAAAATCATCAATTTATTAATTTGCAAGGGGATCCGAAATATGAAAATTTTTGAAAAATTTTTGAAATCGCTCAAAGGCTCCATGCACAAGCTCTCGATTCTATTCAAAATCATCAATTTATTGATTTACAAGGGGATCCGAAAGATGAAAATTGCTGAAATTTTTTTTAAATCGCTCAAAGGCTCCATGCACAAGCTATCGATTCTATTCGAAATCATCAATTTATTGATTAGCAAGGAGATCCAAAAGATGAAATTTTTTGAAAAAATTTGAAATTGCTCAAAGGCTCCATGCACAAGCTCTTGATTCTATTCAAAATCATCAATTTATTGATCTGCAAAGGGATCCGAAAGATGAAAATTTTTAAAAATTTTGGAAATGGCTCAAAGGCTCCATGAACAAGCTCTCGATTTTATTCAAAATCATCAATTTATTGTTTTGCAAGGGGATCCAAAAGATAAATTTTTTGAATTTTTTTAAATCGCTCAAAGGCTCCATGCACAAGGTCTCGATTCTATTCAAAATCGTCAATTTATTGATTTACAAGGGGATCCGAAAGATGAAAATTTCTGAAATTTTTTTGAAATCGCCCAAAGGCTCCATGCACAAGCTATCTATTCTATTCAAAATCATCAATTTATTGATTTGCAAGGGGATCCGAAAGATGAAAATTTTTTAAAATTTTGGAAATCGCTCAAAGGCTCCATGGACAAGCTCTCGATTCTATTCAAAATCATCAATTTATTGATTTGCAAGGGGAGCCGAAAGATGAAAATTTTTGAATTTTTTTTGAAATCGCTCAAAGGCTCCATGCACAAGCTCTCGATTCTATTCAAAATCATCAATTTATTGATTTGCAAGGGGATCCGAAAGATGAAAATTTTTGAAAATTTTTTGAAATCGCTCAAAGGCTCCATGCACAAGCTCTCGATTCTATTCAAAATCATCAATTTATTGATTTGCAAGGGGATCCGAAAGATGAAAATTTTTGAAATTTTTTTGAAATCGCTCAAAGGCTCCATGCACAAGCTTTCGATTCTATTCAAAATCATGAATTTATTGATTTACAAGGGGATCCGAAAGATGAAAATTTTTTAAAATTTTTTGAAATCGCTCAAAGGCTTCATGCACAAGCTCTCGATTCTATTCAAAATCATCAATTTATTGATTTTCAAGGGGATCCGAAAGATGAAAATTTTTGAAAATTTTTTGAAATCGCTCAAAGGCTCTATGCGCAAGCTCTCAATTCTATTCAAAATCATCAGTTTATTGATTCACAACAGGATCCGAAAGGTGAAAATTTTTGAATTTTTTTGAAATTGCTCAAAGGCTCCATGCACAAGCTCTCGATTCTATTCAAAATCATCAATTTATTGATTTACAAGGGGATCCGAAAGATGAAAATTTTTGAAAATTTTTTGAAATCACTCAAATGCTCCATGCACAAGCTCTCGATTCTATTCAAAATCATCAATTTATTGATTTGCAAAGGGATCCGATGGTGAAAATTTTAAAAATTTTAGAAATCGCTCAAACGGTCCATGCACAAGCTCTCGATTCTATTCAAAATCATCAATTTATTGATTCACAAGAGGATCCGAATGATAAAAATTTTTGAAATTTTTTTCAAGTCGCTCAAAGGCTCCATGCACAAGCTCTCGATTCAATTCAAAATCATCAATTTATTGATTTGCAAGGGGATCCGAAAGATGAAAATTTTTGACAAATTTTTGAAATCGCTCAAAGGCTCCATGCACAAGCTCTCGATTCTATTCAAAATCATCAATTTATTGATTTGCAAGGGAATCCGAAAGATGAAAATTTTTGAAAATTTTTGGGAATCGCTCAAAGCCTCCATGCACAAGCTCTCGATTCTATTCAAAATCATCAATTTATTGATTTGCAAGGGGATTTGAAAGATGACAGTTTTTGAAAACTTTTTGAAATCGCTCAAAGGCTCCATGCACAAGCTCTCGATTCCATCAAAATCATCAATTTATTGATTCACAAGAGGATCCGAAAGGTGAAAATTTTTGAAATTTTTTTGAAATCGCTCAAAGGCTCCATGCACAAGCTCTCGATTCTATTCAAAATCATCAATTTATTGATTTACAAGCGGATCCGAAAAATGAAAATTTTCGAAAATTTTTTGAAATCGCTCAAAGGCTCCATGCACAAGCTCTCGATTCTGTTCAAAATCATCAATTTATTGATTTGCAAAGGGATTCGAAAGATGAAAATTTTTAAAAATTTTGGAAATCGCCCAAAGGCTCCATGCACAAGCTCTCGATTCTATTCAAAATCATCAATTTATTGATTCACAAGAGGATCCGAAAGATGAAATTTTTTGAAAATTTTGGAAATCGCTCAAAGGCTGCATGCACAAGCTCTCGATTCTATTCAAAATCATCAATTTATTGATTCACAAGAGGATCCGAAAGATGAAAATTTTTGAAAATTTTGGAAATCGCTCAAAGGCTGCATGCACAAGCTCTCGATTCTATTCAAAATCATAAATTTATTGATTTGCAAGGGGATCCGAAAGATGAGAATGTTTGAACTTTTTTTGAAATCGCTCAAAGGCTCCATGTTCAAGCTCTCGATTCTATTCAAAATCATCAATTTATTGATTTGCAAGGGGATCCGAAAAATGAAAATTTTTTAAAATTTTTTGAAATCGCTCAAAGGCTCCATGCACAAGCTTTCGATTCTATTCAAAATCATCAATTTATTGATTTGCAAAGGGATCCGAAAGATGGAAATTTTTAAAAAAATTTAAATCGGTCAAAGGCTCCATGCACAAGGCCTCGATTCTATTCAAAATCATCAATTTATTGATTTGCAAGGGGATCAAAAAGATGCAAATTTATAAAAAAATTTTAAATCGCTCAAAGGCTCCATGCACAAGCTCTCGATTCTATCCAAAATCATCAATTTATTGATTCACAAGAGTATCCGAAAGATGAAAATTTTTGAATTTTTTTTAAATCGCTCAAAGGCTCCATGCACAAGCTCTCGATTCTATTCAAAATCATGAATTTATTGATTTACAAGGGGATCCGAAAGATGAAAATTTTTTAAAAATTTTTGAAATCGCTCGAAGGGTCCATGCACAAGCTCTCGATTCTATTCAAAATCATCAATTTATTGATTTGCAAGGGGATCCGAAAAATGAAAATTTTTGAAAATTTTTTGAAATCGCTCAAAGGCTCTATGCACAAGCTCTCGATTCTATTCAAAATCATCAATTTATTGATTCACAAGAGGATCCGAGAGATGAAAATTTTTGAAATTTTTTTTAAATCGCTCAAAGGCTCCATGCACAAGCTCTCGATTTTATTCAAAAGCATCAATTTATTGATTCACAAGAGGATCCGAAAGATGAAAATTTTTGAAAATTTTGGAAATCGCTCAAAGGCTCCATGCACAAGCTCTCGATTCTATTCAAAATCATCAATTTATTGATTTGCAAGGGTATCCGAAAGATGAAAATTTTTGAATTTTTTTTAAATCGCTCAAAGGCTCCATGCACAAGGTCTCGATTCTATTCAAAATCATCAATTTATTGATTTACAAGGGGATCCGAAAGATGAAAATTTTTGAATTTTTTTTGAAATCGCCCAAAGGCTCCATGCACAAGCTATCGATTCTATTCAAAATCATCAATTTATTGATTTGCAAGGGGTCCGAAAGATGAAAATTTTTAAAAATTGTGGAAATCGCTCAAAGTCTCCATGCACAAGCTCTGGATTCTATTCAAAATCATCAATTTATTGATTTGCAAGGGGATTTGAAAAATGAAAGTTTTTGAAAACTTTTTGAAATCGCAAAAAGGCTCCATGCACAAGCTCTCGATTCCATCAAAATCATCAATTTATTGATATGCAAGGGGATCCGAAAGATGAAAATTTTTGAAAATTTTTAGAAATCGCTCAAAGGCTCCATGCACAAGCTCTCAATTCTATTCAAAATCATGAATTTATTGATTTACAAGGGGATCCGAAAGATGAATTTTTTTTAAAAATTTTTGAAATCGCTCGAAGGGTCCATGCACAAGCTCTCGATTCTATTCAAAATCATCAATTTATTGATTTGCAAGGGGATCCGAAAAATGAAAATTTTTGAAAATTTTTTGAAATCGCTCAAAGGCTCCATGCACAAGCTCTCGATTCTATTCAAAATCATCAATTTATTGATTTACAAGGGGATCCGAAAGATGAAATTTTTGAAAAATTTTTGAAATCGCTCAAAGGCTCCATGCACAAGCTCTCGATTCTATCCAAAATCATCAATTTATTGATTCACAAGAGTATCCGAAAGATGAAAATTTTTGAATTTTTTTAAATCGCTCAAAGGCTCCATGCACAAGCTCTCGATTCTATTCAAAATCATGAATTTATTGATTTACAAGGGGATCCGAAAGATGAAAATTTTTTAAAAATTTTTGAAATCGCTCGAAGGGTCCATGCACAAGCTCTCGATTCTATTCAAAATCATCAATTTATTGATTTGCAAGGGGATCCGAAAAATGAAAATTTTTGAAAATTTTTTGAAATCGCTCAAAGGCTCTATGCACAAGCTCTCGATTCTATTCAAAATCATCAATTTATTGATATACAAGGGGATCCGAAAGATGAAAATTTTTGAAAATTTTTTGAAATCGCTCTAAGGCTCCATGCACAAGCTATCGATTCTATTCAAAATCATCAATTTATTGATTAGCAAGGGGATCCGAAAGATGAAATTTTTTAAAAACTTTTGAAATCGCTCAAAGGCTCCATGCACAAGCTCTCGATTCTATTCAAAATCATCAATTTATTGATTTACAAGGGGATCCGAAAGATGAAAATTTTTGAAAATTTTTTGAAATCGCGCAAAGGCTCCATGCACAAGCTCTCGATTCTATTCAAAATCATCAATTTATTGATTTGCAAGGGGATTTGAAAGATGACAGTTTTTGAAAACTTTTTGAAATCGCTCAAAGGCTCCATGCACAAGCTCTCGATTCCATCAAAATCATCAATTTATTGATTCACAAGAGGATCCGAAAGGTGAAAATTTTTGAAATTTTTTTGAAATCGCTCAAAGGCTCCATGCACAAGCTCTCGATTCTATTCAAAATCATCAATTTATTGATTTACAAGCGGATCCGAAAAATGAAAATTTTCGAAAATTTTTTGAAATCGCTCAAAGGCTCCATGCACAAGCTCTCGATTCTATTCAAAATCATCAATTTATTGATTTGCAAAGGGATTCGAAAGATGAAAATTTTTAAAAAATTTGGAAATCGCCCAAAGGCTCCATGCACAAGCTCTCGATTCTATTCAAAATCATCAATTTATTGATTCACAAGAGGATCCGAAAAATGAAAATTTTTGAAAATTTTGGAAATCGCTCAAAGGCTGCATGCACAAGCTCTCGATTCTATTCAAAATCATCAATTTATTGATTCACAAGAGGATCCGAAAGATGAAAATTTTTGAAAATTTTGGAAATCGCTCAAAGGCTGCATGCACAAGCTCTCGATTCTATTCAAAATCATCAATTTATTGATTTGCAAGGGGATCCGAAAGATGAAAATGTTTGAAATTTTTTTGAAATCGCTCAAAGGCTCCATGTTCAAGCTCTCGATTCTATTCAAAATCATCAATTTATTGATTTGCAAGGGGATCCGAAAGATGAAAATTTTTTAAAATTTTTTGAAATCGCTCAAAGGCTCCATGCACAAGCTTTCGATTCTATTCAAAATCATCAATTTATTGATTTGCAAAGGGATCCGAAAGATGGAAATTTTTAAAAAAATTTAAATCGCTCAAAGGCTCCATGCACAAGGCCTCGATTCTATTCAAAATCATCAATTTATTGATTTGCAAGGGGATCAAAAAGATGCAAATTTATAAACAAATTTTAAATCGCTCAAAGGCTCCATGCACAAGCTCTCGATTCTATCCAAAATCATCAATTTATTGATTCACAAGAGTATCCGAAAGATGAAAATTTTTGAATTTTTTTTAAATCGCTCAAAGGCTCCATGCACAAACTCTCGATTCTATTCAAAATCATGAATTTATTGATTTACAAGGGGATCCGAAAGATGAAAATTTTTTAAAAATTTTTGAAATCGCTCGAAGGGTCCATGCACAAGCTCTCGATTCTATTCAAAATCATCAATTTATTGATTTTCAAGGGGATCCGAAAAATGAAAATTTTTGAAATTTTTTTGAAATCGCTCAAAGGCTCTATGCACAAGCTCTCGATTCTATTCAAAATCATCAATTTATTGATTCACAAGAGGATCCGAGAGATGAAAATTTTTGAAATTTTTTTGAAATCGCTCAAAGGCTCCATGCACAACCTCTCGATTCTATTCAAAATCATCAATTTATTGATTTACAAGGGGATCCGAAAGATGAAATTTTTGAAAAATTTTTGAAATCGCTCAAAGGCTCCATGCACAAGCTATTGATTCTATTCATAATCATCAATTTATTGATTTGCAAAGGGATCCGAAAGATGAAAATTTTTAAAAATTTTGGAAATCGCTCAAAAGCTCCATGCACAAGCTCTCGATTTTATTCAAAAGCATCAATTTATTGATTCACAAGAGGATCCGAAAGATAAAAATTTTTGAAAATTTTGGAAGTCGCTCAAAGGCTCCATGCACAAGCTCTCGATTCTATTCAAAATCATCAATTTATTGATTTGCAAGGGTATCCGAAAGATGAAAATTTTTGAATTTTTTTTAAATCGCTCAAAGGCTCCATGCACAAGGTCTCGATTCTATTCAAAATCATCAATTTATTGATTTACAAGAAGATCCGAAAGATGAAAATTTTTGAATTTTTTTTGAAATCGCCCAAAGGCTCCATGCACAAGCTATCGATTCTATTCAAAATCATCAATTTATTGATTTGCAAGGGGTCCGTAAGATGAAAATTTTTAAAAATTGTGGAAATCGCTCAAAGTCTCCATGCACAAGCTCTGGATTCTATTCAAAATCATCAATTTATTGATTTGCAAGGGGATTTGAAAAATGAAAGTTTTTGAAAACTTTTTGAAATCGCAAAAAGGCTACATGCACAAGCTCTCGATTTCATCAAAATCATCAATTTATTGATATGCAAGGGGATCCGAAAGATGAAAATTTTTGAAAATTTTTAGAAATCGCTCAAAGGATCCATGCACAAGCTCTCAATTCTATTCAAAATCATCAATTTAATGATTCAGAAGAGGATCCGAAAGATGAAAATTTTTGAAACTTTTTTGAAATCGCTCTAAGGCTCCATGCACAAGCTCTCGATTCTATTCACAATCATCAATTTATTGATTTACAAGTGGATCCGAAAGATGAAAATTTTTGAAAAATTTTTGAATTCGCTCAAAGGCTCCATGCACAAGCTATCGATTCTATTCAAAATCATCAATTTATTGATTAGCAAGTGGATCCGAAAGATGAAATTTTCTAAAATTTTGGAAATCGCTCAAAGGCTCCATGCACAAGCTCTAGATTCTATTCAAAATCATCAATTTATTGATTCACAAGGGGATCCGATAGATGAAAATTTTTGAAACTATAGGAAATCGCTCAAAGGCTCCATGCACAAGCTCTCGATTCTATTCAAAATCATCAATTTATTGATTTGCAAGGGGATCCGAAAGATGAAATTTTTTGAAAATTTTGGAAATCGCTCAAACGCGCCTTGCACACACTCTCGATTCTATTCAAAATCATCAATTTATTGATTCACAAGAGGATCCGAGAGATGAAAATTTTTGAAATTTTTTTTAAATCGCTCAAAGGCTCCATGCACAAGCTCTCGATTCCATCAAAATCATCAATTTATTGATTTGCAACGGGATCCGAAAGATGAAAATTTTTGAAAATTTTTTGAAATCGCTCAAAGGCTCCATGCACAAGCTCTCAATTCTATTCAAAATCATCAATTTAATGATTCAGAAGAGGATCCTAAATATGAAAATTTTTTAAACTTTTTTGAAATCGCTCTAAGGCTCCATGCACAAGCTCTCGATTCTATTCACAATCATCAATTTATTGATTTACAAGTGGATCCGAAAGATGAAAATTTTTGAAAATTTTTTGAATTCGCTCAAAGGCTCCATGCACAAGCTCTCGATTCTATTCAAAATCATCAATTTATTGATTAGCAAGTGGATCCGAAAGATGAAATTTTTTAAAATTTTGGAAATCGCTCAAAGGCTCCATGCACAAGCTCTCGATTCTATTCAAAATCATCAATTTATTGATTCAAAAGGGGATCCGAAAGATGAAAATTTTTGAAAATACAGGAAATCGCTCAAAGGCTCCATGCACAAGCTCTCGATTCTATTCAAAATCATCAATTTATTGATTTGCAAGGGGATCCAAAAGATGAAAATTTTTGAATTTTTTTGAAATCGCTCAAAGGCTAAATGCACAAGCTCTCGATTCTATTCAAAATCATCAATTTATTGATTTGCAACGGGATCCGAAAGATGAAAATTTTTGAAATTTTTTTGAAATCGCTCAAAGGCTCCATGCACAAGCTATCGATTCTATTCAAAATCATCAATTTATTGATTTGCAAAGGGATCCGAAAGATTTAATTTTTAAATTTTTTGGAAATCGCTCAAAAGCTCCATGCACAAGCTCTCGATTCTATTCAAAAGCATCAATTTATTGATTCACAAGAGGATCCGAAAGATGAAAATTTTTGAAAATTTTGGAAATCGCTCAAAGGCTCCATGCACGAGCTCTCGATTCTATTCAAAATCATCAATTTATTGATTTGCAAGGGTATCCGAAAGATGAAAATTTTTGAAATTTTTTTGAAATCGCTCAAAGGCTCTATGCACAAGCTCTCGATTCTATTCAAAATCATCAATTTATTGATTCACAAGAGGATCCGAGAGATGAAAATTTTTGAAATTTTTTTGAAATCGCTCAAAGGCTCCATTCACAACCTCTCGATTCTATTCAAAATCATCAATTTATTGATTTACAAGGGGATCCGAAAGATGAAATTTTTGAAAATTTTTTGACATCGCTCAAAGGCTCCATGCACAAGCTATTGATTCTATTCATAATCATCAATTTATTGATTTGCAAAGGGATCCGAAAGATGAAAATTTTTAAAAATTTTGGAAATCGCTCAAAAGCTCCATGCACAAGCTCTCGATTTTATTCAAAAGCATCAATTTATTGATTCACAAGAGGATCCGAAAGATAAAATTTTTGAAAATTTTGGAAGTCGCTCAAAGGCTCCATGCACAAGCTCTCGATTCTATTCAAAATCATCAATTTATTGATTTGCAAGGGTATCCGAAAAATGAAAATTTTTGAATTTTTTTTAAATCGCTCAAAGGCTCCATGCACAAGGTCTCGATTCTATTCAAAATCATCAATTTATTGATTTACAAGAAGATCCGAAAGATGAAAATTTTTGAATTTTTTTTGAAATCGCCCAAAGGCTCCATGCACAAGCTATCGATTCTATTCAAAATCATCAATTTATTGATTTGCAAGGGGTCCGAAAGATGAAAATTTTTAAAAATTGTGGAAATCGCTCAAAGTCTCCATGCACAAGCTCTGGATTCTATTCAAAATCATCAATTTATTGATTTGCAAGGGGATTTGAAAAATGAAAGTTTTTGAAAACTTTTTGAAATCGCAAAAAGGCTCCATGCACAAGCTCTCGATTTCATCAAAATCATCAATTTATTGATATGCAAGGGGATCCGAAAGATGAAAATTTTTGAAAATTTTTAGAAATCGCTCAAAGGCTCCATGCACAAGCTCTCAATTCTATTCAAAATCATCAATTTAATGATTCAGAAGAGGATCCGAAAGATGAAAATTTTTGAAACTTTTTTGAAATCGCTCTAAGGCTCCATGCACAAGCTCTCGATTCTATTCACAATCATCAATTTATTGATTTACAAGTTGATCCGAAAGATGAAAATTTTTGAAAAATTTTTGAATTCGCTCAAAGGCTCCATGCACAAGCTATCGATTCTATTCAAAATCATCAATTTATTGATTAGCAAGTGGATCCGAAAGATGAAATTTTTTAAAATTTTGGAAATCGCTCAAAGGCTCCATGCACAAGCTCTAGATTCTATTCAAAATCATCAATTTATTGATTCACAAGGGGATCCGATAGATGAAAATTTTTGAAACTATAGGAAATCGCTCAAAGGCTCCATGCACAAGCTCTCGATTTTATTCAAAAGCATCAATTTATTGATTCACAAGAGGATCCGAAAGATAAAATTTTTGAAAATTTTGGAAGTCGCTCAAAGGCTCCATGCACAAGCTCTCGATTCTATTCAAAATCATCAATTTATTGATTTGCAAGGGTATCCGAAAAATGAAAATTTTTGAATTTTTTTTAAATCGCTCAAAGGCTCCATGCACAAGGTCTCGATTCTATTCAAAATCATCAATTTATTGATTTACAAGAAGATCCGAAAGATGAAAATTTTTGAATTTTTTTTGAAATCGCCCAAAGGCTCCATGCACAAGCTATCGATTCTATTCAAAATCATCAATTTATTGATTTGCAAGGGGTCCGAAAGATGAAAATTTTTAAAAATTGTGGAAATCGCTCAAAGTCTCCATGCACAAGCTCTGGATTCTATTCAAAATCATCAATTTATTGATTTGCAAGGGGATTTGAAAAATGAAAGTTTTTGAAAACTTTTTGAAATCGCAAAAAGGCTCCATGCACAAGCTCTCGATTTCATCAAAATCATCAATTTATTGATATGCAAGGGGATCCGAAAGATGAAAATTTTTGAAAATTTTTAGAAATCGCTCAAAGGCTCCATGCACAAGCTCTCAATTCTATTCAAAATCATCAATTTAATGATTCAGAAGAGGATCCGAAAGATGAAAATTTTTGAAACTTTTTTGAAATCGCTCTAAGGCTCCATGCACAAGCTCTCGATTCTATTCACAATCATCAATTTATTGATTTACAAGTTGATCCGAAAGATGAAAATTTTTGAAAAATTTTTGAATTCGCTCAAAGGCTCCATGCACAAGCTATTGATTCTATTCATAATCATCAATTTATTGATTTGCAAAGGGATCCGAAAGATGAAAATTTTTAAAAATTTTGGAAATCGCTCAAAAGCTCCATGCACCAGCTCTCGATTTTATTCAAAAGCATCAATTTATTGATTCACAAGAGGATCCGAAAGATAAAAATTTTTGAAAATTTTGGAAGTCGCTCAAAGGCTCCATGCACAAGCTCTCGATTCTATTCAAAATCATCAATTTATTGATTTGCAAGGGTATCCGAAAGATGAAAATTTTTGAATTTTTTTTAAATCGCTCAAAGGCTCCATGCACAAGGTCTCGATTCTATTCAAAATCATCAATTTATTGATTTACAAGAAGATCCGAAAGATGAAAATTTTTGAATTTTTTTTGAAATCGCCCAAAGGCTCCATGCACAAGCTATCGATTCTATTCAAAATCATCAATTTATTGATTTGCAAGGGGTCCGAAAGATGAAAATTTTTAAAAATTGTGGAAATCGCTCAAAGTCTCCATGCACAAGCTCTGGATTCTATTCAAAATCATCAAATCATTGATTTGCAAGGGGATTTGAAAAATGAAAGTTTTTGAAAACTTTTTGAAATCGCAAAAAGGCTACATGCACAAGCTCTCGATTTCATCAAAATCATCAATTTATTGATATGCAAGGGGATCCGAAAGATGAAAATTTTTGAAATTTTTTAGAAATCGCTCAAAGGCTCCATGCACAAGCTCTCAATTCTATTCAAAATCATCAATTTAATGATTCAGAAGAGGATCCGAAAGATGAAAATTTTTGAAACTTTTTTGAAATCGCTCTAAGGCTCCATGCACAAGCTCTCGATTCTATTCACAATCATCAATTTATTGATTTACAAGTGGATCCGAAAGATGAAAATTTTTGAAAAATTTTTGAATTCGCTCAAAGGCTCCATGCACAAGCTATCGATTCTATTCAAAATCATCAATTTATTGATTAGCAAGTGGATCCGAAAGATGAAATTTTTTAAAATTTTGGAAATCGCTCAAAGGCTCCATGCACAAGCTCTAGATTCTATTCAAAATCATCAATTTATTGATTCACAAGGGGATCCGATAGATGAAAATTTTTGAAACTATAGGAAATCGCTCAAAGGCTCCATGCACAAGCTCTCGATTCTATTCAAAATCATCAATTTATTGATTTGCAAGGGGATCCGAAAGATGAAATTTTTTGAAAATTTTGGAAATCGCTCAAACGCGCCTTGCACACACTCTCGATTCTATTCAAAATCATCAATTTATTGATTCACAAGAGGATCCGAGAGATGAAAATTTTTGAAATTTTTTTTAAATCGCTCAAAGGCTCCATGCACAAGCTCTCGATTCCATCAAAATCATCAATTTATTGATTTGCAACGGGATCCGAAAGATGAAAATTTTTGAAAATTTTTTGAAATCGCTCAAAGGCTCCATGCACAAGCTCTCAATTCTATTCAAAATCATCAATTTAATGATTCAGAAGAGGATCCTAAATATGAAAAATTTTTAAACTTTTTTGAAATCGCTCTAAGGCTCCATGCACAAGCTCTCGATTCTATTCACAATCATCAATTTATTGATTTACAAGTGGATCCGAAAGATGAAAATTTTTTAAAAATTTTTGAATTCGCTCAAAGGCTCCATGCACAAGCTATCGATTCTATTCAAAATCATCAATTTATTGATTAGCAAGTGGATCCGAAAGATGAAATTTTTTAAAATTTTGGAAATCGCTCAAAGGCTCCATGCACAAGCTCTCGATTCTATTCAAAATCATCAATTTATTGATTCAAAAGGGGATCCGAAAGATGAAAATTTTTGAAAATACAGGAAATCGCTCAAAGGCTCCATGCACAAGCTCTCGATTCTATTCAAAATCATCAATTTATTGATTTGCAAGGGGATCCAAAAGATGAAAATTTTTGAATTTTTTTGAAATCGCTCAAAGGCTAAATGCACAAGCTCTCGATTCTATTCAAAATCATCAATTTATTGATTTGCAACGGGATCCGAAAGATGAAAATTTTTGAAATTTTTTTGAAATCGCTCAAAGGCTCCATGCACAAGCTATCGATTCTATTCAAAATCATCAATTTATTGATTTGCAAAGGGATCCGAAAGATTTAATTTTTAAATTTTTTGGAAATCGCTCAAAAGCTCCATGCACAAGCTCTCGATTCTATTCAAAAGCATCAATTTATTGATTCACAAGAGGATCCGAAAGATGAAAATTTTTGAAAATTTTGGAAATCGCTCAAAGGCTCCATGCACGAGCTCTCGATTCTATTCAAAATCATCAATTTATTGATTTGCAAGGGTATCCGAAAGATGAAAATTTTTGAAATTTTTTTGAAATCGCTCAAAGGCTCTATGCACAAGCTCTCGATTCTATTCAAAATCATCAATTTATTGATTCACAAGAGGATCCGAGAGATGAAAATTTTTGAAATTTTTTTGAAATCGCTCAAAGGCTCCATGCACAACCTCTCGATTCTATTCAAAATCATCAATTTATTGATTTACAAGGGGATCCGAAAGATGAAATTTTTGAAAAATTTTTGAAATCGCTCAAAGGCTCCATGCACAAGCTATTGATTCTATTCATAATCATCAATTTATTGATTTGCAAAGGGATCCGAAAGATGAAAATTTTTAAAAATTTTGGAAATCGCTCAAAAGCTCCATGCACAAGCTCTCGATTTTATTCAAAAGCATCAATTTATTGATTCACAAGAGGATCCGAAAGATAAAATTTTTGAAAATTTTGGAAGTCGCTCAAAGGCTCCATGCACAAGCTCTCGATTCTATTCAAAATCATCAATTTATTGATTTGCAAGGGTATCCGAAAAATGAAAATTTTTGAATTTTTTTTAAATCGCTCAAAGGCTCCATGCACAAGGTCTCGATTCTATTCAAAATCATCAATTTATTGATTTACAAGAAGATCCGAAAGATGAAAATTTTTGAATTTTTTTTGAAATCGCCCAAAGGCTCCATGCACAAGCTATCGATTCTATTCAAAATCATCAATTTATTGATTTGCAAGGGGTCCGAAAGATGAAAATTTTTAAAAATTGTGGAAATCGCTCAAAGTCTCCATGCACAAGCTCTGGATTCTATTCAAAATCATCAATTTATTGATTTGCAAGGGGATTTGAAAAATGAAAGTTTTTGAAAACTTTTTGAAATCGCAAAAAGGCTCCATGCACAAGCTCTCGATTTCATCAAAATCATCAATTTATTGATATGCAAGGGGATCCGAAAGATGAAAATTTTTGAAAATTTTTAGAAATCGCTCAAAGGCTCCATGCACAAGCTCTCAATTCTATTCAAAATCATCAATTTAATGATTCAGAAGAGGATCCGAACGATGAAAATTTTTGAAACTTTTTTGAAATCGCTCTAAGGCTCCATGCACAAGCTCTCGATTCTATTCACAATCATCAATTTATTGATTTACAAGTTGATCCGAAAGATGAAAATTTTTGAAAAATTTTTGAATTCGCTCAAAGGCTCCATGCACAAGCTATCGATTCTATTCAAAATCATCAATTTATTGATTAGCAAGTGGATCCGAAAGATGAAATTTTTTAAAATTTTGGAAATCGCTCAAAGGCTCCATGCACAAGCTCTAGATTCTATTCAAAATCATCAATTTATTGATTCACAAGGGGATCCGATAGATGAAAATTTTTGAAACTATAGGAAATCGCTCAAAGGCTCCATGCACAAGCTCTCGATTCTATTCAAAATCATCAATTTATTGATTTGCAAGGGGATCCGAAAGATGAAATTTTTTGAAATTTTTTTTAAATCGCTCAAAGGCTCCATGCACAAGCTCTCGATTCCATCAAAATCATCAATTTATTGATTTGCAACGGGATCCGAAAGATGAAAATTTTTGAAAATTTTTTGAAATCGCTCAAAGGCTCCATACACAAGCTCTCAATTCTATTCAAAATCATCAATTTAATGATTCAGAAGAGGATCCTAAATATGAAAATTTTTTAAACTTTTTTGAAATCGCTCTAAGGCTCCATGCACAAGCTCTCGATTCTATTCACAATCATCAATTTATTGATTTACAAGTGGATCCGAAAGATGAAAATTTTTGAAAAATTTTTGAATTCGCTCAAAGGCTCCATGCACAAGCTATCGATTCTATTCAAAATCATCAATTTATTGATTAGCAAGTGGATCCGAAAGATGAAATTTTTTAAAATTTTGGAAATCGCTCAAAGGCTCCATGCACAAGCTCTCGATTCTATTCAAAATCATCAATTTATTGATTTGCAACGGGATCCGAAAGATGAAAATTTTTGAAATTTTTTTGAAATCGCTCAAAGGCTCCATGCACAAGCTATCGATTCTATTCAAAATCATCAATTTATTGATTTGCAAAGGGATCCGAAAGATTTAATTTTTAAATTTTTTGGAAATCGCTCAAAAGCTCCATGCACAAGCTCTCGATTCTATTCAAAAGCATCAATTTATTGATTCACAAGAGGATCCGAAAGATGAAAATTTTTAAAAATTTTGGAAATCGCTCAAAGGCTCCATGCACGAGCTCTCGATTCTATTCAAAATCATCAATTTATTGATTTGCAAGGGTATCCGAAAGATGAAAATTTTTGAAATTTTTTTGAAATCGCTCAAAGGCTCTATGCACAAGCTCTCGATTCTATTCAAAATCATCAATTTATTGATTCACAAGAGTATCCGAGAGATGAAAATTTTTGAAATTTTTTTGAAATCGCTCAAAGGCTCCATGCACAACCTCTCGATTCTATTCAAAATCATCAATTTATTGATTTACAAGGGGATCCGAAAGATGAAATTTTTGAAAAATTTTTGAAATCGCTCAAAGGCTCCATGCACAAGCTATTGATTCTATTCATAATCATCAATTTATTGATTTGCAAAGGGATCCGAAAGATGAAAATTTTTAAAAATTTTGGAAATCGCTCAAAAGCTCCATGCACAAGCTCTCGATTTTATTCAAAAGCATCAATTTATTGATTCACAAGAGGATCCGAAAGATAAAAATTTTTGAAAATTTTGGAAGTCGCTCAAAGGCTCCATGCACAAGCTCTCGATTCTATTCAAAATCATCAATTTATTGATTTGCAAGGGTATCCGAAAGATGAAAATTTTTGAATTTTTTTTAAATCGCTCAAAGGCTCCATGCACAAGGTCTCGATTCTATTCAAAATCATCAATTTATTGATTTACAAGAAGATCCGAAAGATGAAAATTTTTGAATTTTTTTTGAAATCGCCCAAAGGCTCCATGCACAAGCTCTGGATTCTATTCAAAATCATCAATTTATTGATTTGCAAGGGGATTTGAAAAATGAAAGTTTTTGAAAACCTTTTGAAATCGCAAAAAGGCTCCATGCACAAGCTCTCGATTTCATCAAAATCATCAATTTATTGATATGCAAGGGGATCCGAAAGATGAAAATTTTTGAAAATTTTTAGAAATCGCTCAAAGGCTCCATGCACAAGCTCTCAATTCTATTCAAAATCATCAATTTATTGATTAGCAAGTGGATCCGAAAGATGAAATTTTTTAAAATTTTGGAAATCGCTCAAAGGCTCCATGCACAAGCTCTAGATTCTATTCAAAATCATCAATTTATTGATTCACAAGGGGATCCGATAGATGAAAATTTTTGAAACTATAGGAAATCGCTCAAAGGCTCCATGCACAAGCTCTCAATTCTATTCAAAATCATCAATTTAATGATTCAGAAGAGGATCCTAAATATGAAAATTTTTTAAACTTTTTTGAAATCGCTCTAAGGCTCCATGCACAAGCTCTCGATTCTATTCACAATCATCAATTTATTGATTTACAAGTGGATCCGAAAGATGAAAATTTTTGAAAAATTTTTGAATTCGCTCAAAGGCTCCATGCACAAGCTATCGATTCTATTCAAAATCATCAATTTATTGATTAGCAAGTGGATCCGGAAGATGAAATTTTTTAAAATTTTGGAAATCGCTCAAAGGCTCCATGCACAAGCTCTCGATTCTATTCAAAATCATCAATTTATTGATTCAAAAGGGGATCCGAAAGATGAAAATTTTTGAAAATACAGGAAATCGCTCAAAGGCTCCATGCACAAGCTCTCGATTCTATTCAAAATCATCAATTTATTGATTTGCAAGGGGATCCAAAAGATGAAAATTTTTGAATTTTTTTGAAATCGCTCAAAGGCTAAATGCACAAGCTCTCGATTCTATTCAAAATCATCAATTTATTGATTTGCAACGGGATCCGAAAGATGAAAATTTTTGAAATTTTTTTGAAATCGCTCAAAGGCTCCATGCACAAGCTATCGATTCTATTCAAAATCATCAATTTATTGATTTGCAAAGGGATCCGAAAGATTTAATTTTTAAATTTTTTGGAAATCGCTCAAAAGCTCCATGCACAAGCTCTCGATTCTATTCAAAAGCATCAATTTATTGATTCACAAGAGGATCCGAAAGATGAAAATTTTTGAAAATTTTGGAAATCGCTCAAAGGCTCCATGCACGAGCTCTCGATTCTATTCAAAATCATCAATTTATTGATTTGCAAGGGTATCCGAAAGATGAAAATTTTTGAAATTTTTTTGAAATCGCTCAAAGGCTCTATGCACAAGCTCTCGATTCTATTCAAAATCATCAATTTATTGATTCACAAGAGGATCCGAGAGATGAAAATTTTTGAAATTTTTTTGAAATCGCTCAAAGGCTCCATGCACAACCTCTCGATTCTATTCAAAATCATCAATTTATTGATTTACAAGGGGATCCGAAAGATGAAATTTTTGAAAAATTTTTGAAATCGCTCAAAGGCTCCATGCACAAGCTATTGATTCTATTCATAATCATCAATTTATTGATTTGCAAAGGGATCCGAAAGATGAAAATTTTTAAAAATTTTGGAAATCGCTCAAAAGCTCCATGCACAAGCTCTCGATTTTATTCAAAAGCATCAATTTATTGATTCACAAGAGGATCCGAAAGATAAAAATTTTTGAAAATTTTGGAAGTCGCTCAAAGGCTCCATGCACAAGCTCTCGATTCTATTCAAAATCATCAATTTATTGATTTGCAAGGGTATCCGAAAGATGAAAATTTTTGAATTTTTTTTAAATCGCTCAAAGGCTCCATGCACAAGGTCTCGATTCTATTCAAAATCATCAATTTATTGATTTACAAGAAGATCCGAAAGATGCAAATTTTTGAATTTTTTTTGAAATCGCCCAAAGGCTCCATGCACAAGCTATCGATTCTATTCAAAATCATCAATTTATTGATTTGCAAGGGGTCCGAAAGATGAAAATTTTTAAAAATTGTGGAAATCGCTCAAAGTCTCCATGCACAAGCTCTGGATTCTATTCAAAATCATCAATTTATTGATTTGCAAGGGGATTTGAAAAATGAAAGTTTTTGAAAACTTTTTGAAATCGCAAAAAGGCTCCATGCACAAGCTCTCGATTTCATCAAAATCATCAATTTATTGATATGCAAGGGGATCCGAAAGATGAAAATTTTTGAAAATTTTTAGAAATCGCTCAAAGGCTCCATGCACAAGCTGTCAATTCTATTCAAAATCATCAATTTAATGATTCAGAAGAGGATCCGAAAGATGAAAATTTTTGAAACTTTTTTGAAATCGCTCTAAGGCTCCATGCACAAGCTCTCGATTCTATTCACAATCATCAATTTATTGATTTACAAGTGGATCCGAAAGATGAAAATTTTTGAAAAATTTTTGAATTCGCTCAAAGGCTCCATGCACAAGCTATCGATTCTATTCAAAATCATCAATTTATTGATTAGCAAGTGGATCCGAAAGATGAAATTTTTTAAAATTTTGGAAATCGCTCAAAGGCTCCATGCACAAGCTCTAGATTCTATTCAAAATCATCAATTTATTGATTCACAAGGGGATCCGATAGATAAAAATTTTTGAAACTATAGGAAATCGCTCAAAGGCTCCATGCACAAGCTCTCGATTCTATTCAAAATCATCAATTTATTGATTTGCAAGGGGATCCGAAAGATGAAATTTTTTGAAAATTTTGGAAACCGCTCAAACGCGCCTTGCACACACTCTCGATTCTATTCAAAATCATCAATTTATTGATTCACAAGAGGATCCGAGAGATGAAAATTTTTGAAATTTTTTTTAAATCGCTCAAAGGCTCCATGCACAAGCTCTCGATTCCATCAAAATCATCAATTTATTGATTTGCAACGGGATCCGAAAGATGAAAATTTTTGAAAATTTTTTGAAATCGCTCAAAGGCTCCATGCACAAGCTCTCAATTCTATTCAAAATCATCAATTTAATGATTCAGAAGAGGATCCTAAATATGAAAATTTTTTAAACTTTTTTGAAATCGCTCTAAGGCTCCATGCACAAGCTCTCGATTCTATTCACAATCATCAATTTATTGATTTACAAGTGGATCCGAAAGATGAAAATTTTTGAAAAATTTTTGAATTCGCTCAAAGGCTCCATGCACAAGCTATCGATTCTATTCAAAATCATCAATTTATTGATTAGCAAGTGGATCCGAAAGATGAAATTTTTTAAAATTTTGGAAATCGCTCAAAGGCTCCATGCACAAGCTCTCGATTCTATTCAAAATCATCAATTTATTGATTCAAAAGGGGATCCGAAAGATGAAAATTTTTGAAAATACAGGAAATCGCTCAAAGGCTCCATGCACAAGCTCTCGATTCTATTCAAAATCATCAATTTATTGATTTGCAAGGGGATCCAAAAGATGAAAATTTTTGAATTTTTTTGAAATCGCTCAAAGGCTAAATGCACAAGCTCTCGATTCTATTCAAAATCATCAATTTATTGATTTGCCACGGGATCCGAAAGATGAAAATTTTTGAAATTTTTTTGAAATCGCTCAAAGGCTCCATGCACAAGCTATCGATTCTATTCAAAATCATCAATTTATTGATTTGCAAAGGGATCCGAAAGATTTAATTTTTAAATTTTTTGGAAATCGCTCAAAAGCTCCATGCACAAGCTCTCGATTCTATTCAAAAGCATCAATTTATTGATTCACAAGAGGATCCGAAAGATGAAAATTTTTGAAAATTTTTGAAATCGCAAAAAGGCTCCATGCACAAGCTCTCGATTTCATCAAAATCATCAATTTATTGATATGCAAGGGGATCCGAAAGATGAAAATTTTTGAAAATTTTTAGACATCGCTCAAAGGCTCCATGCACAAGCTCTCAATTCTATTCAAAATCATCAATTTAATGATTCAGAAGAGGATCCGAAAGATGAAAATTTTTGAAACTTTTTTGAAATCGCTCTAAGGCTCCATGCACAAGCTCTCGATTCTATTCACAATCATCAATTTATTGATTTACAAGTGGATCCGAAAGATGAAAATTTTTGAAAAATTTTTGAATTCGCTCAAAGGCTCCATGCACAAGCTATCGATTCTATTCAAAATCATCAATTTATTGATTAGCAAGTGGATCCGAAAGATGAAATTTTTTAAAATTTTGGAAATCGCTCAAAGGCTCCATGCACAAGCTCTAGATTCTATTCAAAATCATCAATTTATTGATTCACAAGGGGATCCGATAGATGAAAATTTTTGAAACTATAGGAAATCGCTCAAAGGCTCCATGCACAAGCTCTCGATTCTATTCAAAATCATCAATTTATTGATTTGCAAGGGGATCCGAAAGATGAAATTTTTTTGAAAATTTTGGAAATCGCTCAAACGCGCCTTGCACACACTCTCGATTCTATTCAAAATCATCAATTTATTGATTCACAAGAGGATCCGAGAGATGAAAATTTTTGAAATTTTTTTTAAATCGCTCAAAGGCTCCATGCACAAGCTCTCGATTCCATCAAAATCATCAATTTATTGATTTGCAACGGGATCCGAAAGATGAAAATTTTTGAAAATTTTTTGAAATCGCTCAAAGGCTCCATGCACAAGCTCTCAATTCTATTCAAAATCATCAATTTAATGATTCAGAAGAGGATCCTAAATATGAAAATTTTTTAAACTTTTTTGAAATCGCTCTAAGGCTCCATGCACAAGCTCTCGATTCTATTCACAATCATCAATTTATTGATTTACAAGTGGATCCGAAAGATGAAAATTTTTGAAAATTTTTTGAATTCGCTCAAAGGCTCCATGCACAAGCTATCGATTCTATTCAAAATCATCAATTTATTGATTAGCAAGTGGATCCGAAAGATGAAATTTTTTAAAATTTTGGAAATCGCTCAAAGGCTCCATGCACAACCTCTCGATTCTATTCAAAATCATCAATTTATTGATTCAAAAGGGGATCCGAAAGATGAAAATTTTTGAAAATACAGGAAATCGCTCAAAGGCTCCATGCACAAGCTCTCGATTCTATTCAAAATCATCAATTTATTGATTTGCAAGGGGATCCAAAAGATGAAAATTTTTGAATTTTTTTGAAATCGCTCAAAGGCTAAATGCACAAGCTCTCGATTCTATTCAAAATCATCAATTTATTGATTTGCAACGGGATCCGAAAGATGAAAATTTTTGAAATTTTTTTGAAATCGCTCAAAGGCTCCATGCACAAGCTATCGATTCTATTCAAAATCATCAATTTATTGATTTGCAAAGGGATCCGAAAGATTTAATTTTTAAATTTTTTGGAAATCGCTCAAAAGCTCCATGCACAAGCTCTCGATTCTATTCAAAAGCATCAATTTATTGATTCACAAGAGGATCCGAAAGATGAAAATTTTTGAAAATTTTGGAAATCGCTCAAAGGCTCCATGCACGAGCTCTCGATTCTATTCAAAATCATCAATTTATTGATTTGCAAGGGTATCCGAAAGATGAAAATTTTTGAATTTTTTTTAAATCGCTCAAAGGTTCCATGCACAAGGTCTCGATTCTATTCAAAATCATCAATTTATTGATTTACAAGGGGATCCGAAAGATGAAAATTTTTGAAATTTTTTTGAAATCGCCCAAAGGCTCCATGCACAAGCTATCGATTCTATTCAAAATCATCAATTTATTGATTTGCAAGGGGTCCGAAAGATGAAAATTTTTAAAAATTTTGGAAATCGCTCAAAGTCTCCATGCACAAGCTCTGGATTCTATTCAAAATCATCAATTTATTGATTTGCAAGGGGATTTGAAAAATGAAAGTTTTTGAAAACTTTTTGAAATCGCAAAAAGGCTCCATGCACAAGCTCTCGATTCCATCAAAATCATCAATTTATTGATATGCAAGGGGATTCGAAAGATGAAAATTTTTGAAAATTTTTAGAAATCGCTCAAAGGCTCCATGCACAAGCTCTCAATTCTATTCAAAATCATCAATTTAATGATTCAGAAGAGGATCCGAAAGATGAAAATTTTTGAAACTTTTTTGAAATCGCTCTAAGGCTCCATGCACAAGCTCTCGATTCTATTCACAATCATCAATTTATTGATTTACAAGTGGATCCGAAAGATGAAAATTTTTGAAAAATTTTTGAATTCGCTCAAAGGCTCCATGCACAAGCTATCGATTCTATTCAAAATCATCAATTTATTGATAAGCAAGTGGATCCGAAAGATGAAATTTTTTAAAATTTTGGAAATCGCTCAAAGGCTCCATGCACAAGCTCTAGATTCTATTCAAAATCATCAATTCATTGATTCACAAGGGGATCCGAAAGATGAAAATTTTTGAAAATATAGGAAATCGCTCAAAGACTCCTTGCACAAGCTCTCGATTCTATTCAAAATCATCAATTTATTGATTTGCAAGGGGATCCGAGAGATGAAATTTTTTGAAAATTTTGGAAATCGCTCAAACGCGCCATGCACAGGCTCTCGATTCTATTCAAAATCATCAATTTATTGATTCACAAGAGGATCCGAGAGATGAAAATTTTTGAAATTTTTTTGAAATCGCTCAAAGGCTCCATGCACAAGCTCTCGATTCCATCAAAATCATCAATTTATTGATTTGCAAGGGGATCCGAAAGATGAAAATTTTTGAAAATTTTTTGAAATCGCTCAAAGGCTCCATGCAAAAGCTCTCAATTCTATTCAAAATCATCAATTTAATGATTCAGAAGAGGATCCGAAAGATGAAAATTTTTGAAACTTTTTTGAAATCGCTCTAAGGCTCCATGCACAAGCTCTCGATTCTATTCACAATCATCAATTTATTGATTTACAAGTGGATCCGAAAGATGAAAATTTTTGAAGAAATTTTGAATTCGCTCAAAGGCTCCATGCACAAGCTATCGATTCTATTCAAAATCATCAATTTATTGATGAGCAAGTGGATCCGAAAGATGAAATTTTTTAAAATTTTGGAAATCGCTCAAAGGCTCCATGCACAAGCTCTAGATTCTATTCAAAATCATCAATTTATTGATTCACAAGGGGATCCGAAAGATGAAAATTTTTGAAAATATAGGAAATCGCTCAAAGGCTCCATGCACAAGCTCTCGATTCTATTCAAAATCATCAATTTATTGATTAGCAAGGGGATCCGAAGGATGAAATTTTTTAAAAAATTTTGAAATCGCTCAAAGGCTCCATGCACAAGCTCTCGATTCTATTCAAAATCATCAATTTATTGATTCACAAGAGGATCCGAGAGATGAAAATTTTTGAAATTTTTTTGAAATCGCTCAAAGGCTAAATGCACAAGCTCTCGATTCTATTCAAAATCATCAATTTATTGATTTGCAACGGGATCCGAAAGATGAAAATTTTTGAAAATTTTTTGAAATCGCTCAAAGGCTCCATGCACAAGCTATCGATTCTATTCATAATCATCAATTTATTGATTTGCAAAGGGATCCGAAAGATTTAATTTTTAAATTTTTTGGAAATCGCTCAAAAGCTCCATGCACAAGCTCTCGATTCTATTCAAAAGCATCAATTTATTGATTCACAAGAGGATCCGAAAGATGAAAATTTTTGAAAATTTTGGAAATCGCTCAAAGGCTCCATGCACGAGCTCTCGATTCTATTCAAAATCATCAATTTATTGATTTGCAAGGGTATCCGAAAGATGAAAATTTTTGAATTTTTTTTAAATCGCTCAAAGGCTCCATGCACAAGGTCTCGATTCTATTCAAAATCATCAATTTATTGATTTACAAGGGGATCCGAAAGATGAAAATTTTTGAAATTTTTTGGAAATCGCCCAAAGGCTCCATGCACAAGCTATCGATTCTATTCAAAATCATCAATTTATTGATTTGCAAGGGGTCTGAAAGATGAAATTTTTTAAAAATTTTGGAAATCGCTCAAAGGCTCCATGCACAAGCTCTGGATTCTATTCAAAATCATCAATTTATTGATTTGCAAGGGGATTTGAAAAATGAAAGTTTTTGAAAACTTTTTGAAATCGCAAAAAGGCTCCATGCACAAGCTCTCGATTCCATCAAAATTATCAATTTATTGATATGCAAGGGGATCCGAAAGATGAAAATTTTTGAATTTTTTTAGAAATCGCTCAAAGGCTCCATGCACAAGCTCTCAATTCTATTCAAAATCATCAATTTAATCATTCAGAAGAGGATCCGAAAGATGAAAATTTTTGGAACTTTTTTGAAATCGCTCTAAGGCTCCATGCACAAGCTCTCGATTCTATTCAAAATCATCAATTTATTGATTTACAAGTGGATCCGAAAGATGAAAATTTTTGAAAATTTTTTGAAATCGCTCAAAGGCTCCATGCACAAGCTATCGATTTTATTCAAAATCATCAAATTATTGATTAGCAAGTGGATCCGAAAGATGAATTTTTTTAAAATTTTGGTAATCGCTCAAAGGCTCCATGCACAAGCTCTAGATTCTATTCAAAATCATCAATTTATTGATTCACAAGGGGATCCGAAAGATGAAAATTTTTGAAAATATAGGAAATCGCTCAAAGGCTCCATGCACAAGCTCTCGATTCTATTCAAAATCATCAATTTATTGATTTGCAAGGGGATCCGAAAGATGAAAATTTTTGAAAATTTTGGAAGTCGCTCAAACGCGCCATGCACAGGCTCTCGATTCTATTCAAAATCATCAATTTATTGATTCACAAGAGGATCCGAGAGATGAAAATTTTTGAAATTTTTTTGAAATCGCTCAAAGGCTCCATGCACAAGCTCTCGATTCCATCAAAATCATCAATTTATTGATTTGCAAGGGGATCCGAAAGTTGAAATTTTTTGAAAATTTTTTGAAATCGCTCAAAGGCTCCATGCACAAGCTCTCAATTCTATTCAAAATCATCAAGTTAATGATTCACAAGAGGATCCGAAAGATGAAAATTTTTAAAAATTTTTTGAAATCGCTCAAAGGCTCCATGCACAAGCTATCGATTCTATTCAAAATCATCAATTTATTGATTAGCAAGGGGATCCGAAGGATGAAATTTTTTAAAAAAAATTGAAATCGCTCAAAGGCTCCATGCACAAGCTCTCGATTCTATTCAAAATCATCAATTTATTGATTTGCAACAGGATCCGAAAGATGAAAATTTTTGAAAATTTTTTGAAATCGCTCAAAGGCTCCATGCACAAGCTCTCGATTCTATTCAAAATCAAGAATTTATTGATTTACAAGAGGATCCGAGAGATGAAAATTTTTGAAATTTTTTTGAAATCGCTCAAAGGCTCCATGCACAAGCTCTCGATTCCATCAAAATCATCAATTTATTGATATGCAAGGGGATCCGAAAGTTGAAAATTTTTGAAAATTTTTTGAAATCGCTCAAAGGCTCCATGCACAAGTTTTCAATTCTATTCAAAATCATCAATTTAATGATTCAGAAGAGGATCCGAAAGATGAAAATTTTTGAAACTTTTTTGAAATCGCTCTAAGGCTCCATGCACAAGCTCTCGATTCTATTCAAAATCATCAATTTATTGATTTACAAGTGGATCCGAAAGATGAAAATTTTTGAAAAATTTTTGAAATCGCTCAAAGGCTCCATGCACAAGCTACCGATTTTATTCAAAATCATCAATTTATTGATTAGCAAGTGGATCCGAAAGATGAAATTTTTTAAAATTTTGGTAATCGCTCAAAGGCTCCATGCACAAGCTCTAGATTCTATTCAAAATCATCAATTTATTGATTCACAAGGGGATCCGAAAGATGAAAATTTTTGAAAATATAGGAAATGGCTCATAGGCTCCATGCACAAGCTCTCGATTCTATTCAAAATCATCAATTTATTGATTTGCAAGGGGATCCGAAAGATGAAAATTTTTGAAAATTTTTTGAAATCGCTCAAAGGCTCCATGCACAAGCTCTCAATTCTATTTAAAATCATCAAGTTAATGATTCACAAGAGGATCCGAAAGATGAAAATTTTTAAAATTTTTTTGAAATCGCTCAAAGGCTCCATGCACAAGCTCTCAATTCTATTCAAAATCATCAAGTTAATGATTCACAAGAGGATCCGAAAGATGAAAATTTTTGAAAAATTTTTGAAATCGCTCAAAGGCTCCATGCACAAGCTCTCAATTCTATTCAAAATCATCAAGTTAATGATTCACAAGAGGATCCGAAAGATGAAAATTTTTGAAAATTTTTTGAAATCGCTCAAAGGCTCCATGCACAAGCTCTCAATTCTATTCAAAATCATCAAGTTAATGATTCACAAGAGGATCCGAAAGATGAAAATTTTTAAAATTTTTTTGAAATCGCTCAAAGGCTCCATGCACAAGCTCTCAATTCTATTCAAAATCATCAAGTTAATGATTCACAAGAGGATCCGAAAGATGAAAATTTTTAAAATTTTTTTGAAATCGCTCAAAGGCTCCATGCACAAGCTCTCAATTCTATTCAAAATCATCAAGTTAATGATTCACAAGAGGATCCGAAAGATGAAAATTTTTGAAAATTTTTTGAAATCGCTCAAAGGCTTCATGCACAAGCTCTCAATTCTATTTAAAATCATCAAGTTAATGATTCACAAGAGGATCCGAAAGATGAAAATTTTTGAAAATTTTGGAAATCGCTCAAAGGCTCCATGCACAAGCTCTCAATTCTATTCAAAATCATCAAGTTAATGATTCACAAGAGGATCCGAAAGATGAAAATTTTTAAAAATTTTTTGAAATCGCTCAAAGGCTCCATGCACAAGCTCTCAATTCTATTCAAAATCATCAAGTTAATGATTCACAAGAGGATCCGAAAGATGAAAATTTTTGAAAAATTTTTGAAATCGCTCAAAGGCTCCATGCACAAGCTCTCAATTCTATTCAAAATCATCAAGTTAATGATTCACAAGAGGATCCGAAAGATGAAAATTTTTGAAAATTTTTTGAAATCGCTCAAAGGCTCCATGCACAAGCTCTCAATTCTATTCAAAATCATCAAGTTAATGATTCACAAGAGGATCCGAAAGATGAAAATTTTTAAAATTTTTTTGAAATCGCTCAAAGGCTCCATGCACAAGCTCTCAATTCTATTCAAAATCATCAAGTTAATGATTCACAAGAGGATCCGAAAGATGAAATTTTTTAAAAAATTTTTGAAATCGCTCAAAGGCTCCATGCACAAGCTATCGATTCTATTCTAAATCATCAATTTATTGATTAGCAAGGGGATCCGAAGGATGAAATTTTTTAAAAATTTTGAAATCGCTCAAAGGCTCCATGCACAAGCTCTCGATTCTATTCAAAATCATCAATTTATTGATTTGCAAGGGGATCCGAAAGATGAAAATTTTTGAAATTTTTTTGAAATCGCTCAAAGGCTAAATGCACAAGCTCTCGATTCTATTCAAAATCATCAATTTATTGATTTGCAAGGGGATCCGAAAGATGAAAATTTTAAAAATTTTGGAAATTGCTCAAAGGCTCCATGCACAAGCTCTCGATTCTATTCAAAATCATCAATTTATTGTTTTGCAAGGGGATCCGAAAGATGGAAATTTTTTAATTTTTTTTAAATCGGCCAAAGGCTCCATGCACAAGGTCTCGACTCTATTCAAAATCATCAATTTATTGATTTACAAGGGGATCCGAAAGATGAAAATTTTTGAAAATTTTTTTCCATCGCTCAAAGGCTCCATGCACAAGCTCTCGATTCTATTCAAAATCATCAATTTATTGACTCACAAGAGGATCCGAAAGATGAAAATTTTTGACAATTTTGGAAATCGCTCAAAGGCTCCATGCACAACCTCTCGATTCTATTCAAAATCATCAATTTATTGATTTGCAAGGGGATCCGAAAGATGAAAACTTTTTAAAAATTTTGGAAATCGCTCAAAGGCTCCATGCGCAAGCTCTCGGTTCTATTCAAAATCATGAATTTATTGATTTACAAGGGGATCCGAAAGATGAAAACTTTTTAAAATTTTTTGAAATCGCTCAAAGGCTCCATGCACACGCTCTCGATTCTATTCAAAATCATAAATTTATTGATTTGCAAGGGGATCCGAAAGATGAAATATTTAAAAATTTTGGAAATCGCTCAAAGGCTCCATGCACAAGCTCTCGATTCTATTCAAAATCATCAATTTATTGATTTGCAAGGGGATCCGAAAGATGGAAATTTTTTAATTTTTTTTAAATCGGCCAAAGGCTCCATGCACAAGGTCTCGACTCTATTCAAAATCATCAATTTATTGATTTACAAGGGGATCCGAAAGATGAAAATTTTTGAAAATTTTTTGAAATCGGCCAAAGGCTCCAAGCACAAGCTATCGATTCTATTCACAATCATCAATTTATTGATTTGCTAGGGGATCCGAAATATGAAATTTTTGAAAAATTTTTGAAATCGCTCAAAGGCTTCATGCACAAGCTCTCGATTCTATTCAAAATCATCAATTTATTGATTTGCAAGGGGATCCGAAAGATGAAAATTTTTGAAATTTTTTAAATCGCTCAAAGGCTCCATGCACAAGCTCTCGATTCTATCAAAAATCATCAATTTATTGATTCACAAGAGTATCCGAAAGATGCAAATTTTTGATTTTTTTTAAATCGGCCAAAGGCTCCATGCACAAGGTCTCGATTCTATTCAAAATCATAAATTTATTGATTTACAAGGGGATCCGCAAGATGAAAATTTTTGAAATTTTTTTGAAATCGCTCAAAGGCTCCATGCACAAGCTCTCGATTCTATTCAAAATCATCAATTTATTGGTTCACAAGAGGATCCGAAAGATGAAAATTTTTGAAAATTTTGGAAATCGCTCAAAGGCTGCATGCACAAGCTCTCGATTCTATTCAAAATCATCAATTTATTGATTCACAAGAGGATCCGAAAGATGAAAATTTTTGAAAATTTTGGAAATCGCTCAAAGGCTGCATGCACAATCTCTCGATTCTATTCAAAATCATCAGTTTATTGATTTGCAAGGGGATCCGAAAGATGAAAATTTTTGAAAATTTTTTGAAATCGCTAAAAGGCTCCATCTACAAGTTCTCGATTCTATTCAAAATCATCAATTTATTGATTTGCAAGGGGATCCGAAAGATGAAAATTTTTGAAAATTTTTTGAAATCGCTCAAAGGCTCCATGCACAAGCTTTCGATTCTATTCAAAATCATGAATTTATTGATTTACAAGGGGATCCGAAAATGAAAATTTTTTAGAATTTTTTGAAATCGCTCAAAGGCTCCATGCACAAGCTCTCGATTCTATTCAAAATCATCAATTTATTGATTTGCAAAAATTACCGAAAGATGGAAATTTAAAAAAAAAATTAAATCGCTCAAAGGCTCCATGCACAAGCTCTGGATTCTATTCAAAATCATCAATTTATTGATTTGCAAGGGGATCAAAAAGATGAAAATTTATAAAAAAATTTAAATCGCTCAAAGGTTCCATGCACAAGCTCTCGATTCTATCCAAAATCATCAATTTATTGATTCACAAGAGTATCCGAAAGATGAAAATTTTTGAAAATTTTTTGAAATCGCTCAAAGGCTCCATGGACAAGCTCTCGATTCTATTCAAAATCATCAATTTATTGATTTGCAAGGGGATCCGAAAGATGAAAATTTTTGAAAATTTTTTGAAATCGCTCAAAGGCTCCATGCACAAGCTCTCGATTTTATTCAAAATCATCAATTTATTGATTCACAAGGGGATCCGAAAGATGAAAATTTTTGAAAATTTTTTGTAATCGCTCAAAGTTTCAATGCACAACCTATCGATTCTATTCAAAATCATCAATTTATTGATTTGCAAGGAGATCCGAAAGATGAATATTTTTAAAAATTTTGGAAATCGCTCAAAGGCTCCATGCACAAGCTCTCGATTCTATTCAAAATCATCAATTTATGGATTTGCAAAGGGATCCGAAAGATAAAAAATTTTAAAAAATTTGGAAATCGCTCAACGGCTTCATGCACAAGCTCTCGATTCTATTCAAAATCATCAATTCATTGATTTACCAGGGGATCCGAAAGATGAAAATTTTTGAATTTTTTTAAATCGCTCAAAGGCTCCATGCACAAGGTCTCGATTCTATTCAAAATCATCAATTTTTTGATTTACAAGGGGGTCCCAAAGATGAAAATTTTTGAAAATTTTTGGAAATCGCCCAAAGGCTCCATGCACAAGCTCTCGATTCTATTCAAAATCATCAATTTATTGATTTGCAAGGGGATCCGAAAGATGAAAGTTTTTGAAAACTTTTTGAAATCGCTCAAAGGCTCCATGCACAAGCTCTCGATTCTATTCAAAATCATCAATTTATTGATTTGAAAGGGGATCCGAAAGATGAAAATTTTTGAAATTTTTTTGAAATCGCTCAAAGGCTCCATGCACAAGCACTCGATTCTATTCAAAATCATCAATTTATTGATTAGCAGGGGGATCCGAAAGATGAAATTTTTTAAAAAATTTGGCAATCGCTCAAAGGCTCCTTGCACAAGCTCTCGATTCTATTCAAAATCATCCATTTATTGAATTGCAAGGGGATCCGAAAGATGAAAATTTTTGAATTTTTTTTTCAAATCGCTCAAAGGCTCCATGCACAAGTTCTCGATTCTATTTAAAATCATCAATTTATTGATTTACAAGGGGATCCGAAAGATGAAAATTTTTGAAATTTTTTTGAAATCGCCCAAAGGCTCCATACACAAGCTATCGATTCCATTCAAAATCATCAATTTATTGATTTGCAAGGGGTCCGAAAGATGAAAATTTTTAAACATTTTGGAAATCGCTCAAAGGCTCCATGCACAAGCTCTAGATTCTATTCAAAATCATCAATTTATTGATTTGCAAGGGGATTTGAAAGATGAAAGTTTTTGAAAACTTTTTGAAATCGCTCAAAGGCTCCATGCACAAGCTCTCGATTCTATTCAAAATCATCAATTTATTGATTTGCAACGGGATCCGAAAGATGATAATTTTTGAAAATTTTTTGAAATCGCTCAAAGGCTCCATGCACAAGCTATCGATTCTATTCATAATCATCAATTTATTGATTTGCAAAGGGATCCGAAAGATTTAATTTTTAAATTTTTTGGAAATCGCTCAAAAGCTCCATGTACAAGCTCTCGATTCTATTCAAAAGCATCAATTTATTGATTCACAAGAGGATCCGAAAGATGAAAATTTTTGAAAATTTTGGAAATCGCTCGAAGGCTCCATGCACGAGCTCTCGATTCTATTCAAAATCATCAATTTATTGATTTGCAAGGGTATCCGAGAGATGAAAATTTTTGAATTTTTTTTTAAACGCTCAAAGGCTCCATGCACAAGGTCTCGATTCTATTCAAAATCATCAATTTATTGATTTACAAGGGGATCCGAAAGATGAAAATTTTTGAAATTTTTTTGAAATCGCCCAAAGGCTCCATGCACAAGCTATCGATTCTATTCAAAATCATCAATTTATTGATTTGCAAGGGGTCTGAAAGATGAAAATTTTTAAAAATTTTGGAAATCGCTCAAAGGCTCCATGCACAAGCTCTGGATTCTATTCAAAATCATCAATTTATTGATTTGCAGAGGGATTTGAAAAATGAAAGTTTTTGAAAACTTTTTGAAATCGCAAAAAGGCTCCATGCACAAGCTCTCGATTCCATCAAAATCATCAATTTATTGATATGCAAGGGGATCCGAAAGATGAAAATTTTTGAAATTTTTTAGAAATCGCTCAAAGGCTCCATGCACAAGCTCTCAATTCTATTCAAAATCATCAATTTAATGATTCAGAAGAGGATCCGAAAGATGAAAATTTTTGAAACTTTTTTGAAATCGCTCTAAGGCTCCATGCACAAGCTCTCGATTCTATTCAAAATCATCAATTTATTGATTTACAAGTGGATCCGAAAGATGAAAATTTTTGAAAAATTTTTGAAATCGCTCAAAGGCTCCATGCACAAGCTATCGATTTTATTCAAAATCATCAATTTATTGATTAGCAAGTGGATCCGAAAGATGAAATTTTTTAAAATTTTGGTAATCGCTCAAAGGCTCCATGCACAAGCTCTAGATTCTATTCAAAATCATCAATTTATTGATTCACAAGGGGATCCGAAAGATGAAAATTTTTGAAAATATAGGAAATCGCTCAAAGGCTCCATGCACAAGCTCTCGATTCTATTCAAAATCATCAATTTATTGATTTGCAACAGGATCCGAAAGAAGAAAATTTTTGATTTTTTTTTGAAATCGCTCAAAGGCTAAATGCACAAGCTCTCGATTCTATTCAAAATCATCAATTTATTGATTTGCAACAGGATCCGAAAGAAGAAAATTTTTGAAAATTTTTTGAAATCGCTCAAAGGCTCCATGCACAAGCTCTCGATTCTATTCAAAATCAAGAATTTATTGATTTACAAGGGGATCCGAAAGATGAAAATTTTTAAAAATTTTGGAAATCGCTCAAAGGCTCCATGCACAAGCTCTGGATTCTATTCAAAATCATCAATTTATTGATTTGCAAGGGGATTTGAAAAATGAAAGTTTTTGAAAACTTTGTGAAATCGCAAAAAGGCTCCATGCACAAGCTCTCGATTCCATCAAAATCATCAATTTATTGATATGCAAGGGGATCCGAAAGATGAAAATGTTTGAAATTTTTGAGAAATCGCTCAAAGGCTCCATGCACAAGCTCTCAATTCTATTCAAAATCATCAATTTAATGATTCAGAAGAGGATCCGAAAGATGAAAATTTTTGAAACTTTTTTGAAATCGCTCTAAGGCTCCATGCACAAGCTCTCGATTCTATTCAAAATCATCAATTTATTGATTTACAAGTGGATCCGAAAGATGAAAATTTTTGAAAAATTTTTGAAATCGCTCAAAGGCTCCATGCACAAGCTATCGATTTTATTCAAAATCATCAATTTATTGATTAGCAAGTGGATCCGAAAGATGAATTTTTTTAAAATTTTGGTAATCGCTCAAAGGCTCCATGCACAAGCTCTAGATTCTATTCAAAATCATCAATTTATTGATTCACAAGGGGATCCGAAAGATAAAAATTTTTGAAAATATAGGAAATCGCTCAAAGGCTCCATGCACAAGCTCTCGATTCTATTCAAAATCATCAATTTATTGATTTACAAGTGGATCCGAAAGATGAAAATTTTTGAAAAATTTTTGAAATCGCTCAAAGGCTCCATGCACAAGCTATCGATTTTATTCAAAATCATCAATTTATTGATTAGCAAGTGGATCCGAAAGATGAATTTTTTTAAAATTTTGGTAATCGCTCAAAGGCTCCATGCACAAGCTCTCGATTCTATTCAAAATCATCAATTTATTGATTTGCAAGGGGATCCGAAAGATGGAAATTTTTTAATTTTTTTTAAATCGGCCAAAGGCTCCATGCACAAGGTCTCGACTCTATTCAAAATAATCAATTTATTGATTTACAAGGGGATCCGAAAGGTGAAAATTTTTGAAATTTTTTTGAAATCAGCCAAAGGCTCCAAGCACAAGCTATCGATTCTATTCAAAATCATCAATTTATTGATTTGCTAGGGGATCCGAAATATGAAATTATTGAAAAAATTTTGTAATCGCTCAAAGGCTCCATGCACAAGCTCTCGATTCTATTCAAAATCATCAATTTATTGATTTGCAAGGGGATCCGAAAGATGAAAATTTTTGAAATTCTATCCAAAATCATCAATTTATTGATTCACAAGAGTATCCGAAAGATGAAAATTTTTGAATTTTTTTTAAATCGGCCAAAGGCTCCATGCACAAGGTCTCGATTCTATTCAAAATCATCAATTTATTGATTTACAAGGGGATCCGCAGGCTGAAAATTTTTGAAATTTTTTTGAAATCGCTCAAAGGCTCCATGCACAAGCTCTCGATTCTATTCAAAATCATCAATTTATTGATTTGCAAAGGGATTCGAAAGATGAAAATTTTTGAAAATTTTGGAAATCGCTCAAAGGCTCCATGGACAAGCTCTCGATTCTATTCAAAATCATCAATTTATTGATTTGCAGGGGGATCCGAAAGATGAAAATTTTTGAAAATTTTTTGAAATCGCTCAAAGGCTCCATGCACCAGCTCTCGATTTTATTCAAAATCATCAATTTATTGATTCACAAGGGGATCCGAAAGATGAAAATTTTTGAAAATTTTTTGTAATCGCTCAAAGTTTCAATGCACAACCTATCGATTCTATTCAAAATCATCAATTTATTGATTTGCAAGGAGATCCGAAAGATGAATATTTTTAAAAAATTTGGAAATCGCTCAAAGGCTCCATGCACAAGCTCTCGATTCTATTCAAAATCATCAATTTATTGATTTGCAAGGGGATCCGAAAGATGAAAGTTTTTGAAAACTTTTTGAAATCGCTCAAAGGCTCCATGCACAAGCTCTCGATTCTATTCAAAATCATCAATTTATTGATTTGCAAGGGGATCCGAAAGATGAAAATTTTTGAAAATTTTTTGAAATCGCTCAAAGGCTCTATGCACAAGCTCTCGATTCTATTCAAAATCATCAACTTATTGATTTGCAAGGGGATCCGATAGATGAAATTTTTTAAAAAAATTTGAAATCGCTCAAAGGCTCCATGCACAAGCTCTCGATTCTATTCAAAATCATCAATTTATGGATTTGCAAAGGGATCCGAAAGATAAAAAAAATTTAAAAAATTTGGAAATCGCTCAAAGGCTCCATGCACAAGCTCTCGATTCTATTCAAAATCATCAATTCATTGATTTACCAGGGGATCCGAAAGATGAAAATTTTTGAATTTTTTTTAAATCGCTCAAAGGCTCCATGCACAAGGTCTCGATTCTATTCAAAATCATCTATTCATTGATTTACAAGGGGGTCCGAAAGATGAAAATTTTTGAAAATTTTTGGAAATCGGCCAAAGGCTCCATGCACAAGCTCTCGATTCTATTCAAAATCATCAATTTATTGATTTGCAAGGGGATCCGAAAGATGAAAGTTTTTGAAAACTTTTTGAAATCGCTCAAAGGCTCCATGCACAAGCTCTCGATTCTATTCAAAATCATCAATTTATTGATTTGAAAGGGGATCCGAAAGATGAAAATTTTTGAAAATTTTTTGAAATCGCTCAAAGGCTCCATGCACAAGCTCTCGATTCTATTCAAAATCATCAATTTATTGATTAGCAGGGGGATCCGAAAGATGAAATTTTTTAAAAAATTTGGCAATCGCTCAAAGGCTCCTTGCACAAGCTCTCGATTCTATTCAAAATCATCAATTTATTGATTTGCAAGGGGATCCGAAAGATGAAAATTTTTGAATTTTTTTTTTCAAATCGCTCAAAGGCTCCATGCACAAGGTCTCGATTCTATTCAAAATCATCAATTTATTGATTTACAAGGGGATCCGAAAGATGAAAATTTTTGAAAATTTTTTGAAATCGCCCAAAGGCTCCATGCACAAGCTATCGATTCCATTCAAAATCATCAATTTATTGATTTGCAAGGGGTCCGAAAGATGAAAATTTTTAAAAATTTTGGAAATCGCTCAAAGGCTCCATGCACAAGCTCTGGATTCTATTCAAAATCATCAATTTATTGATTTGCAAGGGGATTTGAAAGATGAAAGTTTTTGAAAACTTTTTGAAATCGCTCAAAGACTCCATGCACAAGCTCTCGATTCCATCAAAATCATCAATTTATTGATTTGCAAGGGGATCCGAAAGATGAACATTTTTGAAATTTTTTAGAAATCGCTCAAAGGCTCTATGCACAAGCTCTCAATTCTATTCAAAATCATCAATTTAATGATTCACAAGAGGATCCGAAAGATGAAAATTTTTGAAATTTTTTTGAAATCGCTCAAAGGCTCCATGCACAAGCTCTCGATTCTATTCAAAATCATCAATTTATTGATTTACAAGGGGATCCGAAAGATGAAAATTTTTGAAAATTTTTTGAAATTGCTCAAAGGCTCCATGCACAAGCTATCGATTCTATTCAAAATCATCAATTTATTGATTAGCAAGGGGATCCGAAAGATGAAAATTTTTAAAAAATTTTGAAATCGCTCAAAGGCTCCATGCACAAGTTCTCGATTCTATTCAAAATCATCAATTTATTGATTTGCAAGGGGATCCGAAAGATGAAAATTTTTAAAAAAATTTTGAAATCGCTCAAAGGCTCCATGCACAAGCTCTCGATTCTATTCAAAATCATCAATTTATTGATTTGCAAGGGGATCCGAAAGATGAAAATTTTTGAAAATTTTTTGAAATCGCTCAAAGGCTCCATGCACAAGCTATCGATTCTATTCAAAATCATCAATTTATTGATTAGCAAGTGGATCCGAAAAATGAAATTTTTTAAAATTTTGGAAATCGCTCAAAGGCTCCATGCACAAGCTCTCGATTCTATTCAAAATCATCAATTTATTGATTCACGAAAGGATCCGAAAGATGAAAAGTTTTGAAAATATAGGAAATCGCTCAAAGGCTCCATGCACAAGCTCTCTATTCTATTCAAAATCATCAATTTATTGATTTGCAAGGGGATCCGAAAGATGAAAGTTTTTGAAAATTTTGGAAATCGCTCAAAGGCGCCATGCGCAGGCTCTCGATTCTATTCAAAATCATCAATTTATTGATTTGCAAGGGGATCCAAAAGATGAAAATTTTTGAAAATTTTTTGAAATCGCTCAAAGGCTCTATGCACAAGCTCTGGATTCTATTCAAAATCATCAATTTATTGATTTGCAAGGGGATTTGAAAAATGAAAGTTTTTGAAAACTTTTTGAAATCGCAAAAAGGCTCCATGCACAAGCTCTCGATTCCATCAAAATCATCAATTTATTGATTATCAAGGGGATCCGATAGATGAAATTTTTTAAAAAAATTTGAAATCGCTCAAAGGCTCCATGCACAAGCTCTCGATTCTAATCAAAATCATCAATTTATTGATTTGCAAGGGGATCCGAAAGATGAAAATTTTTGAAATTTTTTTGAAATCGCTCAAAGGCTCCATGCACAAGCTCTCTATTCTATTCAAAATCATCAATTTATTGATTTGCAAGGGGATCCGAAAGAAGAAAATTTTTGAAATTTTTTTGAAATCGCTCAAAGGCTCCATGCGCAAGCTATCGATTCTATTCAAAATCATCAATTTATTGATTAGCAAGTGGATCCGAAAGATGAAATTTTTTAAAATTTTGGAAATCTCTCAAAGGCTCCATGCACAAGCTCTAGATTCTATTCAAAATCATCAATTTATTGATTCACAAGGGGATCCGAAAGATGAAAATTTTTGAAAATATAGGAAATCGCTCAAAGGCTCCATGCACAAGCTTTCGATTCTATTCAAAATCATCAATTTATTGATTTGCAAGGGGATCCGAAAGAAGAAAATTTTTGAAAATTTTGGAAATCGCTCAAAGGCGCCATGCACAGGCTCTCGATTCTATTCAAAATCATCAATTTATTGATTCACAAGAGGATCCGAGAGATGAAAATTTTTGAAATTTTTTTGAAATCGCTCAAAGGCTCCATGCACAAGCTCTCGATTCCATCAAAATCAGCAATTTATTGATTTGCAAGGGGATCCGAAAGATGAAAATTTTTGAAAATTTTTTGAAATCGCTCAAAGGCTCCATGCACAAGCTCTCAATTCTATTCAAAATCATCAATTTAATGATTCACAAGAGGATCCGAAAGATGAAAATTTTTGAAACTTTTTTGAAATCGCTCAAAGGCTCCATGCACAAGGTCTCGATTCTATTCAAAATCATCAATTTATTGATTTACAAGGGGATCCGAAAGATGAAAATTTATGAAATTTTTTTGAAATCGCTCAAAGGCTCCATCCACAAGTTATCGATTCTATTCAAAATCATCAATTTATTGATTAGCAAGGGGATGCGAAAGATGAATTTTTTTAAAAAAATTTGAAATCGCTCAAAGGCTCCATGCACAAGCTCTCGATTCTATTCAAAATCATCAATTTATTGATTTGCAAGGGGATCCGAAAGATGAAAATTTTAAAAATTTTGGAAATCGCTCAAAGGCTCCATGCACAAGCTCTCGATTCTATTCAAAATCATCAATTTATTGATTTGCAAGGGGATCCGAAATATGAAAATTTTTGAAAACTTTTTGAAATCGCTCAAAGACTCCATGCACAAGCTCTCGATTCTATTCAAAATCATCAATTTATTGATTTGCAAGGGGATCCGAAAGATGAAAATTTTAAAAATTTTGGAAATCGCTCAAAGGCTCCATGCACAAGCTCTCGATTCTATTCAAAATCATCAATTTATTGATTTGCAAGTTGATCCGAAAGATGGAAATTTTTGAAAAATTTTTGAAATCGCTCAAAGGCTCCATGCACAAGCTCTCGATTCTATTCAAAATCATCAATTAATTGATTTGCAAGGGGATCCGAAAGATGAAATTTTTTAGAATTTTTTAAATCGCTCAAAGGCTCCATGCACAAGCTCTCGATTCTATCCAAAATCATCAATTTATTGATTCACAAGAGTATCCGAAAGATGAAAATTTTTGAAAATTTTTTGAAATCGCTCAAAGGCTCCATGCACAAGCTCTCAATTCTATTCAAAATCATCAATTTAATGATTCACAAGAGGATCCGAAAGATGAAAATTTTTGAAACTTTTTTGAAATCGCTCAAAGGCTCCATGCACAAGGTCTCGATTCTATTCAAAATCATCAATTTATTGATTTACAAGGGGATCCGAAAGATGAAAATTTATGAAATTTTTTTTGAAATCGCTCATAGGCTCCATGTACAAGCTATCGATTCTATTCAAAATCATCAATTTATTGATTAGCAAGGGGATGCGAAAGATGAATTTTTTTAAAAAAATTTGAAATCGCTCAAAGGCTCCATGCACAAGCTCTCGATTCTATTCAAAATCATAAATTTATTGATTTGCAAGGGGATCCGAAAGATGAAAATTTTTGAAATTTTTTTGAAATCGCTCAAAGGCTCCAAGCACAAGCTCTCGATTCTATTCAAAATCATCAATTTATTGATTTGCAAGGGGCTCCGAAAGATGGAAATTTGTGAAAATTTTTTGAAATCGCTCAAAGGCTCCATGCACAAGCTCTCGATTCTATTCAAAATCAAGAATTCGTTGATTTACAAGGGGATCCGAAAGTTAAAATTTTTGAAACTTTTTTGAAATCGCTCAAAGGCTCCATGCACAAGGTCTCGATTCTATTCAAAATCATCAATTTATTGATTTGCAAGGGGATCCGAAAGATGAAAGTTTTTGAAAACTTTTTGAAATCGCTCAAAGGCTCCATGCACAAGCTCTCGATTCTATTCAAAATCATCAATTTATTGATTTGAAACGGGATCCGAAAGATGAAAATTTTTGAAAATTTTTTGAAATCGCTCAAAGCCTCCATGCACAAGCTCTCGATTCTATTCAAAATCATCAATTTATTGATTAGCAGGGGGATCCGAAAGATGAAATTTTTTAAAAAATTTGGCAATCGCTCAAAGGCTCCTTGCACAAGCTCTCGATTCTATTCAAAATCATCAATTTATTGATTTGCAAGGGGATCCGAAAGATGAAAATTTTTGAATTTTTTTTTTCAAATCGCTCAAAGGCTCCATGCACAAGGTCTCGATTCTATTCAAAATCATCAATTTATTGATTTACAAGGGGATCCGAAAGATGAAAATTTTTGAAAATTTTTTGAAATCGCCCAAAGGCTCCATGCACAAGCTATCGATTCCATTCAAAATCATCAATTTATTGATTTGCAAGGGGTCCGAAAGATGAAAATTTTTAAAAATTTTGGAAATCGCTCAAAGGCTCCATGCACAAGCTCTGGATTCTATTCAAAATCATCAATTTATTGATTTGCAAGGGGATTTGAAAGATGAAAGTTTTTGAAAACTTTTTGAAATCGCTCAAAGACTCCATGCACAAGCTCTCGATTCCATCAAAATCATCAATTTATTGATTTGCAAGGGGATCCGAAAGATGAACATTTTTGAAATTTTTTAGAAATCGCTCAAAGGCTCTATGCACAAGCTCTCAATTCTATTCAAAATCATCAATTTAATGATTCACAAGAGGATCCGAAAGATGAAAATTTTTGAAATTTTTTTGAAATCGCTCAAAGGCTCCATGCACAAGCTCTCGATTCTATTCAAAATCATCAATTTATTGATTTACAAGGGGATCCGAAAGATGAAAATTTTTGAAATTTTTTTGAAATTGCTCAAAGGCTCCATGCACAAGCTATCGATTCTATTCAAAATCATCAATTTATTGATTAGCAAGGGGATCCGAAAGATGAAAATTTTTAAAAAATTTTGAAATCGCTCAAAGGCTCCATGCACAAGTTCTCGATTCTATTCAAAATCATCAATTTATTGATTTGCAAGGGGATCCGAAAGATGAAAATTTTTAAAAAAAATTTGAAATCGCTCAAAGGCTCCATGCACAAGCTCTCGATTCTATTCAAAATCATCAATTTATTGATTTGCAAGGGGATCCGAAAGATGAAAATTTTTGAAAATTTTTTGAAATCGCTCAAAGGCTCCATGCACAAGCTATCGATTCTATTCAAAAACATGAATTTATTGATTAGCAAGTGGATCCGAAAAATGAAATTTTTTAAAATTTTGGAAATCGCTCAAAGGCTCCATGCACAAGCTCTCGATTCTATTCAAAATCATCAATTTATTGATTCACGAAAGGATCCGAAAGATGAAAAGTTTTGAAAATATAGGAAATCGCTCAAAGGCTCCATGCACAAGCTCTCGATTCTATTCAAAATCATCAATTTATTGATTTGCAAGGGGATCCGAAAGATGAAAGTTTTTGAAAATTTTGGAAATCGCTCAAAGGCGCCATGCGCAGGCTCTCGATTCTATTCAAAATCTTCAATTTATTGATTTGCAAGGGGATCCGAAAGATGAAAATTTTTGAAAATTTTTTGAAATCGCTCAAAGGCTCTATGCACAAGCTCTGGATTCTATTCAAAATCATCAATTTATTGATTTGCAAGGGGATTTGAAAAATGAAAGTTTTTGAAAACTTTTTGAAATCGCAAAAAGGCTCCATGCACAAGCTCTCGATTCCATCAAAATCATCAATTTATTGATTATCAAGGGGATCCGAAAGATGAAATTTTTTAAAAAAATTTGAAATCGCTCAAAGGCTCCATGCACAAGCTCTCGATTCTAATCAAAATCATCAATTTATTGATTTGCAAGGGGATCCGAAAGATGAAAATTTTTGAAATTTTTTTGAAATCGCTCAAAGGCTCCATGCACAAGCTCTCTATTCTATTCAAAATCATCAATTTATTGATTTGCAAGGGGATCCGAAAGAAGAAAATTTTTGAAATTTTTTTGAAATCGCTCAAAGGCTCCATGCGCAAGCTATCGATTCTATTCAAAATCATCAATTTATTGATTAGCAAGTGGATCCGAAAGATGAAATTTTTTAAAATTTTGGAAATCTCTCAAAGGCTCCATGCACAAGCTCTAGATTCTATTCAAAATCATCAATTTATTGATTCACAAGGGGATCCGAAAGATGAAAATTTTTGAAAATATAGGAAATCGCTCAAAGGCTCCATGCACAAGCTTTCGATTCTATTCAAAATCATCAATTTATTGATTTGCAAGGGGATCCGAAAGATGAAAATTTTTGAAAATTTTGGAAATCGCTCAAAGGCGCCATGCACAGGCTCTCGATTCTATTCAAAATCATCAATTTATTGATTCACAAGAGGATCCGAGAGATGAAAATTTTTGAAATTTTTTTGAAATCGCTCAAAGGCTCCATGCACAAGCTCTCGATTCCATCAAAATCATCAATTTATTGATTTGCAAGGGGATCCGAAAGATGAAAATTTTTGAAAATTTTTTGAAATCGCTCAAAGGCTCCATGCACAAGCTCTCAATTCTATTCAAAATCATCAATTTAATGATTCACAAGAGGATCCGAAAGATGAAAATTTTTGAAACTTTTTTGAAATCGCTCAAAGGCTCCATGCACAAGGTCTCGATTCTATTCAAAATCATCAATTTATTGATTTGCAAGGGGATCCGAAAGATGAAAATTTATGAAATTTTTTTGAAATCGCTCAAAGGCTCCATCCACAAGTTATCGATTCTATTCAAAATCATCAATTTATTGATTAGCAAGGGGATGCGAAAGATGAATTTTTTTAAAAAAATTTGAAATCGCTCAAAGGCTCCATGCACAAGCTCTCGATTCTATTCAAAATCATAAATTTATTGATTTGCAAGGGGATCCGAAAGATGAAAATTTTTGAAATTTTTTTGAAATCGCTCAAAGGCTCCAAGCACAAGCTCTCGATTCTATTCAAAATCATCAATTTATTGATTTGCAAGGGGCTCCGAAAGATGGAAATTTGTGAAAATTTTTTGAAATCGCTCAAAGGCTCCATGCACAAGCTCTCGATTCTATTCAAAATCAAGAATTCGTTGATTTACAAGGGGATCCGAAAGATGAAAATTTTTTAAATTTTTTTGAAATCGCTCAAAGGCTCCATGCACAAGCTCTCGATTCTATTCAAAATCATCAATTTATTGATTTGCAAGGGGATCCGAAAAATGAAAATTTTTGAAAAATTTTTGAAATCGCTCAAAGGCTCCATGCACAAGCTCTCGATTCTATTCAAAATCATCAAATTAATGATTCACAAGAGGATCCGAAAGATGAAAATTTTTGAAACTTTTTTGAAATCGCTCAAAGGCTCCATGCACAAGCTCTCGATTCTATTTAAAATCATCAATTTATTGATTTGCAAGGGGATCCGAAAGATGAAAATTTTAAAAATTTTGGAAATCGCTCAAAGGCTCCATGCACAAGCTCTCGATTCTATTCAAAATCATCAATTTATTGATTTGCAAGGGGATCCGAAATATGAAAATTTTTGAAAACTTTTTGAAATCGCTCAAAGACTCCATGCACAAGCTCTCGATTCTATTCAAAATCATCAATTTATTGATTTGCAAGGGGATCCGAAAGATGAAAATTTTAAAAATTTTGGAAATCGCTCAAAGGCTCCATGCACAAGCTCTCGATTCTATTCAAAATCATCAATTTATTGATTTGCAAGGGGATCCGAAAGATGGAAATTTTTGAAAAATTTTTGAAATCGCTCAAAGGCTCCATGCACAAGCTCTCGATTCTATTCAAAATCATCAATTAATTGATTTGCAAGGGGATCCGAAAGATGAAATTTTTTGGAATTTTTTAAATCGCTCAAAGGCTCCATGCACAAGCTCTCGATTCTATCCAAAATCATCAATTTATTGATTCACAAGAGTATCCGAAAGATGAAAATTTTTGAAAATTTTTTGAAATCGCTCAAAGGCTCCATGCACAAGCTCTCAATTCTATTCAAAATCATCAATTTAATGATTCACAAGAGGATCCGAAAGATGAAAATTTTTGAAACTTTTTTGAAATCGCTCAAAGGCTCCATGCACAAGGTCTCGATTCTATTCAAAATCATCAATTTATTGATTTACAAGGGGATCCGAAAGATGAAAATTTATGAAATTTTTTTGAAATCGCTCAAAGGCTCCATGCACAAGCTATCGATTCTATTCAAAATCATCAATTTATTGATTAGCAAGGGGATGCGAAAGATGAATTTTTTTAAAAAAATTTGAAATCGCTCAAAGGCTCCATGCACAAGCTCTCGATTCTATTCAAAATCATAAATTTATTGATTTGCAAGGGGATCCGAAAGATGAAAATTTTTGAAATTTTTTTGAAATCGCTCAAAGGCTCCAAGCACAAGCTCTCGATTCTATTCAAAATCATCAATTTATTGATTTGCAAGGGGCTCCGAAAGATGGAAATTTGTGAAAATTTTTTGAAATCGCTCAAAGGCTCCATGCACAAGCTCTCGATTCTATTCAAAATCAAGAATTCGTTGATTTACAAGGGGATCCGAAAGATGAAAATTTTTGAAACTTTTTTGAAATCGCTCAAAGGCTCCATGCACAAGGTCTCGATTCTATTCAAAATCATCAATTTATTGATTTACAAGGGGATCCGAAAGATGAAAATTTATGAAATTTTTTTGAAATCGCTCAAAGGCTCCATGCACAAGCTATCGAATCTATTCAAAATCATCAATTTATTGATTAGCAAGGGGATGCGAAAGATGAACTTTTTTAAAAAAATTTGAAATCGCTCAAAGGCTCCATGCACAAGCTCTCGATTCTATTCAAAATCATAAATTTATTGATTTGCAAGGGGATCCGAAAGATGAAAATTTTTTAAATTTTTTTGAAATCGCTCAAAGGCTCCATGCACAAGCTCTCGATTCTATTCAAAATCATCAAATTAATGATTCACAAGAGGATCCGAAAGATGAAAATTTTTGAAACTTTTTTGAAATCGCTCAAAGGCTCCATGCACAAGCTCTCGATTCTATTTAAAATCATCAATTTATTGATTTGCAAGGGGATCCGAAAGATGAAAACTTTTTAAAAATTTTGGAAATCGCTCAAAGGCTCCATTCGCAAGCTCTCGATTCTATTCAAAATCATGAATTTATTGATTTACAAGGGGATCCGAAAGATGAAAACTTTTTAAAATTTTTTGAAATCGCTCAAAGACTCCATGCACAAGCTCTCGATTCTATTCAAAATCATCAATTTATTGATTTGCAAGGGGATCCGAAAGATGAAAATTTTAAAAATTTTGGAAATCGCTCAAAGGCTACATGCACAAGCTCTCGATTCTATTCAAAATCATCAATTTATTGATTTACAAGGGGATCCGAAAGATGAAATTTTTTGGAATTTTTTAAATCGCTCAAAGGCTCCATGCACAAGCTCTCAATTCTATTCAAAATCATCAATTTAATGATTCACAAGAGGATCCGAAAGATGACAATTTTTGAAACTTTTTTTAAATCGCTCAAAGGCTCCATGCACAAGGTCTCGATTCTATTCAAAATCATCAATTTATTGATTTACAAGGGGATCCGAAAGATGAAAATTTATGAAATTTTTTTGAAATCGCTCAAAGGCTCCATGCACAAGCTATCGATTCTATTTAAAATCATCAATTTATTGATTAGCAAGGGGATGCGAAAGATGAATTTTTTTAAAAAAATTTGAAATCGCTCAAAGGCTCCATGCACAAGCTCTCGATTCTATTCAAAATTATAAATTTATTGATTTGCAAGGGGATCCGAAAGATGAAAATTTTTGAAATTTTTTTGAAATCGCTCAAAGGCTCCAAGCACAAGCTCTCGATTCTATTCAAAATCATCAATTTATTGATTTGCAAGAGGCTCCGAAAGATGGAAATTTGTGAAAATTTTTTGAAATCGCTCAAAGGCTCCATGCACAAGCTCTCGATTCTATTCATAATCAAGAAATCGTTGATTTACAAGGGGATCCGAAAGATGAAAATTTTTTAAATTTTTTTGAAATCGCTCAAAGGCTCCATGCACAAGCCCTCGATTCTATTCAAAATCATCAATTTATTGATTTGCAAGGGGATTCGAAAAATGAAAATTTTTGAAAAATTTTTGAAATCGCTCAAAGGCTCCATGCACAAGCTCTCGATTCTATTCAAAATCATCAAATTAATGATTCACAAGAGGATCCGAAAGATGAAAATTTTTGAAATTTTTTTTAAAATCGCTCAAAGGCTCCATGCACAAGCTCTCGATTCTATTTAAAATCATCAATTTATTGATTTGCAAGGGGATCCGAAAGATGAAAACTTTTTAAAAATTTTGGAAATCGCTCAAAGGCTCCATGCGCAAGCTCTCGATTCTATTCAAAATCATGAATTTATTGATTTACAAGGGGATCCGAAAGATGAAAACTTTTTAAAATTTTTTGAAATCGCTCAAAGACTCCAGGCACAAGCTCTCGATTCTATTCAAAATCATCAATTTATTGATTTGCAAGGGGATCCGAAAGTTGAAAATTTTAAAAATTTTGGAAATCGCTCAAAGGCTCCATGCACAAGCTCTCGATTCTATTCAAAATCATCAATTTATTGATTTGCAAGGGGATCCGAAAGATGGAAATTTTTGAAAAATTTTTGAAATCGCTCAAAGGCTCCATGCACAAGCTCTCGATTCTATTCAAAATCATCAATTTATTGATTTGCAAGGGGATCCGAAAGATGAAATTTTTTGGAATTTTTTAAATCGCTCAAAGGCTCCATGCACAAGCTCTCGATTGTATCCAAAATCATCAATTTATTGATTCACAAGAGTATCCGAAAGATGAAAATTTTTGAAAATTTTTGGAAATCGCTCAAAGGCTCCATGCACAAGCTCTCGATTCTATTCAAAATCATCAAATTTTTGATTTTCAAGAGGATCCGAAAGATGAAAATTTTTGAACATTTTTTGAAATCGCTCAAAGGCTCCATGCACAAGCTCTCGATTCTATTCAAAATCATCAATTTATTGATTCACAAGGGGATCCGAAAGATGAAAATTTTTGAAATTTTTTTGAAATCGCCCAAAAGCTCCATGCACAAGCTATCGATTCTATACAAAATCATCAATTTATTGATTTGCAAGCGGATCCGAAAGATGAAAATTTTTAAAAATTTTGGAAATCGCTCAAAGGCTCCATGCACAAGCTCTCGATTCTATTCAAAATCATCAATTTATTGATTTGCAAGGGGATCCGGAAGATGAAAGTTTTTGAAAACTTTTTGAAATCGCTCAAAGGCTCCATGCACAAGCTCTCGATTCTATTCAAAATCATCAATTTATTGATTTGCAAGGGATCCGAAAGATGAAAATTTTTGAAAATTTTTTGAAATCGCTCAAAGGCTCTATGCACAATCTCTCAATTCTATACAAAATCATCAATTTATTGATTCACAAGAGGATCCGTAAGATGAAAATTTTTGAAATTTTTTTGAAATCGCTCAAAGGCTCCATGCAAAAGCTCTCGATTCTATTCAAAGTCATCAATTTATTGATTTACAAGGGGATCCGAAAGATGGAAATTTTTGAAAATTTTTTGAAATCGCTCAAAGGCTTCATGCACAAGCTATCGTTTCTATTCAAAATCATCAATTTATTGATTAGCAAGGGGATCCGAAAAATGAAATTTTTCAAAAAATTTTGAAATCGCTCAAAGGCTCCATGCACAAGCTCTCGATTCTATTCAAAAACATCAATTTATTGATTTACAAGGGGATCCGAAAGATGGAAATTTTTGAAATTTTTTTGAAATCCCTCAAAGGCTTCATGCACAAGCTATCGTTTCTATTCAAAATAATCAATTTATTGATTAGCAAGGGGATCCGAAAGATGAAATTTTTCAAAAATTTTTGAAATCGCTCAAAGGCTCCATGCACAAGCTCTCGATTCTATTCAAAATCATCAATTTATTGATTTGCAAGGGGATTCGAAAGATGAAAATTTTTGAAAATATTTTGAAATCGCTCAAAGGCTCCATCTACAAGCTCTCGTTTCTATTCAAAATCATCAATTTATTGATTTGCAAAGGGATCCGAAAGATGAAATTTTTTAAAAATTTTGGAAATCGCTCAAAGGCTCCATGCACAAGCTCTAGATTCTATTCAAAATCATCAATTTATTGATTTGCAAGGGGATCCGAAAGATGCAAATTTTTGAAATTTTTTTTAAATTGCTCAAAGGCTGCATGCACAAGCTCTCGATTCTATTCAAAATCATCAATTTATTGATTTGCAAAGGGATCCGAAAGATGAAAATTTTTAAAAATTTTGGAAATCGCTCAAAGGCTTCATGCACAAGCTATCGTTTCTTTTCAAAATAATCAATTTATTGATTAGCAAGGGGATCCGAAAGATGAAATTTTTCAAAAATTTTTGAAATCGCTCAAAGGCTCCATGCACAAGCTCTCGATTCTATTCAAAATCATCAATTTATTGATTTGCAAGGGGATTCGAAAGATGAAAATTTTTGAAAATATTTTGAAATCGCTCAAAGGCTCCATCTGTAAGCTCTCGATTCTATTCAAAATCATCAATTTATTGATTTGCAAAGGGATCCGAAAGATGAAATTTTTCAAAAATTTTTGAAATCGCTCAAAGGCTCCATGCACAAGCTCTCGATTCTATTCAAAATCATCAATTTATTGATTTGCAAGGGGATTCGAAAGATGAAAATTTTTGAAAATATTTTGAAATCGCTCAAAGGCTCCATCTACAAGCTCTCGATTCTATTCAAAATCATCAATTTATTGATTTGCAAAGGGATCCGAAAGATGAAATTTTTTAAAAATTTTGGAAATCGCTCAAAGGCTCCATGCACAAGCTCTAGATTCTATTCAAAATCATCAATTTATTGATTTGCAAGGGGATCCGAAAGATGCAAATTTTTGAAATTTTTTTTAAATTGCTCAAAGGCTGCATGCACAAGCTCTCGATTCTATTCAAAATCATCAATTTATTGATTTGCAAGGGGATCCGAAAGATGAAAATTTTTGAAAATTTTTGAAATCGCTCAAAGGCTCCATGCACAAGCTCTCGATTCTATTCAAAATCATCAATTTATTGATTTGCAAGGGGATCCGAAAGATGAAAATTTTTGAAAATTTTTTGAAATCGCTCAAAGGCTCCATGAACAAGCTATCGATTCTATTCAAAATCATCAATTTATTGATTAGCAAAGGGATCCGAATGATGAAATTTTTTAAAATTTTGGAAATCGCTCAAAGGCTCCATGCACAAGCTCTCGATTCTATTCAAAATCATCAATTTATTGATTTACAAGAGGATCCGAAAGATGAAAATTTTTGAAAATATAGGAAATCGCTCAAAGGCTCCATGCACAAGCTCTCGATTATATTCAAAATCATCAATTTATTGATTTGCAAGGGGATCCGAAAGATGAAAATTTTTGAAAATTTAGGAAATCGCGCAAAGGCTCCATGCACAAGCTCTCGATTCTATTCAAAATCATCAATTTATTGATTTGCAAGGGGATCCGAAAGATGAAAATTTTTGAAAATTTTTTGAAAACGCTCAAAGGCTCTATGCACAAGCTCTCGATTCTATTCAAAATCATGATTTTATTGATTCACAAGAGGATCCGAAAGATGAAAATTTTTGAAAATTTTTTGAAATTGCTCAAAGGCTCTATGCACAAGCTCTCAATTCTATTCAAAATCATCAATTTAATGATTCACAAGAGGATCCGAAAGATGAAAATTTTTGAAATTTTTTTGAAATCGCTCAAAGGCTCCATGCACAAGCTATCGATTCTATTCAAAATCATCAATTTATTGATTAGCAAGATGATCCGAAACATGAAATATTTTAAAATTTTTTGAAATCGCTCAAAGGCTTCATGCACAAGCTCTCGATTCTATTCAAAATCATCAATTTACTGATTCACAAGAAGATCCGAAAGATGAAAATTTTTGAAAACTTTGGAAATCGCTCAAAGGCTCCATGCACAAGCTCTCGATTATATTCAAAATCATTAATTTATTGATTTGCAAGGGGATCCGAGAGATGAAAATTTTTGAAAATTTTGCAAATCGCTCAAAGCCTTCATGCACAGGCTCTCGATTCTATTCAAAATCATCAATTTATTGATTTGCAAGGGGATCCGAAAGATGAAAATTTTTGAAAATTTTTTGAAATCGCTCAAAGGCTCCATGCACAAGCTCTCGATTCTATTCAAAATCATGAATTTATTGATTTGCAAGGGGATCCGAAAGATGAATTTTTTTAAAAATTTTTGAAATCGCTCAAAGGCTCCATGCACAAGCTCTCGATTCTATTCAAAATCATCAATTTATTGATTAGCAAGGGGATCCGAAAGATGAATTTTTTTAAAAAATTTTGAAATCGCTCAAAGGCTCCATGCACAAGCTCTCGATTCTATTCAAAATCATCAATTTATTGATTTGAAAAGGGATCCGAAAGATGAAAATTTTTAAAAATTTTGGAAATCGCTCAAAGGCTCCATCCACAAGCTCTCGATTCTATTCAAAGTCATCAATTTACTGATTCACAAGAGGATCCGAAAGATGAAAATTTTTGAAAACTTTGGAAATCGCTCAAAGGCTCCATGCACAAGCTCTCGATTCTATTCAAAATCATTAATTTATTGATTTGCAAGGGGATCCGAAATATGAATATTTTTGAAAATTTTTTGAAATCGCTCAAAGGCTCCATGCTCAAGCTCTCGATTCTATTCAAAATCATCAATTTATTGATTTGCAAGGGGATCCGAAAGATGAAATTTTTTAATTTTTTTTTGAAATCGCTCAAAGGCTCCATGCACAAGCTCTCGATTCTATTCAAAATCATCAATTTATTGATTAGCAAGGGGATCCGAAAGATGAAATTTTTAAAAAAATTTCGAAATCGCTCAAAGACTCCATGCACAAGCTCTCGATTCTATTCAAAATCATGAATTTATTGATTTACAAGGGGATCCGAAAGATGAAAACTTTTTAAAATTTTTTGAAATCGCTCAAAGACTCCATGCACAAGCTCTCGATTCTATTCAAAATCATCAATTTATTGATTTGCAAGGGGATCCGAAAGTTGAAAATTTTAAAAATTTTGGAAATCGCTCAAAGGCTCCATGCACAAGCTCTCGATTCTATTCAAAATCATCAATTTATTGATTTGCAAGGGGATCCGAAAGATGGAAATTTTTGAAAAATTTTTGAAATCGCTCAAAGGCTCCATGCACAAGCTCTCGATTCTATTCAAAATCATCAATTTATTGATTTGCAAGGGGATCCGAAAGATGAAATTTTTAAAAGTTATGGAAATCGCTCAAAGGCTCCATGCACAAGCTCTCGATTCTATTCAAAATCATCAAATTAATGATTCACAAGAGGATCCGAAAGATGAAAATTTTTGAAACTTTTTTGAAATCGCTCAAAGGCTCCATGCACAAGCTCTCGATTCTATTTAAAATCATCAATTTATTGATTTGCAAGGGGATCCGAAAGATGAAAACTTTTTAAAAATTTTGGAAATCGCTCAAAGGCTCCATGCGCAAGCTCTCGATTCTATTCAAAATCATGAATTTATTGATTTACAAGGGGATCCGAAAGATGAAAACTTTTTAAAATTTTTTGAAATCGCTCAAAGACTCCATGCACAAGCTCTCGATTCTATTCAAAATCATCAATTTATTGATTTGCAAGGGGATCCGAAAGTTGAAAATTTTAAAAATTTTGGAAATCGCTCAAAGGCTCCATGCACAAGCTCTCGATTCTATTCAAAATCATCAATTTATTGATTTGCAAGGGGATCCGAAAGATGGAAATTTTTGAAAAATTTTTGAAATCGCTCAAAGGCTCCATGCACAAGCTCTCGATTCTATTCAAAATCATCAATTTATTGATTTGCAAGGGGATCCGAAAGATGAAATTTTTTGGAATTTTTTAAATCGCTCAAAGGCTCCATGCACAAGCTCTCGATTCTATCCAAAATCATCAATTTATTGATTCACAAGAGTATCCGAAAGATGAAAATTTTTGAAAATTTTTGGAAATCGCTCAAAGGCTCCATGCACAAGCTCTCGATTCTATTCAAAATCATCAAATTTTTGATTTTCAAGAGGATCCGAAAGATGAAAATTTTTGAACATTTTTTGAAATCGCTCAAAGGCTCCATGCACAAGCTCTCGATTCTATTCAAAATCATCAATTTATTGATTCACAAGGGGATCCGAAAGATGAAAATTTTTGAAATTTTTTTGAAATCGCCCAAAAGCTCCATGCACAAGCTATCGATTCTATTCAAAATCATCAATTTATTGATTTGCAAGCGGATCCGAAAGATGAAATTTTTTAAAAATTTTGGAAATCGCTCAAAGGCTCCATGCACAAGCTCTCGATTCTATTCAATATCATCAATTTATTGATTTGCAAGGGGATCCGAAAGATGAAAGTTTTTGAAAACTTTTTGAAATCGCTCAAAGGCTCCATGCACAAGCTCTCGATTCTATTCAAAATCATCAATTTATTGATTTGCAAGGGATCCGAAAGATGAAAATTTTTGAAAATTTTTTGAAATCGCTCAAAGGCTCTATGCACAATCTCTCAATTCTATACAAAATCATCAATTTATTGATTCACAAGAGGATCCGTAAGATGAAAATTTTTGAAATTTTTTTGAAATCGCTCAAAGGCTCCATGCAAAAGCTCTCGATTCTATTCAAAGTCATCAATTTATTGATTTACAAGGGGATCCGAAAGATGGAAATTTTTGAAAATTTTTTGAAATCGCTCAAAGGCTTCATGCACAAGCTATCGTTTCTATTCAAAATCATCAATTTATTGATTAGCAAGGGGATCCGAAAGATGAAATTTTTCAAAAAATTTTGAAATCGCTCAAAGGCTCCATGCACAAGCTCTCGATTCTATTCAAAGTCATCAATTTATTGATTTACAAGGGGATCCGAAAGATGGAAATTTTTGAAATTTTTTTGAAATCGCTCAAAGGCTTCATGCACAAGCTATCGTTTCTATTCAAAATAATCAATTTATTGATTAGCAAGGGGATCCGAAAGATGAAATTTTTCAAAAATTTTTGAAATCGCTCAAAGGCTCCATGCACAAGCTCTCGATTCTATTCAAAATCATCAATTTATTGATTTGCAAGGGGATTCGAAAGATGAAAATTTTTGAAAATATTTTGAAATCGCTCAAAGGCTCCATCTACAAGCTCTCGATTCTATTCAAAATCATCAATTTATTGATTTGCAAAGGGATCCGAAAGATGAAATTTTTTAAAAATTTTGGAAATCGCTCAAAGGCTCCATGCACAAGCTCTAGATTCTATTCAAAATCATCAATTTATTGATTCACAAGAGGATCCGAAAGATGAAAATTTTTGAACATTTTGGAAATCGCTCAAAGGCTCCATGCACAAGCTCTCGATTCTATTCAAAATCATCAATTTATTGATTTGCAAGGGGATCCGAAAGATGAAAATTTTTGAAAATTTTTGAAATCGCTCAAAGGCTCCATGCACAAGCTCTCGATTCTATTCAAAATCATCAATTTATTGATTTGCAAGGGGATCCGAAAGATGAAAATTTTTAAAAAATTTTTGAAATCGCTCAAAGGCTCCATGAACAAGCTATCGATTCTATTCAAAATCATCAATTTATTGATTAGCAAAGGGATCCGAAAGATGAAATTTTTTAAAATTTTGGAAATCGCTCAAAGGCTCCATGCACAAGCTCTCGATTCTATTCAAAATCATCAATTTATTGATTTACAAGAGGATCCGAAAGATGAAAATTTTTGAAAATATAGGAAATCGCTCAAAGGCTCCATGCACAAGCTCTCGATTATATTCAAAATCATCAATTTATTGATTTGCAAGGGGATCCGAAAGATGAAAATTTTTGAAAATTTAGGAAATCGCGCAAAGGCTCCATGCACAAGCTCTCGATTCTATTCAAAATCATCAATTTATTGATTTGCAAGGGGATCCGAAAGATGAAAATTTTTGAAAATTTTTTGAAAACGCTCAAAGGCTCTATGCACAAGCTCTCGATTCTATTCAAAATCATGATTTTATTGATTCACAAGAGGATCCGAAAGATGAAAATTTTTGAAAATTTTTTGAAATTGCTCAAAGGCTCTATGCACAAGCTCTCAATTCTATTCAAAATCATCAATTTAATGATTCACAAGAGGATCCGAAAGATGAAAATTTTTGAAATTTTTTTGAAATCGCTCAAAGGCTCCATGCACAAGCTATCGATTCTATTCAAAATCATCAATTTATTGATTAGCAAGATGATCCGAAACATGAAATATTTTAAAATTTTTTGAAATCGCTCAAAGGCTTCATGCACAAGCTCTCGATTCTATTCAAAATCATCAATTTATTAATTTGCAAAGGGATCCGAAAGATAAAATTTTTTAACAATTTTGGAAATCGCTGAAAGGCTCTATGCACAAGCTCTCGATTCTATTCAAAATCATCAATTTATTGATTCACAAGAGGATCCGAAAGATGAAAATTTTTGAAAATTTTGCAAATCGCTCAAAGGCTTCATGCACAGGCTCTCGATTCTATTCAAAATCATCAATTTATTGATTTGCCAGGGGATCCGAAAGATGAAAATTTTTGAATTTTTTTTGAAATCGCTCAAAGGCTCCATGCACAAGCTCTCGATTATATTTAAAATCATCAATTTATTGATTTGCAAGAGGATCCGAAAGATGAAAATTTTTGAAATTTTTTTTGAAATCGCTCAAAGGCTCCATGCACAAGCTCTCGATTCTATTCAAAATCATGAATTTATTGATTTGCAAGGGGATCCGAAAGATGAATTTTTTTTAAAATTTTTTGAAATCGCTCAAAGGCTCCATGCACAAGCTCTCGATTCTATTCAAAATCATCAATTTCTTGATTAGCAAGGGGATCCGAAAGATGAATTTTTTAAAAAAAATTTGAATTCGCTCAAAGGCTCCATGCACAAGCTCTCGATTCTATTCAAAATCATCAATTTATTGATTTGCAAAGGGATCCGAAAGATGAAAATTTTTAAAAATTTTGGAAATCGCTCAAAGGCTTCATCCACAAGCTCTCGATTCTATTCAAAATCATCAATTTACTGATTCACAAGAGGATCCGAAAGATGAAAATTTTTGAAAACTTTGGAAATCGCTCAAAGGCTCCATGCACAAGCTCTCGATTCTATTCAAAATCATTAATTTATTGATTTGCAAGAGGATCCGAAATATGAAAATTTTTGAAATTTTTTTGAAATCGCTCAAAGGCTCCATGCACAAGCTCTCGATTCTATTCAAAATCATCAATTTATTGATTTGCAAGGGGATCCGAAAGATGAAATTTTTTAATTTTTTTTTGAAATCGCTCAAAGGCTCCATGCACAAGCTCTCGATTCTATTCAAAATCATCAATTTATTGATTAGCAAGGGGATCCGAAAGATGAAATTTTTTAAAATTTTTTGAAATCGCTCAAAGACTCCATGCACAAGCTCTCGATTCTATTCAAAATCATCAATTTATTGATTTGCAAAGGGATCCGAAAGATGACATTTTTTAAAAATTTTGGAAATCGCTCAAATGCTCTATACACAAGCTCTCGATTCTATTCAAAATCATCAATTTATTGATTCACAAGAGGATCCGAAAGATAAAAATTTTTGAAAACTTTGGAATTCGCTCAAAGGCTCCATGCACAAGCTCTCGATTCTATTCAAAATCATCAATTTATTGATTTGCAAGGGGATCCGAAATATGAAAATTTTTGAAAATTTTTTGAAATCGCTCAAAGGCTCCATGCACAAGCTCTCGATTCTATTCAAAGTCATCAATTTATTGATTTACAAGGGGATCCGAAAGATGGAAATTTTTAAAAAAAATTTGAAATCGCTCAAAGGCTCCATGCACAAGCTCTCGATTCTATTTAAAATCATGAATTTATTGATTTGCAAAGGGATCCGAAAGATGAAAATTTTTAAAAATTTTGGAAATCGCTCAAAGGCTCCATGCACAAGCTCTCGATTCTATTCAAAATCATGAATTTATTGATTTGCAAGGGGATCCGAAAGATGAAATTTTTTTAAAAATTTTTGAAATCGCTCAAAGGCTCCATGCACAAGCTCTCGATTCTATTCAAAATCATCAATTTATTGATTTGAAAGGGGATCCGAAAGATGAAAATTTGTGAAAATTTTTTGAAATCGCTCAAAGGCTCTATGCACAAGCTCTCAATTCTATTCAAAATCATCAATTTATTGATTCACAAGAGGATCCGAGAGATGAAAATATTTGAAATTTTTTTGAAATCGCTCAATGGCTATATGCACAAGCTATCGATTTTATTCAAAATCATCAATTTATTGATTTACAAGGGGATCCGAAAGATGAAAATTTTTGAAAATTTTTTGAAATCGCTCAAAGGCTCCATGCACAAGCTATCGATTCTATTCATGATCATCAATTTATTGATTAGCAAGGGGATCCGAAAGATGAAATTTTTTAAAATTTTTTGAAATCGCTCAAAGGCTCCATGCACAAGCTCTCGATTCTATTCAAAATCATCAATTTATTGATTTGCAAAGGGATCCGAAAGATGAAAATTTTTAAAAATTTTGGAAATCGCTCAAAGGCTCCATCCACAAGCTCTCGATTCTATTCAAAATCATCAATTTACTGATTCACAAGAAGATCCGAAAGATGAAAATTTTTGAAAACTTTGGAAATCGCTCAAAGGCTCCATGCACAAGCTCTCGATTCTATTCAAAATCATTAATTTATTGATTTGCAAGGGGATCCGAAAGATGAAAATTTTTAAAAAATTTTTTTGAAATCGCTCAAAGGCTCCATGCACAAGCTCTCGATTCTATTTAAAATCATCAATTTATTGATTTGCAAGGGGATCCGAAAGATGAAAATTTTTGAAAATTTTTTGAAATCGCTCAAAGGCTCCATGCACAAGCTCTCGATTCTATTCAAAATCATGAATTTATTGATTTGCAAGTGGATCCGAAAGATGAATTTTTTTAAAATTTTTTGAAATCGCTCAAAGGCTCCATGCACAAGCTCTCGATTCTATTCAAAATCATCAATTTATTGATTAGCAAGGGGATCCGAAAGATGAATTTTTTTAAAAAATTTTGAAATCGCTCAAAGGCTCCATGCACAAGCTCTCGATTCTATTCAAAATCATCAATTTATTGATTTGAAAAGGGATCCGAAAGATGAAAATTTTTAAAAATTTTGGAAATCGCTCAAAGGCTCCATCCACAAGCTCTCGATTCTATTCAAAATCATCAATTTATTGATTCACAAGAGGATCCGAAAGACGAAAATTTTTGAAAATTTTGGAAATCGTTCAAAGGCTCCATGCACAAGCTCTCGATTCTATTCAAAATCATCAATTTATTGATTTACAAGGGGATCCGAATGATGAAAATTTTTGAAATTTTTTTGAAATCGCTCAAAGGCTCCATGCACAAGCTATCGATTCTATTCATGATCATCAATTTATTGATTAGCAAGGGGATCCGAAAGATGAAATTTTTTAAATATTTTTTGAAATCGCTCAAAGGCTCCATGCACAAGCTCTCGATTCTATTCAAAATCATCAATTTATTGATTTGCAAAGGGATCCGAAAGATGAAAATTTTTGAAAATTTTGGAAATCGCTCAAAGGCTCCATCCACAAGCTCTCGATTCTATTCAAAATCATCAATTTACTGATTCACAAGAGGATCCGAAAGATGAAAATTTTTGAAAACTTTGGAAAACGCTCAAAGGCTCCATGCACAAGCTCTCGATTCTATTCAAAATCATTAATTTATTGATTTGCAAGGGGATCCGAAAGATGAAAATTTTTGAAAATTTTTTGAAATCGCTCAAAGGCTCCATGCACAAGCTCTCGATTCTATTCAAAATCTTGAATTTATTGATTTACAAGGGGATCCGAAAGATCAAAACTTTTTAAAATTGTTGGAAATCGCTCAAAGACTCCATGCACAAGCTCTCGATTCTATCCAAAATCATCAATTTATTGATTCAGAAGAGTATCCGAAAGATGAAAATTTTTGAAAATTTTTTGAAATCGGTCAAAGGCTCCATGCACAAGCTCTCGATTCTATTCAAAATCATCAATTTATTGATTTGCAAGGGGATCCGAAAGATGAAAATTTTTAAAAAATTTGGAAATCGCTCAAAGTCTCCATGCACAAGCTCTATTCAAAATCATCAATTCATTGATTTGCAAGGGGATCCGAAAGATGAAAATTTTTGAATTTTTTTGAAATCGCTCAAAGGCTCCATGCACAAGGTCTCGATTCTATTCAAAATCATCAATTTATTGATTTACAAGGGGATCCGAAAGATGAAAATTTTTGAAATTTTTTTAAATTGCTCAAAGGCTTCATGCACAAGCTATCGATTCTATTCAAAATCATCAATTTATTTATTAGCAAGTGGATCCGAAAGATGAAATTTTTTAAAATTTTTTGAAATCGCTCAAAGGCTCCATGCACAAACTCTCGATTCTATTCAAAATCATCAATTTATTGATTTGCAAGGGGATCCGAAAGATGAAAATTTTTGAAAATTTTTGAAATCGCTCAAAGGCTCCATCTACAAGCTCTCGATTCTATTCAAAATCATCAATTAATTGATTTGCAAGGGGATCCGAAAGATGAAATTTTTTGAAAATTTTTTGAAATCGCTCAAAGGCTTCATGCACAAGCTCTCGATTCTATTCAAAATCATCAATTTATTGATTTGCAAGGGGATCCGAAAGATGAAAATTTTTGAATTTTTTTTAAATCGCTCAAAGGCTCCATGCACAAGGTCTCGATTCTATTCAAAATCATCAATTTATTGATTTACAAGGGGATCCGAAAGATGAAAATTTTTGAAAATTTTTTGAAATCGCCCAAAGGCTCCATGCACAAGCTATCGATTCTATTCAAAATCATCAATTTATTGATTTGCAAGGGATCCGAAAGATGAAAATTTTTAAAAATTTTGGAAATCGCTCAAAGGCTCCATGCACAAGCTCTGGATTCTATTCAAAATCATCATTTTATTGATTTGCAAGGGGATTTGAAAAATGAAAGTTTTTGAAAACTTTTTGAAATCGCAAAAAGGCTCCATGCACAAGCTCTCGATTCCATCAAAATCATCAATTTATTGATTTGCAAGGGGATCCGAAAGATGAAAATTTTTAGAAATAGCTCAAAGGCTCTATGCACAAGCTCTCAATTCTATTCAAAATCATCAATTTAATGATTCACAAGAGGATCCGAAAGATGAAAATTTTGAAACTTTTTTGAAATCGCTCAAAGGCTCCATGCACAAGCTCTCGATTCTATTCAAAATCATCAATTTATTGATTTACAAGGGGATCCGAAAGATGAAAATTTTTGAAAATTTTTTGAAATCGCTCAAAGGCTCCATGCACAAGCTATCGATTCTATTCAAAATCATCAATTTATTGATAAGCAAGGGGATCCGAAAGATGAAATTTTTTAAAAAAATTTGAAATCGCTCAAAGGCTCCATGCACAAGCTCTCGATTCTATTCAAAATCATCAATTTATTGATTTGCAAGGGGATCCGAAAGATGAAAATTTTTGAAATTTTTTTGAAACCGCTCAAAGGCTCCATGCACAAGCCCTCGATTCTATCAAAATCATCAATTTATTGATTAGCAAGTGGATCCGAAAGATGAAATTTTTTTAAATTTTGGAAATCGTTAAAAGGCTCTATGCACAAGCTCTAGATTCTATTCAAAATCATCAATTTATTGATTTGCAAAGGGATCCGAAAGATGAAAATTGTTAAAAATTTTGGAAATCGCTCAAAGGCTCCATGCACAAGCTCTCGATTCTATTCAAAATCATGAATTTATTGATTTGCAAGGGGATCCGAAAGATGAAAATTTTCGAAATTTTTTTGAAATCGCTCAAAGGCTGCATGCACAAGCCCTCGATTCTATTCAAAATCATCAATTTATTGATTTGAATGGGGATCCAAAAGATGAAAATTTTTAAAAAAATTTTGAAATCGGTCAAAGGCTCCATGTACAAGCTCTCGATTCTATTCAAAATCTTGAATTTATTGATTTACAAGGGGATCCGAAAGATCAAAACTTTTTAAAATTTTTGGAAATCGCTCAAAGACTCCATGCACAAGCTCTCGATTCTATCCAAAATCATCAATTTATTGATTCACAAGAGTATCCGAAAGATGAAAATTTTTGAAAATTTTTTGAAATCGGTCAAAGGCTCCATGCACAAGCTCTCGATTCTATTCAAAATCATCAATTTATTGATTTGCAAGGGGATCCGAAAGATGAAAATTTTTAAAAAATTTGGAAATCGCTCAAAGTCTCCATGCACAAGCTCTATTCAAAATCATCAATTCATTGATTTGCAAGGGGATCCGAAAGATGAAAATTTTGAATTTTTTTGAAATCGCTCAAAGGCTCCATGCACAAGGTCTCGATTCTATTCAAAATCATCAATTTATTGATTTACAAGGGGATCCGAAAGATGAAAATTTTTGAAATTTTTTTAAATCGCTCAAAGGCTTCATGCACAAGCTATCGATTCTATTCAAAATCATCAATTTATTGATTAGCAAGTGGATCCGAAAGATGAAATTTTTTAAAAATTTTTGAAATCGCTCAAAGGCTCCATGCACAAGCCCTCGATTCTATCAAAATCATCAATTTATTGATTAGCAAGTGGATCCGAAAGATGAAATTTTTTAAAATTTTGGAAATCGTTAAAAGGCTCCATGCACAAGCTCTAGATTCTATTCAAAATCATCAATTTATTGATTTGCAAAGGGATCCGAAAGATGAAAATTTTTAAAAATTTTGGAAATCGCTCAAAGGCTCCATGCACAAGCTCTCGATTCTATTCAAAATCATGAATTTATTGATTTGCAAGGGGATCCGAAAGATGAAATTTTTTTAAAATTTTTTGAAATCGCTCAAAGGCTCCATGCACAAGCTCTCGATTCTATTCAAAATCATCAATTTATTGATTTGAAAGGGGATCCGAAAGATGAAAATTTTTGAAAATTTTTTGAAATCGCTCAAAGGCTCTTTGCACAAGCTCTCAATTCTATTCAAAATCCTCAATTTATTGATTCACAAGAGGATCCGAGAGATGAAAATTGTTGAAATTTTTTTTGAAATCGCTCAATGGCTATATGCACAAGCTATCGATTTTATTCAAAATCATCAATTTATTGATTTACAAGGGGATCCGAATGATGAAAATTTTTGAAAATTTTTTGAAATCGCTCAAAGGCTCCATGCACAAGCTATCGATTCTATTCATGATCATCAATTTATTGATTAGCAAGGGGATCCGAAAGATGAAATTTTTTAAAAATTTTTGAAATCGCCCAAAGGCTCCATGCACAAGCTCTCGATTCTATTCAAAATCATCAATTTATTGATTTGCAAAGGGATCCGAAAGATGAAAATTTTTAAAAATTTTGGAAATCGCTCAAAGGCTCCATCCACAAGCTCTCGATTCTATTCAAAATCATCAATTTACTGATTCACAAGAGGATCCGAAAGATGAAAATTTTTGAAAACTTTGGAAATCGCTCAAAGGCTCCATGCACAAGCTCTCGATTCTATTCAAAATCATTAATTTATTGATTTGCAAGGGGATCCGAAAGATGAAAATTTTTGAAAATTTTTTGAAATCGCTCAAAGGCTCCATGCACAAGCTCTCGATTCTATTCAAAATCATCAATTTATTGATTTGCAAGGGGATCCAAAAGATGGAAATTTTTAAAAAAATTTTGAAATCGGTCAAAGGCTCCATGCAGAAGCTCTCGATTCTATTCAAAATTTTGAATTTATTGATTTACAAGGGGATCCGAAAGATCAAAACTTTTTAAAATTTTTGGAAATCGCTCAAAGACTCCATGCACAAGCTCTCGATTCTATCCAAAATCATCAATTTATTGATTCACAAGAGTATCCGAAAGATGAAAATTTTTGAAAATTTTTTGAAATCGGTCAAAGGCTCCATGCACAAGCTCTCGATTCTATTCAAAATCATCAATTTATTGATTTGCAAGGGGATCCGAAAAATGAAAATTTTTAAAAAATTTGGAAATCGCTCAAAGTCTCCATGCACAAGCTCTATTCAAAATCATCAATTCATTGATTTGCAAGGGGATCCGAAAGATGAAAATTTTTGAATTTTTTTGAAATCGCTCAAAGGCTCCATGCACAAGGTCTCGATTCTATTCAAAATCATCAATTTATTGATTTACAAGGGGATCCGAAAGATGAAAATTTTTGAAATTTTTTTAAATCGCTCAAAGGCTTCATGCACGAGCTATCGATTCTATTCAAAATCATCAATTTATTTATTAGCAAGTGGATCCGAAAGATGAAATTTTTTAAAATTTTTTGAAATCGCTCAAAGGCTCCATGCACAAACTCTCGATTCTATTCAAAATCATCAATTTATTGATTTGCAAGGAGATCCGAAAGATGAAAATTTTTGAAAATTTTTGAAATCGCTCAAAGGCTCCATCTACAAGCTCTCGATTCTATTCAAAATCATCAATTAATTGATTTGCAAGGGGATCCGAAAGATGAAATTTTTAGAAAATTTTTTGAAATCGCTCAAAGGCTTCATGCACAAGCTCTCGATTCTATTCAAAATCATCAATTTTGTTAGAATTGAGGCGAGAATGTGAGTAACGCTGTGGAATGAAATATTCTGAGCCGAGAAATAAAACACGTCTATACTCGATTAAGCTAATGAAAAGACAGGTTATATTGAACAAGAAACTGTCATAATTCAGCCAAGTCAAATTGTCTAAATGTCTATTCACAATGTAACATCTAATGTCTATACACAATTTTAACACTTTCCCTTGAACAGATATTTGACAATTATTTTTTCTTTATATAATATGTAAAAGAAATGGCTTTTGATTCAAATGAAAAAAATGAATTACACATAACGTACATCAATCCTTAAGACCGATATCATTGCAAAATATGTTATGCTTAATGCTGGTAATTCCTTTTGTCAAGAAGTCTGCTAACATTTGATCTGTAGGTAAGTATACCATTTTTATGATGCCCATGTTGATCTTTTGATTGATGAACGATGCCTTCACATCCACGTGCTTGGTTCGATCAGAGTATGAGTTGTTTGTTGCTATATCTTTCGCACTTTTGTTGTCGCAATGCAAAGTCATACTATTTAATTTGATTAAAAAAATGCCATACCATAGACGCCTCAGCCACACTGCTTCTTTGATCGCTGCTACTACCGACATGTATTCGGATTCGGTGGATGATAATGCAATTGTTTTTTGGCGCTTTGAATTCCATGAAATTGCACCTCCTTGGAAGATAAACACATAGCCAGTGGTTGATTTTCTTTCGTCCAAGTCACTGGCATAATCAGCATCACAGTAGGCTTGAATTTGAGTTGGTGTACTTGTATAAATCAATCGCTTGTTGATTGTGCCTTTGAGATAACGAAGTATACGTTTTGCGGCGCCCCAATGTACTTTCCCTGGATTAGACTTGTATCGGCTTAATAAATTCACCGCAAAACAAATATCTGGTCGTGTGACTTGAGCAGCATACTGAAGACAGCCAATCAGTTGCTCATACGGAATTTTTGACATCTCTTGTCTTTCGTCGCCACTCTTTGGGCAAAATTTGAGTGATATCTTTTGATTCAAATCTAATGGAGTTGAAACCGGGTTACAATCACTCATTCTGAAACGATCTAAAACATCGAGCAAATATTGAGTTTGGTCAAGAAAAATAGTATCTGACTTTCGGTCACGTGTGATGTGCATCCCAAGCAATTGCTTTGCTTCGCCGAGATCCTTCATTTGAAAATTGCTAGACAGAGTAGTGCAAAGGTCATTTTCCCATTTCTTTTGGTTGCTAAAAATCACCACGTCATCCACATACACTGCTACAATTATTATGGATTGGCCCTCAATTCGATGGTAAACACATTGATCAGCATCGTTTCTTTTCAGTCCAAATTTAACCAGTACATTGTTAAGTGTTTCATTCCATACACGGCTCGCCTGCTTTAGACCGTATAGAGATTTATGCAATTTACATACTTGTTTCGTGCCGTCACTGAACTCAATCGGTTGATGCATATATATGTTCTCTTTAAGTTTACCATTCAAAAAGGCGGTAACAGCATCGAGTTGACGAATTTCCAAATTGTGTTTGGCTGCCAATGCAATCAAAAATCGTAGTGTGTTGTACCTGATTACAGGAGCGAACGTTTCTTTATAATCAATGCCTTGTCGCTGTGAACATCCTTTTATAACTAAACGCGCTTTGTAGTTGGTTGCATTTCCATCGCTGTCACGCTTGATTTTGAATACCCATTTGTTTGGAATTGCCTTTTTGTCAACGGGCAAATCAGTCAATGTCCAGGTGCCATTGACTTTGTGGGCATTCATTTCTTCTTCCATGGCTTTTCGCCACAGATGTGCATCTTGGCTGGATAACGCCTCTTCCGGCGAAATCGGAACACTACTTGTTGTGTGAGCGACTACATTAAAACTGTATTTTGGAACGACATAGCTCGGCTTTGGTCGTCCAGCCGTTCGTTCGGAGCGTCTCGGTGTTGTTTGAGTTGTGATGGTCTGGTCAAGCGATGCATCAAGGTCTTCATCATCGGTTATGTCGTACAATGACTCATCGCTAGTGTTGGATATAATAGATGAACTGACGACTGAAAGGTTATCAGCTGGTTGATTGTCTGAATCAGCCTGTGCGGGTGTTGAGTTTGCTGGTGAATCGGCCGTTTCAATCACAGTAACATCACTCCCTGAATCGGCAAATTCGTTGTCAGAGTCATCATCTGCTTCGCTTTTCAAATAACCATCGTTGTCGTCTATTTGTAAAAAAGAATTTCTAAAAAGGTTATCATCTTTTTCAATTACCCCATTTTCGGTTTCAAAGAAAATGACATCACGACTCAAAACAATTTTCTGTGTTTCGTTGTTGATTAGGAGATATGCCTTCGATTCATTGCTGTAGCCAAGAAAGGTACACTCGACTGATTTTTTGTCGAGTTTCGTTCTTATTTCCTTTGGCAAATGTACCATAGCAGTTGAACCAAACACTCGAATATGAGACAGGTTTGGTTTTTTGCCTGTCCATAATTCAAACGGTGTAATTGTTTTTTGATTTCTGCACGGCGTACGGTTTAATAAATATGCTGCAGTTACTAAAGCTTCGGCCCAAAAACTCTTGTGTACGCCCGAATCATAAATCATGCAGCGGACACGCTCCATTAATGTACGATTCATACGCTCCGCTACACCATTTTGCTCTTTTACATACCGTACACTTTTTTGATGGATCACTCCGTGTTTTTCACACATTCGATCGAAAAATTTATTATCGAACTCTGTTCCGTTGTCTGTTCTAAAAACTTTAATCGTTTTTCCAGTTTGGTTTTCTACCAAATTTTTAAATTTCACGAATTCCGAAAACACTTGTGTTTTTTCTTTTATCGGTATTGCAAAAATAAATCTACTATAATCGTCTGTAAATGTAACAAAGTACTTTGCACCGGATTTCGATTTAACAGGCAATGGGCCACACACATCGGAATGTATAATGTCTAGTAAAGCCTTAGCACGCGTTCCACTGTCTTTGAACGGAGTTCTAGAATGTTTTCCCATTGCGCACACTTTGCATTTCGAAATCAAATTGGACGGATTAAAGATAACACCAGTCGTCGAATTTTTTAAGTTTATCAGATAATTTTTACAAATATGGCCCATTCTACGATGCCAAATGTCACTGTTCGTTGTCGTTGCCAAAGCAATATCACTTTTATGTGGATTCTCATTTACAATACCTTTTAATACGTACAAATCATTTTTCTTCTTAGCTTCCGCGATCAAGTTTCTATTTTTATCGAAAATGTGGCAAATATTCTCTTCAAAAACAATTCGTTTGCCTCTTTTTGTCATTTGACTTACAGAGAGTAAATTTATACTGAGTTCAGGCACACATTTCACATCATGAATTGTTACAGTTTGATTCGCGTTATTGCCGTCGAGTGTCAATGAAACGTCGCCAACGCACTCAACATTTAGTTTGCTGTTGTTGGCAATGGTAATGTTACCTGATACATTTGATGCAATACTATTAAATGTACTTTTGTCGTTGTTCATGTGTGCGGTTGCACCGGAGTCGACACACCACTCACTCTCTTGCTTTGTCGACGTCATCAAGGCCGCATACAGTGCTGTATCTGACATATTTTTCGACTGTTCTTTTTTTTTATTCTCGTTCTTTTTCTTATTCTTTGAAAAACAGAATTTGGCAATGTGACCTACCTTGTTGCAAAGATGGCAACGAAATTTACTTTTTTTTTCATTTTTCGTATATAATGCATTGCCACTGTTACATTCCTTATCGAACTTTTTATCTTGTAAAAGGGTATTTTTCACAGAGTCTAAAGACAATGTGTCCTTTTGGTTTTCCAATGCGAGCACAAGCGAATCACATTCAGACGGTAGGCCGGCTAACAAAAGAGATGCTTTCAAATCGTCTGCTAATTCAAAACCGACACTAGCGCACAAAAATGCAGTTTCTGTAAATGAATTTACGTAATCTTTCATATTTTCAAAGTCTGTCATTTTCATTTGTGTTAATGTTTTTAGTAGGTCTACTTTTCTTGTTAAACCTTTCGCTTGAAATGCACTTTCTAAATTTTTCCAAGCTTCGTTTGCAGTTTTCGCATCTGCGATATGACAAAAGTTATACGGCTCTATTAATAGAGTAATTTCAGCCAATGCTTTTTCATCCAATTCTTTTTCTGCTGCTGTTGCCTTTGAAGCTCCCTCTTCTTTTATGGCAATCCATAAGCTTTTGATGATTAAGTACGATTTGACTTGTCTTCTCCAGATTTCAAAATTTTCGCGACCGCGTAATTTTTCTATGCTTAAATTTCCATTCGCGTTTGCCGACATTGTTAAATCGATTTTACTTCACACGATTAACACAGAATTTTTTGTTCGGCTACGATTTGATACGTACGTGCACACGTGTTTCACACAGATCGGAAAAAATCACATAAAATGAAATGCGATCGGTCGATAAAAACCTCTTCAATGAATTATATTCACTTGTAGTAATGGACGCGGGCTCAAATATTTTTGCGTTAAGCCCATAACCTGTTAGAATTGAGGCGAGAATGTGAGTAACGCTGTGGAATGAAATATTCTGAGCCGAGAAATAAAACACGTCTATACTCGATTAAGCTAATGAAAAGACAGGTTATATTGAACAAGAAACTGTCATAATTCAGCCAAGTCAAATTGTCTAAATGTCTATTCACAATGTAACATCTAATGTCTATACACAATTTTAACAAATTTATTGATTTGCAAGGGGATCCGAAAGATGAAAATTTTTGAATTTTTTTTAAATCGCTCAAAGGCTCCAAGCACAAGGTCTCGATTCTATACAAAATCATCAATTTATTGATTTACAAGGGGATCCGAAAGATGAAAATTTTTGAAAATTTTTTTAAATCGCCCAAAGGCTCCATGCACAAGCTATCGATTCTATTCAAAATCATCAATTTATTGATTTGCAAGGGATCCGAAAGATGAAAATTTTTAAAAATTTTGGAAATCGCTCAAAGGCTCCATGCACAAGCTCTGGGTTCTATTCAAAATCATCATTTTATTGATTTGCAAGGGGATTTGAAAAATGAAAGTTTTTGAAAACTTTTTGAAATCGCAAAAAGGCTCCATGCACAAGCTCTCGATTCCATCAAAATCATCAATTTATTGATTTGCCAGGGGATCCGAAAGATGAAAATTTTTGAAAATTTTTAGAAATCGCTCAGAGGCTCTATGCACAAGCTCTCAATTCTATTCAAAATCATCAATTTAATGATTCACAAGAGGATCCGAAAGATGAAAATTTTGAAACTTTTTTGAATTCGCTCAAAGGCTCCATGCACAAGCTCTCGATTCTATTCAAAATCATCAATTTATTGATTTACAAGGGGATCCGAAAGATGAAAATTTTTGAAAATTTTTTGAAATCGCTCAAAGGCTCCATGCACAAGCTATCGATTCTATTCAAAATCATCAATTTATTGATAAGCAAGGGGATCCGAAAGATGAAATTTTTTAAAAAAATTTGAAATCGCTCAAAGGCTCCATGCACAAGCTCTCGATTCTATTCAAAATCATCAATTTATTGATTTTAAAGGGGATCCGAAAGATGAAAATTTTTGAAATTTTTTTGAAATCGCTCAAAGGCTCCATGCACAAGCCCTCGATTCTATCAAAATCATCAATTTATTGATTAGCAAGTGGATCCGAAAGATGAAATTTTTTTAAATTTTGGAAATCGTTAAAAGGCTCCATGCACAAGCTCTAGATTCTATTCAAAATCATCAATTTATTGATTTGCAAAGGGATCCGAAAGATGAAAATTTTTAAAAATTTTGGAAATCGCTCAAAGGCTCCATGCACAAGCTCTCGATTCTATTCAAAATCATGAATTTATTGATTTGCAAGGGGATCCGAAAGATGAATTTTTTTTAAAATTTTTTGAAATCGCTCAAAGGCTCCATGCTCAAGCTCTCGATTCTATTCAAAATCATCAATTTATTGATTTGAATGGGGATCCAAAAGATGAAATTTTTTAAAAAAATTTTGAAATCGGTCAAAGGCTCCATGCACAAGCTTTCGATTCTATTCAAAATCTTGAATTTATTGATTTACAAGGGGACCCGAAAGATCAAAACTTTTTCAAATTTTTGGAAATCGCTCAAAGACTCCATGCACAAGCTCTCGATTCTATCCAAAATCATCAATTTATTGATTCACAAGAGTATCCGAAAGATGAAAATTTTTGAAAATTTTTTGAAATCGGTCAAAGGCTCCATGCACAAGCTCTCGATTCTATTCAAAATCATCAATTTATTGATTTGCAAGGGGATCCGAAAGATGAAATTTTTTAAAAAATTTGGAAATCGCTCAAAGTCTCCATGCACAAGCTCTATTCAAAATCATCAATTCATTGATTTGCAAGGGGATCCGAAAGATGAAAATTTTTGAATTTTTTTGAAATCGCTCAAAGGCTCCATGCACAAGGTCTCGATTCTATTCAAAATCATCAATTTATTGATTTAGAAGGGGATCCGAAAGATGAAAATTTTTGAAATTTTTTTAAATCGCTCAAAGGCTTCATGCACAAGCTATCGATTCTATTCAAAATCATCAATTTATTGATTAGCAAGTGGATCCGAAAGATGAAATTTTTTAAAATTTTTTAAAATCGCTCAAAGGCTCCATGCACAAGCCCTCGATTCTATCAAAATCATCAATTTATTGATTAGCAAGTGGATCCGAAAGATGAAATTTTTTAAAATTTTGGAAATCGTTAAAAGGCTCCATGCACAAGCTCTAGATTCTATTCAAAATCATCAATTTATTGATTTGCAAAGGGATCCGAAAGATGAAAATTTTTAAAAATTTTGGAAATCGCTCAAAGGCTCCATGCACAAGCTCTCGATTCTATTCAAAATCATGCATTTATTGATTTGCAAGGGGATCCGAATGATGAAAATTTTTGAAATTTTTTTGAAATCGCTCAAAGGCTCCATGCATAAGCTATCGATTCTATTCATGATCATCAATTTATTGATTAGCAAGGGGATCCGAAAGATGAAATTTTTTAAAAAATTTAAAATCGCTCAAAGGCTCCATGCACAAGCTCTCGATTCTATTCAAAATCATCAATTTATTGATTTGAAAGGGGATCCGAAAGATTAAAATTTTTGAAAATTTTTGAAATCGCTCAAAGGCTCTATGCACAAGCTCTCAATTCTATTCAAAATCCTCAATTTATTGATTCACAAGAGGATCCGAGAGATGAAATTTTTTGAAATTTTTTTGAAATCGCTCAATGGCTATATGCACAAGCTATCGATTTTATTCAAAATCATCAATTTATTGATTTACAAGGGATCCGAATGATGAAAATTTTTGAAAATTTTTTGAAATCGCTCAAAGGTTCCATGCATAAGCTATCGATTCTATTCATGATCATCAATTTATTGATTAGCAAGGGGATCCGAAAGATGAAATTTTTTAAAAATTTCCATCTT